>CM030173.1:23996652-24040591 GCA_017639675.1 Aplochiton taeniatus
CCGTTAAGGTGCTCAAAACAACCCAATTAACACATACGATTACATACACTACCGCTCAAACGTTTGGGGTCAACCCGAAAATTTCAGGTTTTGCATGAAAACTCACTTATCAAATGAGTTGCCAAATGAATTGAAATTATAGTCAAGACATTGACAAGGTTAGAAATAATGATTTTCACTTGAAATATTTTGTCCTTCAACCGTTGCTACAAATGGAGGATTTTTTGACAAAGCAATTATAGCCTTGCAGACCCTTGTCATTCTAGCTGTCATTTTGTTGAGGTAATCTGAATAAATTTCATCCCATATTTCCTGAAGCATCTCCCACAAGTTTGATTGGCTTGATGGGCACTTTGTACGTACTATACGGTCAAGCGGCTCCCACAAATGCTCAATAGGTTTGAGATCTGGGGACTGCACTGGCCACTCCATAATAGACCGAATACCAGCTGACTGCTTCCTCCCTAAATAGTTATTACATAGTGTTGAGCTGCGCTTTGGGTCATTGTTTTGTTGTAGGACAAAATTGGCTCAAATCAAGGGTCGTCCACATGGTATGAAATGTAGGGGTGTAAGAAAATATTGATTTAGTTGAGTATCGCGATATGTTTTGTGATAGTGTATCGATTCTCAAAATCACTGTATTGATTTTTAATTAAGTTTTTACATACAAAAGTGTGTGGTGTCAGTGGTTCGTTTTGTTTAGACCCCCAAATGCTGTGGCAGTGTAATATGTTAAGCCATTTCATTTGACTATTACATTACAATGTAAAAACTTAAACGGAGAGAGCAAGATGTAAGTAAGCGCATTTTATTTTGTTACGATGGCTGAATCCGACGGTATTAGACCTGCTCCCGTGGCGTATAGAGCCTAAGTGTGGGCTCATTTTGGCTTTCATAAAAAAGAACGAAGAGTTAGATAAGATCCATGCTATCCGCAAAATATACCAAGCAAAAATTCATACATCACCATAACAGCGCAGGGTTTCCGATATATGTATATTTGAATTTTACGAAATGTCATCAAGTCGCAATTACATGCAGACTGGAACTCCACCGAACTCTCCTCTAAGTCTAAAGAACAGTCAGTTGTACGCTCTCTCTCGGCTTTGAGGATGAACAACTGCAACAATGACAAGATATCAATCACTCGCGAAGTCATGACAACCAAATAAAAAAAAGCGTGCGTATAGGACATGCTCCTCAGTGACAGCTGTTAAACAGAGAACTACCGGTGAAGAAAAAAGGCAACGTTACGTTGGATAGATTTAACAGTTTAAATTGTTTTAGCTAGCTAGCTAGTAGTAGGCTAGTACAGTAACGTTGAGTGTTGCAAATGATCTGTAACGTCAAAGTTAGTTAATTGAACGTTGGTAAAATAATTGCCAACGAGGTTTAAGCTATGTATTAAAATTTTACCGATTGAATTTTCAGATGAGTTTGTTAAAATATTTTCGAAGAAGAGAAGGCATGATGATGTTGTCAATGAGGAAGATATACAGGTACGGTGTCCATTTGAGAATGAATACAACTTTTAGTTAAACTGACTTTATTATCAAGTCCTGATGAGATCGACTCGAACTGCTTGTGAGATCGAGACAAACTTTTGGTTAGACTGACTTTTACTATGAAGTCTTGATGAGATTGACTCAAACTCCTTATGAGATCAACATCAACTTTTGGTTAGACTGACTTTGCTAACATGTCCTGATGAGATTGATGCGAACTTTTAACGAGAATGAAAGCAAATTTTGATGGGAATGAACCAACTACAAACGCGTCTGAAAAAAAGTGTCCTAAAATGGACACCGTATACAGGTACTAACCTTTATACAGTCAATGGTACTAACAGTGCTTTAGCTAACGTTATGGAGGTGCTGAAGGTTCTTAGTAATATAATAATAATAATATAATAAAAAAAGCCTTCTACTCTAGTTAAAAAATATGTAACGTTAATGGTGGCACTAGAATATTTTAATATTACAGGTTGCATGATCAAATATTTGTGATCTGAGAGTTATCGAACGTTACTCATTCACAATATAACCTTAGACAAGTAGACAGGCAGGAGTAGTGGAGGCAAGTGGAGGAGGAGAGGAGAGTGAAGCAGGAGAGAGGGCAGAAAGAATGAGTGGAGAGGAGAGTGAAGTGAGTCTAGGAGGAAAACCAAACACAGGCCATCAGGCTGGGACCCTAAATGGGTGGACAAAACAAGGTCCCACCCATGGCCGCAAAATAAGCAGGCACCGAAGAGAGGAGTGGCCAAGCGGCCATTCATAGAGATAGGTTGTAGGCTCTATATCTAAAATGTTCCTATTGATATCGACTCGGACCGCCGGCGCACAGACCACCAAGGTAGCCTACAACAAAATCCTTTACCCCCGCTGCTGAAAAAATTCCTAGAGGAAACACATGATCTCCGTTCTCTGTTGGGTGTGATGTATGTCTGACTTCTTTAGCTCATTCCGTTATCAGCACTAAAGTTGCCATAGACCGTACGCTGATATTGTTTAGTTATAGGCCTACTGTTAAACAATTGCTGATGCTGATCTCTGTTCTCCGTTGGGTGTGCATGTAGAGTATGTCTGTGACTTGCGTGAGCTCATTCCATTCTCAGCACTGAATTCGCCAGCTCATATTGTTTACAGTTACTAATACTCTTTTAATCAATCTCCTTAGTGTGTGTGAATAAATTACTATGATAGATTAAGTTGCGGGACCATCGGAGCAGCGATTCGATGATTAGTTAACTGTAGAATGGTCAAATCAGATTGGACTATACGAACTAGAGTCCCTCATTTGTTAACCTAAAGAATACTGTAAGCACTTTTATTTTCCTGATAAAAATGCAGATCCCACTATTCTTGATTGCTTAAAAAAGTAAACTAAATTCTGTGCATATGGAGGTGTGTTCTAAACTATGACCGTTTCTTAAATAAAAAAAATAAAAAAAACTAAGCATCGCTTGGCTTAAGGTATTGCAATATATCGAATCGTAGCCCCTGTATCATGATTGCAGATGTAACAGTAAGAAAATTTCATATCACGATTATAGTGAACAAAAGATCACGGTTATCAATATTATCACGGTATAGTTAAAACGCGCTGAGAATTTTCTAAAGACTATATACACATACATTAATAATTTCACCAAGTTTTATATTGAAAAACCTAAATAAAATTACTAGCACGATGCTTCTTTTGTTGACATAGATATGAAACTTATGACAACCATATCAAATGTGCACATAAAAGCAACACGGCCATTATAAACAAAGCAATGTGCATGTAAGAACAAGCCAACCATGTTAAATTCAATGTGCAGGTGTTGACATAAAAATAAGACAAAACACAGTAAACTAGTCAAATGAACTGTGCATAATGTGATGGCAGCGCAGCATTGCCTGTTTCCCCCCCCCCAAAATAGGGCGCAACTAGGTCTGTCGCAATAACCGCAACATTGCGATATCGCAGTACTGACAAGCCAACCGCATGTGATGTCAAGCAACCGCCACAACCGCGATATTCACATTTTCTCTTTTTTTTCATGAGGTTAGACCCTTTTTGTTTTACACTTACGTTATGAATGTTTATTGAATGTTAAATACATTAAAAATGAAAACAAGAGTTAAGTGTGTAATGTGAAGTCGCATACAACCACCTCTGCATCCATACCAAAGAGAGTGCATGCAGATAGGGAACTTCCACGCTGTACAGGAGGAGCCAATAGACTCCAATGCAGACCCACTCGCCTAGAGATTTCCTCTGCTCTTGAAAGTTGCTCGCAAGTATATGTGCATTTGTGCAACGATAACACCATCAGAAAGAGTTTGAGCTGCCGGGAACATTGTTATCCCTCTCTGATCCACCCTGAAACCACATGTAAAGATGCTGCTTTTCCTAGCGCACAACATGGACATGATAACCTAAATATTATACACTATGTTAATGATAGAATGGTTCGTACCATACCCAGTGCCTTTTATATTGCATTAGTTTTGCACCGTTTTCTAACTTAATGTATGTGTTCCGTCGTGGTTTGTAGGCTACTGCTATATGAACGTTTGCATTTAAATGATTTAGCCTAAACAATTAGCTTTATTCATTTTCGTTTGAAAATATATCTAATCTACACTGTAGGATCGACTTAGTGTTTTTTTTCATGAAAGAGTAATGGCCTTTTGTCTCCTTGCCTTTCTCTTCTGCATTAAACATGTTACATTTTGTTTAAAACTATGTCATCCTAGTCATCTAAAAAGCAAAAACTATATCTAATATTAGCCTAAAAATAACGCCTATTTCTAAAGCAGGAGTAAAGTAATTTGCAATATTTTTCCCCCAATAATATCGCACATCGCGGTGTTGAGTCACCATATGACATTGTAGAGGACATTTCTTCACCGTGACAGCCCTACCCGCGAGCCGCATTTTCTTTGGTACCGGGAAAGACCATGGTTGCCGCCGTTCACACAAACACGGTCTGGGTTTTCGAGTTACTTCATCATCATCATAGTAGGTAGGTCAAATATTCGAACGCCAATGTAGTCAATACGGGAGCTTCCATGCTCAGCTCTGAGGAAAATTGCCCTAGCGTTGCCGGAAGTAGCGTTTTAAAACTGTGTAATGGACAAAAATATAACGTTTTTCTTGGTGTGAATCACTTAAGTCATTCAAAAGTAATACCTGATTTCACCATATATTAGTGTTGATATGCATACAGCACCTGCTAATCCATAGTTAGCTTCCAAAGAGCGTAGGTTTTGTTCTTACTTCAAAAAAGCCGTAACCTTAAGCGGTTTATTAAAAATATATGTTTCATTTAATATCAAATGATTGATGAACTGGTTTAAGCACATATTCTTAAACCACTGACAACCGTTAATAAAGTCATTTTGTCACTGTAAAACTCACCAGAGCGCGGAGGTCGAGAGCGGACTTAGAGTCCCTTATTTTGGCCAAAATGGGACCTGAAAAATGGTGTTTAAGCAAAAATGCAGGGCACTTCCCATAACATTTAACGATCAAACTTGGGTTCATTTTTAAGACAACCCCTCTCGGTACCTTGCACTGAGCCACGGCGCCGATTGGTCAAAAATAACTTGGTTAACGTGTTTTAAATAGTTCAGTTGTGTTGCTACAACCCTAAATTACATTTGTTGCAGCAGAGCTTTTAACTGGACCTAGAAGGAGGTCTCGTTGAGTTGTGATCCAAATATCAACGAAATCAATAGCGGGACTTTAAAGATATTCCCCCTCAAGTCATGTGCCCTTGAGGCTGTGTTTTAAATACTTCAATTGTGGTGATACTACCCTAAATTACATCCAGCCTAATATAAAAATATATAGGCTACATTCATTGTTTTACTGGGGCATTGTTAGACACAGCGATATATTAAGAATGCTGCTGTGAGCAGACTTTGGTCCCGTGGGACCGCGTCCTAAAAAAGCTAAGCCGTTTGACACTAGCGGTTTTCAGAGTACAGAACTTACTTTTAGGCAAACTGACAATTTATTAATTCGTTTTTATTCATAAACGTTTACTAAATAACAAATTGGAAGATAAGACTATTTAATCACTTCATCTTAAAAAAAAAGTGAAAACGGGTTTGACCTGCCTAATCATTGTCAAGTTGATGTAGCCGACATCACTGCCATAGACTGTATACATACGGTTATAGACTCTTGTAATTATGCCCATTACTTTACAATAGAGGCTTTGTTTTCTTCAGTGCTCTAGAAATGGAATTGATTACAACACAGGCTGTTGGCTTTAATGTTAACTAACGTTAACCAGTCAGCTATATGCGGTGGTTGATATTGCACTACCACTGTTGTTGAATTGTAGTACTTTAATGTGCGTGTAGTTTGTATTTTTTCGTCTCGTGCACAGATCCTACCAATGAGGATTCTTTTTAATCATAACCAGGGTTGAGTAATTCTTGCATACCGCAGCCGAGCGGAGTCTGACCCAGGAACAACCAAAGTTCCAACTCCATGGCTGTCACTTCCTTCCGCCATGTTTTCCTTGGACCTTGAACCAAAACACACCCACAATGCACTTGCGCGGCTTCATCTGAGAGACTTGCAAACTTTGGGTGCCGTCAAATAGTATTTTATACATGAGTTTCTCAAACCGGGAAAATCATATCTTGACGGTTTTAATGATAACATTTTCCACGGTAGTCTACCAGTTGGAAATGTTTACCGCAGTAAAAGTAAGATGCCACAATTGATGGGACAACAGCCTGGCATGTTACTAAAGTGATGAGAAAAATCCACCTGATTTCTAGCTGATGATGGACAAGGCTAGGTATTTTCAATGTGCATGCACACAGCACAACGTCAATTCAGGTCAGAGGATATGCCCGCATTCTGAGAGCTCCGACAGTAGACGACAAACAAATCTGAGGAGTTTCTTTTCTAACGTTAAAATATTTTTGGTTACATGAATGATTGTGTAGATGAAGCACCAAACTGTGTTGAAAATCAAGATTTCTACTGAAATAATCAAGTTATCTTCCCGGACATGCCTGAAAAAACAGTGAAAACATAAATGCTACACAAAATGTCTGGTATGATTTTTCCGTCACAAGCCAAATCTAACTACTCAGAGTGGAGAGCTCTCATGCGACAAATGTATTTAGGTAAGTGGCATCTTTGTTGTGTGCAGCCAAACCTGCTCGCTCTTGTGTGAAACTGTTTGGGCATGAGCGGCCACCTTTGACGTTACCTATTGTTTTGTGACAGAGGAAATACATTTGTTTCATAGAATTGTGTTTTTATTTCTATATAGGCCTATATATAAACAAAGGGTAGTAGCAACACAAAGTATTTGAAACACATTTTAAGTAGCTTGTGCACTTCTCGAAGCTAAGATGGGACATCTTGTGGTTGGGCTTGCCGTCATGTGTTGGAATAGATTTTTGCAATTTTATGTTCATTAAAGGGAAGATTCGGATCAGGGATGACAACCAAGAGCTGATTGAACTGACAATGATTGTTCTGGGCAGTCCACCTACAAAGATACATTGGCAAACCCTGAGACCAGTTCACTATGGCGAAGCTTCTTTACGCAATTAAGATTTCAATTATTCACGATCAGCGGGACGTTTTCAGCCTAACAAAAAGGACAAAAATCAGCTTCTGCAGTTTGTTCAGTTTGGTGCTCTCCTTTATACCAAGGCTTGGACACAAGCTCCACTCGCAGCTGAAGCCACTGAAAGAGAGCTAAAACAGTGGCTAGATATTGACGAGTACCAAGCCATCGACCCCGAGATTGCAATCGCTGCAAGGAAAGTTTTGGAACGCCACTCGGGGTACCTATCAGACGAGGTTGTGGGTCTTGCCCTCTTCTCTGACAAAGTTCACCGAACCAAAGGTTTCACCATCAAGCCTGGTGATCGTAAAGTAAAAGTGGACCAGACCATCCTTAAGGATGGCGTGAACCTGGGGGATTTTGCCACAAGTAGCCTTTTTGACCGACAAGGAACTGATTCCATTCAGGCTCTTTGGAACCTTGGTGCTATCTTGCAAACCAGCCCGGGTTTCCATCTAGTCTTTCTAACCAGTAGAATATGACACTCGGTTGGCACTTCGGTCCCAGGAAAAAAACACCTATTTTCTGGTCCCAGCTGGGAAACAAAATACTCGGTTGTGAACAGGTTTATTTTCTGGTCAAAATGCTCTGAACGGTTCCAAACTAAGTTGGAACTAAAGTGGCACTACAACCCCGGCTGTTAAGCGTAATGGCGTTTCAGATTATATTCCGGCAACTTTTTTCCTTGCATATCAGGCTGGTAGCGTTTCCATTAACCTCCACAAAACATACTTCAATGTCCATCTTTCTTGAAAACGTGTCCATCGTCCACTTCCCTTTTCGATTAGGTAAGTGACATATTTGTTGTTTGCAGCCAAACACAACAAATTCAAAACCTGCTCGCTCTTGTGTGAAACTGTTTGGGCATGAGCGGCCACCTTTGACGTTACCTATTGTTTTGTGACAGAGGAAATACATTTGTTTCATAGAATTGTGTTTTTATTTCTATATAGGCCTATATATTTTTTTGCAGGCCTACACGCAGTGGTAGTTTAAATTCGTATGAGACAACAAAAAAATTATTTATTGAAAAAATATTTTGCAGCAGGTTAAGTTATATTTTTGACATCATGCGCGGCCCGGAGGAAGGGGGGTGGGGGGCCGGAAATGGCCCACGGGCCGGGAGTTTGAGACCACTGGCTTAAACACTAGGGGTCGCGCCAATTTTCAGGTCCCGCTAGTCTCTACGGAGCCCCTAAAGGAATATTTAAAAAAATAAAAAAAAACTTGAAAACGTGTTTGACTTGCCTATCATAACTATGCTTAGTCAAGTCAGACTAGAGGAGAGCTTGCCTGACTTCCCATTGCCTTGACAAGAGCCAAGTTATTTCACTGCAAAGTAACGTGCAAAACCTGGTATGGATTTTCAGAGAGTTGGCTATTCTCACGCAATAAAAGCGGAATGGATTCATTGGGAGATTTACAAATAAAAAAAAAAGATTACAAATATTCCCAAAGTTCTGACCAATGGTGTGGTTTTAAATATGAATTACAGACTGTGGGCTGTGTACAAGAAGTCTACATCTCATTTAGAAAAATTCACGAGATATGCACTAATTAAGATCATTGTACATGATCAAACAGTGGTATTAGAATGTGACAAAGGCCACCAAATGTTGGTCTTTTACGGCCAATTTCTCAGTGTCTCACAATAAACATTAACCTCCAAAAATACATTGCTTATAACAAGTGTTTGCTTGAGCCAGTTAAATGCACGATACACGTGCACACGTGTGCACGTGACCAGGATGGTACCATTTTGAGCCAGGAAAAACCCTACTAATAAGTATCGTCCAATGGCCATAGTAAAACATTGAGATGGACGATGAGATTGTTTCATTGGGGGTGCAATATCATTTAATTAAGGGTCATAACCCGAAGGTCATAAAATTTGCAACGGACGTGGTTTATCACAAAATTGGTTAAAACTCAGTCAAACTCATTCCATTTCTCATTAAACTTTATACACTACCTCTAAGGCCATCTTGGATCATAGCTGCAGAAAAACTTTCACATCAACCCTTATGGGGTGATATAAATGCCATATTTACACATCACTTGATGTGAATGTCGAATTTGCATGAAAATGTATACATATATTCTAGGAGAGAATGTAAGTCCACAGCTAAGAATAGATTGTGATTGGACCACTGCTTGGAATTGTGGGCATGGCTAATCACAAATATGCTAATAACTCAGTCAAACTCACTCCAATCCTCTTGAAACTTGATAAACATTCTCTGGAGGCTTAATTGATCATATCAGCAAAGCCATTTACACATCTGCCCTTGGGGGGCGCTATAATAGCCATATAATATGTGTTTATGCCAAAATGCCCCAAAAAGTAAGCAATTGTCAGAGTTAGAGACTTGTAACTTTGCATGCTGTTAGGTAGTCATACCTGCTACTCGCAAACCAAAGATGACCCACATTGCCCTCATGGTGGCGCTATAACAAGTGATCCAATTTTCAACCTTTGAAAGGCCATATCTTATGTGTATGACCTAGCCTCAAGAAATTCTGTCCCTAGGTCCACCTCCACAGGATGGACAAAAAAAAGCTTCTTGAGACCACTAGGTGCACCTGGAAAATGTTTCTGCCATTTAGAACTTAGTTAAAAACATATATGAATAGAACGTTTGGTCTGTTTGTCCAAATTTAACCAAATTGGGTATGTAGTATTATTGGACAATGATATACAAATGGTGTTTAAGCCAGACCAACTGGCCAAAGCACGTGGTCGCTATAGGCCAATGAAATTTGCAGTGTGAGTGGCTTATCACAAAAATGGTTATAACTCAGTCAAATTCATTCCAATCCTCATGAGACTAGGTACACTCACTGTAGGGACATCATGGATAATACCTGCAAAGACACAGTCACATATGTCTTTGGGGGGCGCTTTAAAACGATATTTTCATATCTCTTGATGTGAATGTCCAAATAGCATGACATTTTATATACATGAGTCTTAGTGAATAGCTAAAAGTTGATTTTGATTGGATAAATGGTTTGACTTGTGTGAGTTGCTCATCACACATATGCTAATCAGGGTTTCCGCTATATGTATGTATATGTATATAGCGGTCCGGACATTCTCCTCAGTGACAGCTGTCAAACAGAGAACTACCGGTGAAGAAAAAAGGTAACGTTAAGTTGGATAGATTTAACTGTTTCAATAATTTGGAGCTAGCTAGCTAGTAGTAGTACAGTAACGTTGACTGTGGCAATTTACCTGTAACATTCAAGTTACTGAATTAAACGTCGGTAAAATAATTGCCTACAATGTTTAAGCTATGTATTCAGATTTTACCAATTCAATTTTCAGATTGTTTCAGATGAGTTCGTTAAAATATTTTTCAAAGAGAAGGCAAGGCATGATGATGTTGTCCATGAGGAAAATATACAGGTACTAACCGTTATACAGTCAATGGTACTAACAGTGCTTTAGCTAACGTTAGGGAGGTGCTGAAGGTTCTTAGTAATAATAATAATAATAATAATAATAATAATAATAATAAAAAAGCCTTCTACTCTAGTTAAAAAATATGTAACGTTAGTGGTGGCTACTAGAATATTTTAATATTACAGGTTGCATGATCAAATATTTGTGATCTGAGAATTATCTAACGTTACTCATTCACCAATATAACCTTATTAAACAAGTAGACAGGCAGGAGTAGTGGAAGCAAGTGGAGGAGGAGAGGAGAGTGAAGCAGGAGAGGGCAGAAAGAAATGAGTGGAGAGGAGTGTGAAGCCATTGCCCTCACAGTGCCCATCTCCAGTGTGAACTGAGACACTTTTCCACCATGAATAGGGTAAGACGTAATATCTGATATCATAGAATGTTAAGTTTCTCTAAATTTCCCACACCCCACTCATTTCTGTTATTGTTTGTATTTGTAGGTGAAGACAGATCTGAGAAACAGGCTCCAGGGGGACTATCTGGCCTCGTGCATGCTACTGAGCATCACTGGCCCACCTCTGGGTGAATTTCCCTACAATAGAGCCTTTTTCAAAAAAACTAGAAAAATGAAGTGTTCTCAGCCAGGCTGCGGACTTTGCCACTGATGCTACAGTGTTGTCTGTCAAATAAAAATACAATCAAAGTGATCTGTTAGTATTGTGTCAAATAATTAGGGGTGACCCCGATTAGTCAATTAATCGACGAATCGATCCAAGGAGCCTGATTCGACTGCTAAAATATTCCTATTGATATAGACTCCGACCACCAAGGTAGCCTACAACAAAACCCTTTAGCCCCGCTGCTGAAAAAATTCCTAGAGAAAACACTGCTAATAACTTAAGTCAATCTTAGTCCAATTCTCATGAAACTTGGTATACATCTGCTAGAGATTTATTTGATCATATCAGCAGAGCCATTTCCACATTGGCCTTTAGGGGGGCGCTATAACATTAACATTTTGTTTTGTGTTTATTGTTAAAATGGCAAATAATCCCCAATTGGCATAGCTAGAGACTTGAAACTTTGCATGCCGGTAGGTTCCAATACCCACTACCCCTAAACCAAAAATGAACCACATTGACGTTATGGTGGCGCTATTATAAATAGTCCAAATTGCAAATGTTGAAAGGCCATATCTCCTACACCATATGACTTTAAGTCACCAAATTTTGCACATAGGTCCATTTCCACGTGATGAACAAAAAAGCATCTTGGAACTCCAAGGTACGTCTGGGGTTTTTGTCCGCCATTTTGAATTTTGTGGGAAACCTTCAAACCGTATAGAACTTTTGATCCGTTTCACCAATCTGTACCAAAGTTTGGTATGCAAACATCAACGGACCAGAATATGTAACCGTTGTATGAACCAGACCTACATTCCATAACACATGACCGCAACCAATGAAATTTGCAATGGCCGTGGATGATCACAAAACGTTTTATAACTCAGTCAAACTCGGTCCAATCCTCATGAAACTTTGATAGATGCCTCTAGATGCTTCATGGATTTGCAAAGCCATTTTGCCATTAGGGGGTGCTATAATGGGCACACATTGATATGCGTTTGGGAAAATGCTAAATTCAGCGATTGGCATTGATAACGACCTACAACTTTGCAAGCTAGTGGGTAGCAGAACCCGCTACTCCCAAACACGATATGACCCCTATTGACTTCATGGTGGAGCTATAATAAGTGATCCAGCCCCACACATTGAAAGGCAACATCTCCAACACAATGTCCTAGTGTCACCAAACTCAGTTCCTAGGTCCATCCTACCCATCCCACTACTGCTAACCACCCACTCCAAGCAAAATCACTCCCAACAAAGGCCTCTTGGTTTGCCTTGTGTCTGTAGCTGCTTGATTTAGGCCTTTCTAACTAATTCCCCAAAGTTGTTTACTCACATTTCTATAAAGTTCCACTTTTCTCAATTGGTCACTTCAAGTTGTCTCAGACAACCCCTTGAACAACACCATGTTTTCACAATCTAAAGACCTTGCAGACAGCTAGGAACCGTCAAAGGCTGCTCGCAGCGTTAATTATACATTTTAGTTTTCATCCCCTCGCTCAATTTCCCGTGAGCTGCTTTATGCTAGAGACTTGAAACTTGAAACTTTGCATGCTGGTCCATACCGGTAACCGCAACTCCAAAGCTACGTGCATAATGAATGATTATGTTATGCAACATATGGATGGATTCTTGTTTTTCGATTGATTGGAAAAGCTCAGTGATCTGCACGTCTCAGTTTTCGCGGATGGTCTTGTTGATCCAGTCCAAGTAGTTAACCACTCTTAGAAACACTCCATATTGTCCAGGCTCTCCACAGCCAATTTGTCTTCTCTCATAAAAGTAACCACGATTTTTACGAATTAATAATGGAAAATACCTCTAAGTTAAATTTCTTGTCAACATTTTGAAAATATCATCAAATCATGGTGGCGCTATAAAAATGCTAAAATTTGGAAGGCCATATCTCCAATACCATATGACTTAAGTGTCACCAAATTTTGCTCCTAGGTCAGTCTCCACATGAACAATAAAAGCCTCTTGGAAGCCCAAGGGACATTTTTCCACCATTTGGAATTTTGTGAAAAACACACGTGAATAGAACTTTTGATACATTTTAGAGATGTAACGGTATGAAAATTTCATATCACGATTATAGTGGCCAAATTTTCACGGTTATCAATATCATCGCGGTAATGTTAAAATGAGTTGGAAATGTTGACAAAGTACAGATACACAGAATGAAATCATTTCACCAAGTTTTATATAGCAGCACTACGCACTTAACATATAAATGAAACATGAAAAACTAACAAATGTGCATATAAAAGTAACATAACACAAATTTGAACAATCCTCCAGTATTGCGCCTGAAGTTAATAATATAATTATATTGAGGCAACGATATTTGTTGATTCATTTTTCATTTTCAACCGAATTAACAGCACACCAATGTCAGACGCACGCCTGATTACAAAAAATCATTGTAAAGCATTGGGAGACGCAGCCCCCATTGGTGATGACAACGGGACGCATGTCATGTAAAGTTCTTTAGTGCAATCGCATAATTGCAATATGAAACCAAAACGGACGGGATCAAATGTATACAATGTAACAAAAACATGAACCTTGGTTCGGACCTTGGTGCAGACGTTCAGGTGTGAAAAGGCCCTCAATCTCCCGAGCACTGTCACTGCCTTCCGCCATGAAAAACAGCTAAAAACAAACTCACGTTGCATGCTGCGCCTGTGCGCCTCCGTCTGAGACTTGCCAACGTTGGTTGATACTGGACAGTATTCATGCGAGTTTTATCAAACCGTGACGATTTTAATACGCATTTTCTAGGTAATACTAACCGTCTGGGATTTTTACCACGGTTAACCATTAAACCAGTAACCATTACATCCCTAATATGTTTGTCCAATCCACACCAAATTTGGTATGAAGCATCATTGGACCGTGACATACAAATGGTGTATAAACCAGACTGCCTGGCCAAAACACGTGACTGCTACAAGCCAATGAAATTTGCAACGGGCGTGGATTATCACAAAATTGGTCATAACTCAGTCCAATCCTCACGACATGTGGTACACAAACTCTAGATGCTTAATTGATCATATCAGCAAAAACGTTTTCACATCTGCCTTTAGGGGGCACTATAAATGCCACATACATGCATACGTACACATATCTCTGTATGAATATGTACAAATAGCATGGAACTTCACACACACACACACACACACACACACACACACACACACACACACACACACACACACACACACACACACACACACACACACACACACACACACACACACACACACACACACACACACACACACCACTGTACCACTATAAGATTCACTGGCGGTACGCAGTACCAGAAAGAGGTCTGCCAAAACTCACGTTATAAAAGGGGTAGTTCCAGGGTGCGTTCCGATTGCCTAGTAGTGCACTAGGCTACTATACGATCGGAACACACCCCCAGTATTTGATTATGATTGACTGCCGCGTACGAAGCCGGTTTAAAAAACAATACAACCACACAGTTGTGACCGCATTGCAAAGTATCAATGCGCCGATACAATTTTTGGAAGTTATCGTCCTGCGTTGCTAGGTTACTATGCAAGGCCTAAAAATAAACCACAATTGTTACTCGAGCTTGAGAAATAGGTGCAACATTCCTCAGTAAGAAAAATAAAAAGATTGTTTTAATGCTCAGATTGAAACATCTGTTTTTCAGGTTGCAAAGCAGACTAGAGAAAGGAACAGAGCAGCTACTTCCAAAAAGCCCAAGAAATGTTATATTATACTTAAGTAGTATTATTAAACCATGTGTAAGCATCTATATAGTAATTTGCAGCTACATATGATGGTAAATAAATAAATAGACTGGGTGCGAGTTTAGCTCAGTTCAACATGTAGACATGGCCTGGACAAACCAATGTATAGAAACGTAGACTTGTTTCATGTACTAACATTAGGCAGGTCGAACGTTCGAACGCCAGTGTAGTCAATACGAGAGCTACCACGCTTAACGCTTTAGAAAATTGCCCTGCGTAGCGTTTTAAAACTGTTTAAATGAACAAAAATATAACGTTTTTGTTGGTCTGAATCACTTAAGTAATTCAAAAGTAATACCTACTTTCACGATATATTGGTGTTGATATGCATAAAGCGCTTGCTAATTCATAGTTAGCTTCCAAAGAGCGTAGGTTTTGTTCTTGAAAAAAGGCGTAACTTTAAGCAGTTATTAAAAAATATATACGTTTTATTTAATATCAAACGATTGATGAACTGGTTTAAACACATATTCTTAAACCACTGACAATTAAATCTTTCCATATGTCAACCGTTAAAGTAATTTTGTCACTGTAAAACTCACCACAGCGCGGAGGTCGAGAGCGGACTCAGTTAGAATCTCTCTTATTTGGGCCAAATCGGGACCTGAAAAACGGTGCGCATCTAGTGTTTAAGCAAAAATGCAGGGCACTTCCCATAACATTTAACAATAAAACTTGGGTTCATTTTGCAGACAACCCCTCTCGGGCCCTGACACTGAGCGACAGCGCCGATCAGTCATAAATAACTTGGTTAACATGGGTTTTAAATACTACAATTGTGTTGCTACTACCCTAAATTACATCCGTTGCATGAGAGCTTTTAACTGGACCTAGAAGGAGGTCTCATTGACCTGTGATCCAAAAATGTAAGAACTTGATAGCTGGACTTCGGAGATATGCCCACTCATGTGAGGCATGCTCCTTATAGCCTACTTCATTGTCGCTGAACTGAATTAGAGCTATGTCCACTGTGTGATTAATTAGATTTGGCTCGTGACGGGAAAACAATGCAATACATTTTGGTTAGCATTTATGTTTTCATTGGCTTCTAGACTTTTGCATGTCTGGGAAGATAAAGTGATTATTTCAGTAGAATTTGAAATGAGGCGTCCGTAGGCTACCTGTCTCATAGGCTACTAACCTAGATCTTTTGAAACATGGTATATGCCTGCACCTTAAGAAACATAGTAGCCTAGCCTGCATGAATACACTTTTTTATCAACGCTACAGTAAGAAAACGTGTAAATCCATTCAATAATTGAATTGTTTGTATCCGTATGGATCAGAGCTGCCGATGATTAAGATATAGGTGTGAAGTATCGATCCTATCAACACTTACGCTAGTGTTTACGAATCATCTCGCCATTGTATAATATAAAAAGATATAGGCTATATAAATGTTTTACTGTGGCATGATTTTAGACACCGATATGTTACGAATGCTATTGCGAGCCGACTTTGGTCCCGCGGGACCACGTCCTAAAAAAGCTAAGCAGCTTAGTAAGCTGTTTGACAAGTTTGCAGTTTTCAGAGTACAAGTTTTCAACATTGTACACTTTATTTGGGTAAACAATTATATCAAATGTATAGGTAATTCGTTTCTTAAATGTCTTGTGAAATATCAACTAATACTTTCACAATTAAGAGGTATAATAACAACGATGTAGGTCGTGCTTATAACCCAGCGTCTGTCTAAACGGAAGTAACATCGCGGTAAATATAAAATCCTTTTTTTAACAATGAAACTGTCACTTTTGGGCAAACTGACAATTTATTAATTCGTTTTTATTCATAAACGTTTACTAAATAACAACACATTGGAAGATAGGACTATTTAATCACTTAATACATTTTTTTTTTAAAACGGCTTTTTGACCTGCCTACATATGGACATTATTAACCCTTTTAATATTAATAGTAGGTACCGAATAGCCTTAATGTCTGGATATGTATGTTTTAACTGAGGTTGTGTAACGTTTTTCATGTATCGCCGACACGTACAATGAATTAACTTGCGAATGCGATGCTAGCACAGGCTAGCTAAGCGCCTTTATGCAGTTTAACAGTTTTAGAATTTCGAAGCCTTGTGACCGCGTCCAAAAAACACTCAGTCCTTTGACGCTCTTGCTATTTTCAGAGTACACGTTTTCAATATTGTACCCTTCATTTAAGCAAAATATTATATACAGTGTAAAGCCAATGCGTTTTCCCATATATCCATCATTTCGCTCACGGTAAACAACAACAGTAAAGTCAACGGCCGTTTAATGTTTTGGCTTCTGGCGACTTCAGTTGGCGACACGGAAGTAACAACTCGAAAATTCGACACTACAACTGTGACTTTTAGACAAACTGGCCATTTATATATTTGTTTTTATTAATAAACCTCATAAAAGAAGAAAAACAAACAAACGACTAGGACTGATAAATTGTCTAAATTGTGTTACGTCTGGATTATATTTAAACCTGACGTTGGACATTACCCCGTCCTTGCTCGCGCAAATATGACCGAGCTAACATTATGTGGTAGCTAACATGTTGGACATGGGACACCGCTGCCTTGGCCCTGACCACGATCACTGGTACAGGGTGACGTTAAGGTTTGACAAAACATATCCTACCTGAACAAGAACTTTTATGTACATGAGCGGGTGGGAAAGGACGGTCAATCCAGATCCCAAAAGAACTTGGCCACACGTGTCCGCCATTACGGAGAGGGTGACAGCAATAGGCAACCCAGCTTCCTCTCGCATACTTCCGGTAGATTACTTCTTCCTCCAGTTTTATAGCGGGTGGCAACCAGCGTTAATACGTGCACTACCGCCATTTACTATGTTGGAGTGTGGACCAGAGTTAGCTACCCCCTATCAAATAACCAAAAATAAATAAATAAAACAATGGAAACCAAGCACATCCCCTCCAGAATAAATTCAATTGATCCACTCAGCTTACTTCAAATAATTGAACAAATAATTCACTCAATACTTCCTCTCCCAGCTCCCTCCTTAATGTGTCTCGTTCTCCAGAGTACTTTTGGCAGTGAAGAATAACATGCTCTACTGATTCCTCTGCTTGACGATACTCACCTAATCCTAATAGATGTTTTTTTTATTAAGTGCACTGTTTTTAGTAAGTCTAGTATATATAATTCTATACCCTCAACCTTGTGAGGACTTTCTCCTCTTTAGTGCTCCTTTTAACTGCCCTCCCTGTGCCCACTTCCCGTTGTACTGCATAAAGGTGTCGTCCTGTGTTTCCTCTATCCCAACTGCGCTGCCACCCTTTGTGGACTATTCCTTTTGCTTCAGATTTAGTACATAACATTTCCATGATCTCCTCTCTGACCTGGTTAAGCATCTCATCACATTCAATATCTTTTTTACACTTGGTATTTATCTTATGAATTTGTTAATTCCATGTCCACTTTGCATCAAACCACACATCCAAAAACTTAAAGACTTTCGCTTGCCCTATCCCTTGCCCATACATTTTTATCTGGGCATCTCCTCTTTCTAGTGAACATCACTGCCCTGGTTTTATCTATTGAAAACTTAAATCTCCACGAGTATGACCAGTTTTCAACCATATTAACTGCCTCTTGTATTTTTCCCATATTATGCTTGCTGTTTCTTCCCCTTATCCGCAACGCAAAAAATGTCACAGTGCCTCAACTTATAATTATGAGTAACCTGGCTGCCTTAAAATTTTGAGTGAGACAAGCAGAGAATCTTTAGTTCTTCCAACTTCTTAATATTGTTTGATGTACTTCTATTTTAGTTCCCACAACTCAATATTCAGAGTCAAATTTGCCTTTTCTGTATACACATCTAAATTAGACCAACAAGATATTATAAGCTCAGTCAACTGACAATTTAGTGGCACTAACAAGAAAATGTCAGTTGTAGAAACGAATCTGCTAGTTACAAAAACTTAAGTTGCATGGAGAAGGAAATACAAGTTCTAGTTCAATCAACTACAGTACTAGTTGGATACATTTAAGATTCTAAGGCAGCCAGGTTACTTCTGGAATAAAGTTGAACCTACTGTCCATCTTCCATTACCTGAAATGCATTATTTCCCTTACTCAGTTGCACCAACAGGAACAATGCATACACAATACATTACATTCAATATGGCTCTTTAATGACAATACATTTAACAGTCAAAGCCCACAACAACCTCATAAAAAATTATATTAAAAACATATCTAGCTGTGTCATATAAGTTAAGTTAGTTAAGTGTCTTTAAGTTATGTGGACTGCACCCATTAAATTGCAGTAATCTGAACATAATTAACAAAAATGTAAAGGGGTGTAGTTAATGTATCATCATCTTAATTATAGGAATTCAACCTACCTAACCGTTGCTCTCAAACTGTAAGAGTACTAAATTGTACGGCCTCACATAAGCTGTTGATTTTACCACAAGCCTTAAAGACTTTATGATCAAAGATTCCAAAAGAGAATCATTCATAAACAATGTAAACTTTTTTGGTTAACAAGTTTTCAAAAAGATGCTACAATGTTGTCAGGGTCCGGATACCCCTGCCATCACCAGAGGGCGCGGCGGTCCAGCACCTAGGACAGCTCCTATGAAGCCGTCAGGCAGCCACGCTGTGTAGCCATGACCTACTCATTTGTTGATTGTTTTCACCTGTGTTCTATTATCTTTCTTGTCCCCGGTCTGTGCTTGGTTCCTATTTATGTCCCTCCCAACAATACGTTTTGCTGTACCTTATGGCCTTACCTTGTAAACCAATTCCTTTGAGTAAAGCTAATACGCAGTCTTTGTGCTGCGTAGCTCCACTGCACGTCTCTGACTTTGAGTGTTTTTTGTTTGTCTGCATTTGGGTCTTCCCCGGTAGAGATCGTGACAAATATGCTACTACAAATGCAAAACACATGCTGTATATTATGCGCTATTCACATTTTTTTATTCATTTGCAGTGGCCTTTCCTCTGTGGACAAGTAATGTGTGTGTGATACATTAAGGATACGTGTGTGTGAGTTAGTTAAATTAGTGTGTGTGTGTGTGTGTGTGTGTGAGTGTGTGTGTGTGTGTGTGTGTGTGTGTGTGTGTGTGTGTGTGTGTGTGTGTGTGTGTGTGATGCATCTACGTGTGATGACTGAGTGAGTGCTTCTTTTATTCAGCCAACATAGGGCAGGTGTGGTGAGCTGTGTCTGGTCTGTGGGTCAGACGTAGTCCCATGGCTGCCATTGAGTTGGGCAACTTTCCCCTACACTTTGTGTTGAAGGATCTGGTTTCGCAGTCGGTGACCCTTCACAGAACAAGTGCCAACACCAATCTCCATGAAAACCTGTTGAATAACTTCAAAGGTGTACTTAAGTCTTTTGGGGTAGTCAATGTTAGGACTATATAGAAGACCCAGCAGCACTCCGAAAGCATTTGGTATATCCCTCAGTTCATGAAGAATGATGTGCTCTTCTAGTATCACTGCCTTACCACTTTTTTTTGCAATGGGCACTACGTTAACACACCTATTTGACTTATCAAAGAACAATATGAGTAGGTAATTGTTTTTTTTTTGTATGAATTGTAGTAAAATACTATTGAAAATGGTAGCTCTTCACTGGGAGGATTGGGTAGGCAGACAGCTACAGTGGGGCCAAAAAGTATTTAGTCAGCCACTGATTGTGCACGTTCTCCTACTTAGAAAGATGAGAGAGGTCTGTCATTTTCATCATAGGTACACTTCAACTATGAGAGACAAAAATGAGAAAAAAAATCCAGGAAATCACATCGTAGGATTTTTTAAGAATTTATTTGTAAATTATGGTGGAAAATAAGTATTTAGTCACCCACAAACAAGCAAGATTTCTGGCTCTCACAGACCTGTAACTTCTTCTTTAAGAAGCTCTTCTGTCTTCCACTCGTTACCTGTATTAATGGAACCTGTTTGACCTCGTCATCTGTATAAAAGACACCTGTCCACAGCCTCAAACAGTCAGACTCCAAACTCAACCATGGCCAAGACCAAAGAGCTGTCGAAGGACACCAGGAAGAAAATTGTAGACCTGCACCAGGCTGGGAAGACTGAATCTGTAATAGGCAAGCAGGTTGGTGTGAATAGATCAACTGTGGGAGCAATTGTAAGAAAATTGAAGAAATAGATAATCTCCCTCGATCTGGGGCCCCACGCAAGATCTCATCCCGTGGGGTCAATATGATCATGAGAACTGTGAGCAAAAATCCCAGAACTACACGGAGGGACCTGATGAATACCCTGCAGAGAGCTGGGACCAAAGTAACAAAGGCTACCATCAGTAACACACTACGCCGAGAGGGACTCAAATCCTGCAGTGCCAGGCGTGTCCCCCTGCTTAAGCCAGTACATGTCCAGGCCCGTCTGAAGTTTGCCAGAGAGCATATGGATGATCCAGAAGAGGATTGGGAGAATATCATGTGGTCAGATGAAACCAAAATAGAGCTTTTTGGTAAAAACTCAACTCGTCGAGTTGGGAGGAAGAAGAATGCTGAGTTGCATCCCAAGAACACCATACCTACTGTGAAGCATGGGGGTGGAAACATCATGCTTTGGGGCTGTTTTACTGCAAAGGGGACAGGACGACTGATCCATGTTAAGGGAAGAATGAACGGGGCCATGTATCGTGAGATTTTAAGCCAAAACCTCCTTCAATCAGTGAGAGCATTGAAGATGGAACGTGGCTGGGTCTTCCAGCATGACAATGATCCCAAACACACTGCTCGGGCAACGAAGGAGTGGCTCCGTAAAAAGCATTTCAAGGTCCTGGAGTGGCCTAGCCAGTCTCCAGAAATCAACCCCATAGAAAATATGTGGAGGGAGTTGAAAGTCTGTGTTGCCCAGCGACAGCCCCAAAACATGACTGCTCTAGAGGAGATCTGCATGGAGGAATGGGCCAAAATACCAGCTACAGTGTGTGCAAACCTGGTGAAGACTTACAGGAAACGTTTGACCTCTGTCATTTCCAACAAAGGTTATGTTACAAAGTATTGAGACAAGAGTTGAACTTTTGTTATTGACCAAATACTTATTTTCCATCATCATTTACAAATAAATTCTTTAAAAATCCTACAATGTGATTTCCTGGATTTTTTTTTTCTCATTTTTGTCTCTCATAGTTGAAGTGTACCTATGATGAAAATTACAGACCTCTCTCATCTTTCTAAGTAGGAGAACTTGCACAATCAGTGGCTGACTAAATACTTTTTGGCCCCACTGTACATTCAAATCTAACTGCTTACTTGGACATCAATGGACTGCACCAGAGTGTAAGGCGCCTGTCGTGTACTAGGTACCACTCTAGCAGCCTTGGCAAATACTTGTCGAGACCATCAAGGAAAGTCCTCGGCAGGAATCTGCAAAAGTAAAAAACAACATATGTAAAATTTCCCTGTCTGGCTTCCTTTGGAAGGGTCCAAATGCAGACAAAAAAAATCATGGCCTCTGGACGTAGGGGTCCGCCTTTGGGCGTAGAGGTCTGCTTCCGGATGTAGATTTCCACTCATCATCACTTCCTTTCCTGTATACGCTGGACCGGCATTGCGTCATCAAGCGCTACGAGCCAAGGCCGTGCCTCCTGTCGGTGTTATTTTGAGTAAAACAAGCATTCAAATATTGTCAGTTTCCATAATGGCACAGGTAATGTAACAATGACGATGTCAGCTTGTGTTTTGCACTCAACAATAAATGATGGTGACAACCACTCAATTGAATTACTCAGAATTTATTCCAATGGCCTTGGACATTACATCTTTTTGCTACACATGTGAACATTCACAGCTGCAGTACAATAGTTTCTAAAGTAGTTTCTTTCAGCCTTAGGGATTATAATACATAGGTGACGTTAGCTCAATAGCTTAATATTTTCTTGTATGCATAGATAAATGAAAAGTTAGTCAGGCAGTGTAGTGACGATGAGTGGGTGTATTTGACATTTCTTTTTATTCTAAAAAGGTGAAAGATGTATGCTAATGTCACATTGATTAGGCTGAAATGTTTGCATGTTTTGGTGGTTAAAAAAATGTATTGTCCCAGTCCTTTTCCTGATTCCAGTGTATTGTTTTAATTTTGTTTGTTTATAATATTGACAGGAGTATAGCTTAATTTTAAGATTAATATCATGTAACTTCTGAAACGACATCCGGGAGAGATGCCTGCTAACGTTTTAGCCTAGTTAGCCATCACCATGCGCTGAAACAGCATTAAAACCAATGCCACCACATGTACAACCCCCAACGGCCGACTGGGTCAAAACGGTTAGCATGCTTTGTTTGATGGCCCAATTAAATATTGGTTAAATTGAAGCCCCGTCCTTTGACTAATCCTAGTATATTCAACAGCTTCTCGTTTTGTTTTGATATAGGATTACGATACGATACGATATCATATACGATATTGAGGAATATCACTCCTATTGAAGAAGTTAAAAAAACGTTATTTCAAAAACGAGTCGGCCTTAAGAATATCTGATTCTTAAAGGGTGACCTATTATGGTTTTCCGTATTTTCTGTCATAAGCTTAACGTTACTATGTCGGATTTTCATATTAAACGTGACTTGCAAAAGTAATTTCTGAGTGCAAAAACCTCAGGTTTGAGACTGCTCTGACTGCTATGTTTTGAACATTTTAATAAAACAAATTGAGTTGAAAATGAGCATAATAGATCCACTGTAAATGTTTAGGAGTTTTGAGTTGTTTGCGTCCATGTATATACTGTCAAAAAAAAAGGAATAACACTAGCACTCTCCTTTAATATAAATAGCATGAAGTACCAGATTCTTTAACTAGATTTTTCCTTTCAAAGAAAATATTACATAGTGTTTTGAATTTCATTCTTGAGTGAGGGGCAGAAAGAAAAGATACATTGGGTCATTTTTTAAATCAGTCAACCTAGTCTAGGACTTTGTTGAAGGCTGTAAATGACTGTCACAACTTTATCAAATGTTCTTAAATCTCTTACTTTTTCATGCTAATGTATCCAACGTCTGTCTATATTGACTATATGGCAACCACATTCCTCAACACGGACAACTTTAACCAATTTCACTTTTTTTTGTCTAGCCCCATGTCACTGTCTGCACGGAAGGTGTTTTGCCACAGCTGGTGAACAATGGAGACCGATTCAAGTGCCCGCTTTGTTCCAAGGTGGGACATTACCCCAGTCTTGTCTCTCATATGCAGACTCATGACAGTAAATTCATTAAACATGGAGGTAAGACATTTGGGTCTCTGTTTGCAGTATATGTGTGGAAATAATGAATAAATGAGTCGTGCCTGCAACTAACGAACAGCCATGATGATAAATACACCATAACTTATTCCCTCTTGTGATGTTTTGATACAAAGCACTATACAATTCGTCATTACACTTTTAACCATGCAGTATGAAGTTAATGCATCTTTTACTGTTGTAGTGTTTTCTTGGTTTGTTTTTCTGCCACACACACACAGACATTTATAAATGCTTTTTAGGATGTGGAGCATAAGGACATTACCACTGCTGCTATTGCTCTCGGTTTACAATTAGAAAAGAGTTTCCTGAAGCATTTGCATCTCACTCTGACGCCTCTGCCCACTCTGACGCCTCCGCCCACTCTGCCACCCCCGCCCACTCTGACACCCCTGTGCCTCCTGCTGTCAATTCCATCAATTCCTGAAAACATATCAATCAAAACAAATAAAAACAACCTGCTGCTTTTTAAAATGCACAGAAAAAAACAGAAAACACATTAAAGAACACACAGGTTGACCCCCAGATGTAACTGTGCATCACTATTTACCATCAATGTGTATTGACAGGAGGAGAGGCATTTTTGCAGTGGCAAAAACGTTCACAGGCCCCAGAAATCCCATTCACGTTTAAAAATGTGTGTGGGGGAACCATCATGAAGTGACATGCGAATTGGAGAAATGCAAACGGTCATCAGAATTCTCCCAACGAAGTGGGCTTATGGCTTTTGATTGCAATGATGTGAGGTCCTTAACCTACTGCGCTACTCCCTTTACAGAATTGGACATCAATTTAGATCCGAAAATACTGTCAGAAATGGTAATGTTGTAGTGGTTTGGATAGGAGACCAAAAATATGTGCTTGAGACGCAAACAAGGTGGCTGAGGCTGAGGGAGTTTATTTAAGCAGGGAGATTTTGATGGGAGAGAAGAAATTCCATGTTTACAGTGCCCTCCACAATTATTGGCACCCCTGGTAAAGATGAGTAAAAAGGGTTATAAAAAATTCATCTTTTGGTGAATTTGCTTGATCTCACACTGAAAAAATTTGAAAAATCAAACCTTTAATTGAAGTAAATTTATTCTGAGAATTTTTTTAATTTTTTTTAACAAAACCACGTGCCACAATTATTGGCACCCTAGAAATTCTTATGAACAAAATGTAACTGAAGCATTTTTTTTCCATTTATATTTTAGTTTTTTAAGTTTTAAAGAGGCTTTAAGAACTTTCAAGCGGTAATCCATGATTTCCTGTTTCACTGGGGTATAAATATGAGGTGATACAGAGGCCATATTCCCTTATTCATACATCAACATCGGAAAGCTAAGAGATCACACAAACCAAATGAGGGAAAAGTGTGTTGAGCTTCATAAGTCACCTGAAAATGCCCATATCTACCGTTAGTGCAAAACTTAAAAAGTTCAAAGCAACTGGAACTGTCACAAACTTGCCTGGAAGAGGACCCCAGTTTATTTTGTCCCCACGCACAGGGAGAAGGATGGTAAGAGAGGCAAAAAAATCCCCAAGGTTTACTGTTGGAGAATTACAGAGGAAAGTAGCATCTTGGGGTCGCCCAGTCTCCAAAACTACCATTAGACGCCATCTCCATGCCAACAAATTATTTGGAAGGCATACCATAAAAAAGCCTTTCCTGTCATTTCACCACAAACATAAGTGCCTGCAGTTTGTTAAATGCTACTGGAACTTTGACTGGAACCATGTTCTATGGACAGATGAAACTGTTTGTTGGCAAAAATGTCGCTTTTTGCCAACAAACATTCAAGGTGGGTTTGGTGTAAAAAGAAGGATGGCTATACCGAAAAGAACCTGATCCCCACTGTTAAGTATGTTGGAGATTCCGTGATGTTGTGGGGCTGTTTTTCCTCCAAAGGCCCGGGGAGCCTTGCAGTGGCATGCACATGGCATGTGGGCTGAGCTGAAGAGGAGAGTGCACAAGAGAGGACCAAGGACCCTGGATGATCTGGAGAGATTCTGTAAAGAGGAATGGTCTCATATTCCTTGCTCTATATTCTCCAACCTTATTAGATGTTAAAGACTCAGTGCTGTTTTATTGGCAAAGGGATGTTGTACAAAGTATTAAATGCAGGGGTGCCAATAATTGTGGCACACGTGGTTTTGTTAAAAATAATAATTTCTTGATGAGGGATTTTTTTTTCTCCGAATAAATTTACTTTACAATTTACAATTAAAGGTTGTATTTTCCCCATCTTTTCAGTGTGAGATTTAGCTAATTCACCAAAAGGTGCATTTTTTATAACCCTTTTTACTCATCTTTACCAGGGGTACCAATAATTGTGGAGGGCACTGTACATGTCGATCTTTGAACTGCGCATGTCTTATTATTAACGGTTGGGCATGTTGAGTCATGGTGATGTTTAATAAAAAGATGAATACTTGGCACTACCCTTGTTCAAAACCCAGAAGCTTGTGTGCACACAAGATCATTTCAGAGTGGCATTCTTTTGAACATCGTAAGGAACAATAGGGTTAAGAGCACATTTGACACACAACAGTACAGAACTCCAGAATTTGGAACACATGACGACGAGCCAAGTACTTTAGCGTCACTGTATCCACCAGAGGGAGACGCATTGGCTCGGCTCGTCCGTTATATATATAAAAAAAAAAAAAAAACCTGCCTGCCGTTCTGCCGGAAGATATTTCCTACGCAAAGAAGCCAGAAGATATGTCCAGGCATTTAGTCCCAGACGAAACCTTCTGTTTAGAGTGTCCAGGAAAGGTTCCACTGTCTGACCCTATCATTGTAACATCAAAGGCAAGAATCATCATGTTCACTGGGGTCATAGAAAGTCTGTGTATTAATGCACTATGGCACTGACATATTCCATATTGACCTTACACACAGTAACCAGTTAAGTTGGCTAGACAAGCTGTCAGCACAGCGCAATATTTTATAGCATAGGTTGCAGGACTTAATGTAAAAGCCCATTGTAAAAGTGTGGCCAATTATGTATATTGCAAATGTTTTAAAGAGTATATCTGAGGCATTTCTTTGCTAGTCACTGACAGTACTCGTGTGTCTGAATTATCTCCCTTTTCCAGTTTACAGGTGTGACAACAAACAGCAAATCTTGCCAGACATATGGGCTCTTTTACAAATATCAGGAATGGAGAGAGGGACTGCACCATTTCAATGATCATGTCATTATGTCTCTTCATCTGTCTTTTTCTAAGGAACTCGTTACAGGTGCCTACTTCAGAAATGCATTTTCATGTGCACCTCCCATGTGTTTTCCTTTGTTTTGTGAGACCTAGCCTTTGTTCTAATTTTGTCATAGAATCATACAGCGATTGGAAGGGGCTTGGATGCTCTGGAACAAACAAACAATGTTAAGTTTCCAAGCCACGATTCCATCCTTCATGCTTATTTACACTTTGAGGCTATGACAGGCCAGGATTACGTGTTTTCGTGTGTGCACTGTGGACACCACCCAGCTGTGGTCATCATGGACTTACACACAAAAGTAGTGTTCAGTATGTCAAGTGAGTACACACCATTTTGCCTTTAAACATGCTTGCTATTTCTAAAGAAACCGTTGTCTCATCATACAGTATCTGGTCACGTCTTCCAGTGAGTGATGTTAAAGATCCTCCGCCGGAGTTTGACGGCCATGTCGATATGGAGGATTTCTGGCATTGTGTCGGCCAAGAGATGATTGGCAGAGGCTTTGTGAAAAGTACCTTTAAAATTAGAAATGTATTATATCTGCAATATTCAATAAGTTCAAAAGTAATAGACCCTTCCGACCTACGACATTATTATTCTCTCGTTGCAATGTTGACAATCTAACGAAGCTAACATGTCGAAGTTGGTGAAAAATGTATCAGGAGCAGAAAAATTACGCTACAGTGAGACACTACAATTAGAGTGAATAGATCCTTACTCTATCCCGATTGGAGTGAGGATGTTAATTTGTATCCGTTGATTTCATACCCCGATATCACATTTAGTTCTTATCCCAAGGCAATGTAGGAGCTTAAAGCATACAAAGGTTTACTGGCATATCATTTCTTCGTCTTTGGATGGGTGACACAGCCCTGGGTGACCACCCACAACTGATTCCGTATAGTCGCAGCAAGAGTAAGTAAGGAGTCAGTGAGAGTACCTTTTTGCCATGCTGTACACAAAGTTGCAGTAGTAGTGGTAGTTGGTAGTGGTATTTCCATATTGTTGGAATGGGGTTCAACTCCCTGCAGTGTTCTTAAATATAAGACTTCTTGTCTGTCAGTGACAGTTTCAGTGTCATCAGACCATGTTCATGGGTTCATAACACTCACCATGCAGCTTGGATTAAGTCCTGTTATGTTAAAATTTGTGTTACTTTCCTCATAACAAATATTATTTTCTGTCATCGTTGTCCCTTTTCAGGTGTTACACTTGCAGAGACTGGAAGAAACTGAAAATGTTATCCTAACTTTGAAATCATAAAAGCTGTCACACCCAGCCCCACACAGTTATCTGATGCTGACCGGGCTCAAGGGCCATAACAAAAGGAGACAAACCATTATAATATTTGTATAAATAAGTCTATTAGCTATAGTATCCAAAATGATCAATTATTGAAGCAGTAGTATGTTTAAGAGCTAAGAAATGTGTGTTGGAAGGTGTACAGAATCATAATCTAAGGCAGCATCAACAAACCAACGCCTGTAGGAAGAAGCAAAGAGGAAGACTAATCTGCTGCCATAACTTAAGTAACCAGAGGAGCAACGTCCAGTATATGTTAAACAAACCCATTTCTAAATGTATTTGGCAGAAAAGGAGAGACCTAGGACATTTAAAGTTAAAACCCTTATTCTGCCCTTATACCACCTTGATCAGAAGAATGTACATCATGGATGCTTTTATTGACCCCCCCCCCCTAAGTAAATGTCTGTTTCTTAACCCGCTATTTAATTTATTTCCTTGGTCAAGGAATTTTCTATATTGGAAAGATTCAAATAACAAGTTACAAAATGTACATGTATATTCTGGACTGTTCATCCAACCACAATACCCCTTCATGAGTGTCAGCCCGGGTGGACTTGTCAGATGTGAATGCCTACCCTGAAAACATCGCAGCATTGTTACTACCAAGTAGTGTCAGATTTAGACAGTTAGTTGTGTTGTCTGATATTTATAAATACCAGTTTTGATTTGTTTTTTAAATTGAACTTTAATTTAAAATGTTACTTAGACAAACAACAATAACATTTTGTTTCAAATGCACAACTTTGGCCACACTGAGACTTACAATGCAAGCTGAAGTATTTTTCTCGTATTTGCTTTCTTTATGTTGCCTAGGCTATCGAGATAATCCTTTTGTGGTCACACCAACCTTTCACAAATGGGCCCCGTGGATTGGTCCTAAACCCCGAGCCTGCAGGACGGTACTAAACACAGAGTATGCCAAACGTCATGCTCCGAAAACAAAATCCGAACAGGTAGATTTTGACATGACAGAGGAGCGGCTTTCTAATGAAATCATGAACTTGAAGGTGAATTATTCTCTTTAGTACTTTTTTTAATCTTCTTCAAAATTACTGGTCTTAGTCACACATGTAATTGATTATCACTGTTTATTTTCATTTAACTTCAAGCAGTCCAACTGTATGGTATAGATACTTTCATTAAAACAATTACATCAGGCCCTAATTCACCAGCGTAAGAGGAATGTCTTGCTCCACCCATATCTTCACAGGTTCAAGCTATAATAAAAACTAGTTAAGAGTGTGGTTTGGACTCGAAGGGCTCCAAAATGTATCTTGTCCTTCGGTTAAAAGACGAGATGAGAACAAGTAGCACGTATGACAAGGTGTTCGAGAAGGTCTGGGGCGCTTCTGGTGAATATAGGTGTTTTTGACATACACAGTATGACATTATCTGTTTGTGTTGATGAAAGGAATCTATGATCGACATTGATTTATGTTTCAAAATATAAATGTTTTTTCCTCTATACTGGTCATCAATTTAGCTAAATCCAAGAGCAATTGACAATTGAGTCACGCTGGTCCTGTTTGAGATGCAATAAACTGGTGTGTGTGTGTGTGTGTGTGTGTCAGTCAAGAACTCTCCACAATAACATAACCACCCTATTCATAATTGTTCTGTTCCTTTTTAAAAGGTGGCTGGGCCGTCATCATGTGTCCGTGTGGGATTGTGAACTGTATAAAGTTCAACATTAGAGCCGAAAGCCCAAGGGACTACGCAGACATGCTCCTTTCATTTAAGCATTTCCCTAAAATTCTTATTTATGACTTTGCTAAGGGTTTGGTAAGCCACAGCAACTTACGGGAGCCTGAAAGACGGCCCTTTACACCCTATGATGAGAAGGCTGACCGAAGCTACCCCTGACAACATTAAATCAGCTGAAAAGGGAGAGCTTGAAGTCAGTTTGGGATGGTTGAACACCCAAAAAAGAAAAACAGATCCTAACGGTCATCCGATTACAGGCTCTGCTGCGCATTAGGCGCTGTATGACACATTCCACCAATCTAATACAAAGGATGAAAAGGATGTCCTTAGGAGAGTTGTCCTCGTACCAGAGCTGTGTGGATGGGTCAACACACAAAAAGCTGAACCATTTTCCTCAGGGATGAGGGAGAACAACTATTTTATGAACATGTTGTCCAACATCAAGCCCTGCAGAGCTTGGTGGACACTGAGTGGTCATGTGCATCAGGAGCAACTGGTAAATAAAAAATAATGACCGGTTTCACAATGGCACACTACTTGAATGCGCTGTGGGGAAATTTTAAAGCAAACTGTCTACAGTATGAAATAAAAAAAATTTAAAAGACATGTTGCATTTGTGGAAAGTGTTTTGCATAATTTCCAGTTCTATTTGTGAATGCTTTTTATGAATTCACTGGATATTTTGATACTACGTTTAATCTGCAGATCGAATTCATCCTGGATGAAGCAAAACCATCAAATCATCAGACTGTCGAGGCTGCCTCACAAGGGTGAATATGCAAACTCTTGAGGGACACGGACTCTATTGTGGGTTGATAAAGCTAATCATTTTAAGAAATTAAGGCAGGCTGTATATTTCTATAACGGTATTCTGATATGCATTTGATATTTACAGGTTGGAAATAATTGCTTGCTCATGGTTAAGGACATGGCAGAGATATAGGTATCAACTCAGTATCATAGATTTTGCTTGTCAATTGCATCTAAAGAATTGATTTGAGTTTTTGACACCACACAGGGAAAGAACATCGCAGTGTTGGATCTGCACGTAACTCCAACTTTGCTCCCCCCCTACAGCAGTGATCTCCTTGGTAGTTTTCCAGTAAGTGACCTTTAGTGACAGTAACAATATTTCAAACATTGTTTTGAGTCCGAATGAAGTCACTGCATAAAATCATTTATTTAGGCTGATGCCCACACAAGAGATCTGTTGGTAATTCCACTGTGGACTCCAGGGCACTACCTCCTCTGTGTAAGAATTGCTCTTAGTGAATGAGTATTCCAATTACTTTTTTACATTGCTATTATTTTGAATGATGAAGACAGTAGGTAGCAATGAAAAATATTCTTAAAATGTCGAATTATATTTTAAAATCCATGCGCACACTATTACTGCTGTATGCCAACTTCTGTTGGTGTGTCAACCTGGTGTCATTGCTTACTTCGTGAGATGTGCTGTTAGTTTAATTTCCAGACATGTACGTGATGAAGCCAAACTAGAAAGAGATTCTCTTTCTGGACTCGCAATACAACAAGCAAGCGTGCAGGTTTGGCCATGAGGCTTAGTCTTTTAAGGTTGTCTAATCTAGTCTATGGCTCTGGCGGTCACGTTCCTTTGACCTGCCCATATTGTTAAGCTGCATTGGTTTGGTGTAATCTGGTGGTCATGTTCCCCTGACCTACCCAAATACTGAGTGAACTGTGATTGTCAAAGTAATGCTATTGTACGGTCATGTTCTGCAGGCCATTTAAAGATTTGTTCTTTCCATGTTCCTTTGACCTCATTGCATGCTCATTACTTCCCATGTCTGCTTATAGCACAACCACATTCAATAGTTATGTTAAGAGTGCAATGTTTATTTTGGTTTATCAGAGGTGTGGCTGAGAAGATCGTCACAGGGCCCTGGCGAGAGAAGACGGGTCCGGAAATACCGGTGACAATAGTTTATGACCAACATTTTTACGCCTAGTACATACTCTACTATATTGCAATGGTAAGTCAGCAAATTATATTTGGACTTCTTTGAAAAGGGACTTCCTGAGCAGACATACAGACACAGCAGAAATGACTGCGGAATATTTATTTATGGTAAGTCTGAATTTAACAACTGTCACAAATGTTTACTCAACAGAACAGCTGTCACTAATATTGCATTGTTTGTCAATAGTATGCTTGGTATGTCGCCCTGGAGGCAAACTTAAATTTCGCAATCGTAAGTCATTCGAAAATGGTTCACACATTGCATTATTCTACACATCAGGAATCAAAAATCAATCATGTCTGTGCTCTTCCTTTAGCTTGACATGGTTGCTCTGGGGAGGTGGTGGTGCACTCTCCTGATAGAAAACCGGGAGCTAGAAGGGTATAATGCTTCATTTGAGTCAAATATTCAGAAGACCATATGGCTATGTAAAGGACTAACGTGTAAATATATAGCCATGCCAGAAGATTCGCACATTTTAGCGACCTTGGACTAAAGGCCCTGAGAGGAGAACACAAGCCAGTCCTTGGGGTGTAGATGAAGCGAAGGCATGCTGATACCGAAGTAATTATTCTCTTACTAAGTTTCCTTTGATTTTCATAGAAATGTGGCATACCAGGAGCTGGTATTTAAAGGCCATGTAGTTCTCACCATTTTATCGATGCAACTGTGCTAGACCACAGAAGCACCCAATGCTGTTACTAATTTGGTTATTTATGATTATGACCATACTGGGTCTACAAATATGCCTGCATATATGTCACTATGTGTTCAAAACAAAACTTGCATCTATTTTAATTTTTTTGGAGACATTGTCATTCATCAGTGAAGAGCACAGCTATTATAAAAGAAAGACCAAGCATGTTGCTGTGGAGTCAATGGGTCAGACACAATCAAGCACACACAAGATGGTTGTATTTCAATTACAGGATTTGGTTATGCTTTGTAGTGAAAAATGTACGCAATTTTACGCTGGGATTTTACATTTTTGGAACTTACGGTCTGTGGTGCTGTGGACATGTTTCTCTTGTCTCCCAAAAGCCACCGGACATTGCCCCCCTTTTACAGGTACCTTAAAAAAAAAATAATGATTATCAATTATTTTTAAAGAACTCCACTTGCAATAAACACTCATTTGCAATAAACACTCATTTTATCATTCAGATGCCTGACCTCATCCTTACGGAGATTTTGGAGGTTGTCCTGGGAGATGGAGACATGGCATAAAGGACCCGGTATCTGACATCCAAGAAGTTCAGGGACATTGTTGGTCTGGCTTCTTTTCGAAGGAGGGCCCATTTTGCCTGGCTGGATTGTAAGTAGTTTGCTAATTAGTGTTCTATCAGAGAAGATTGACCAATTTTGTTATTTTAATAGCCTAATGAGAAAAAATGTATGTAATGATGAAATGGTTGGTCCATAGTTCGAGAGAGTAGACGTTTATTGGTCATTCAATTTTATACCCAACACGTTGACCAGGGGTTGACCCCAACTTTTGACCACTCACAGGTAGTGTACACACAATAAGTCAGTATCACAAATCATTGTTCATCCCGGCCTTCAAAGTCTTTCAAACCAGGGAAGCGGCTGTCCCTGTGGTGTTAATGACCACTTTATCCCCCAATCTATTCCCATAGTGGGGGCTTTACCGTTGCCCCTCAAAGGATATTTACCCCTTACCCCAACTTCAAAAGCAACATATGATAACCCCTGGAGATTATATTACCCTCCAACCAGACCTACTGTCCGAAAACCTTTCGTCTTTACTTACAGGAACTTCTACTTCAAACAGCACATTTGGTAATTTCTATGTGGTTGTGATGCCATTAAATACCCAATCTCAGGATACACCCAGTTTTTCAGGCATTCCAAGAACAGTTGAACAAATGGTTAATGCTTTAGCCCTTACTCTCCCATTGTGGTTCTAACATAAATGTTATGCACTTTTAGGCCTAAATATAAGTTAATTAGTGTGCATTATAAACATTAAGTTTAACATTAACATTACCCTTTAAGCCACCGCTGGTCAAAGACTTCTAGCGCATAATGATGACACGTAAAGGATGGGCGTATGTGAACTGTAAAATGAGCTGTCACTCCAACTCCAATGGGCCAATAGGAATCATCTTCTATAACCCTGCCCTCACGTGAGATTTGTGCCACAATTCCACAAGCAACAAAACAAGAACCACAAAACACTAACCGTGGATCAAAATGACAAAACTGAAAACCAATGTAAAATTTCGATCAAAGATTTAACTTTAATAAAATGTTGTGTATTTGTTTTTTTTTCTTTTATTCTAGATTTTTAGTTTTGCTTGTGGATTTGTTTTTTATTATTGCACTAGAGTTTTATAAAGTAGACCTAGCCTATATTGTCTTCACATATGCATGAAATAAACATTTCGTTTTTTTCAGATTCAGACATAGATTGAATTCAACTGTATTCTCACCTTATTGACAATTTTACTTATATATGTGAAGTAAACATATATACAATATTACAAGTGTTTTTATCCATCATTATATAATTTAATTCATGTAGGATTACTTTCTGTTTTGAGAAGAAGTAATATGAAGTCTAACTTTCATGTAATGTACTTTTTTCAGAGGATGGAATTGAAGAGCAGGAGAGCACTGTGAAGAAAGCTACATCAGATAATGAGGATGACGACAGAAGGAGTTGGATGAAGAGATGTGTAATCACTGTTAGTGACAACATTTCTTGAGGCAAGGTTAAATGGTATATAAGATATGGCCTTTCAATGTACTAAAATTGGATCAGTTGTTATAGCGCCACCATGAGGTCAATGTGGGTCGTCTCTGGTTTGGAAGTAGCAGGTATGAGTACCTACCAGCATGCAAAGTTGCAAGTCTCTAACTCTGACAATTCCTGACATCTTGAGCGACAGCTTTTCAACATTGAAAAATTCATATTCAAATTACATGAATCACCACTTTTTAAATAGCCAGGGATTAAAGACATTTTACAATGATGATAAATTGCATTATGCCATCTCAGGCTATATAATTATGGTTGGTTTTCTCCAAAATGTTTTGATGGTTTTGTCAATGCTGTTACAACACCAGCAATACTATATAGCCTACTATATTTCTCATTAGAAATATGTACTAGGTGTCACAAATATGAGCAGTACATTAGTCCCTCTTTTCACTAAGATCAATTTTACATTTTGGATTTTTGTTCCAAGATTTGACGCGCAGCCACATGGCAAGAATTTGTGTAATATCATTGCTTCATTACGGCCACATGGTCTCACCATTAGGAAAGCCTGATACAGCAGTTGCATATCATGGTCCATTGACGGTACATACCAAGTTTGGTACAGATTAGTCAAACAGATCAAATGTTCTATAGGTTTAAGTGTTTTTCACAAAATTCTAAATGGCGGGCTCATCGTGGGCCCAAGAGGCTTTTTTATTTGTCATGGGGAGATGGAACTATGCACCAAATGTGGTGAACCTAGGTCGAATGGTGTATGAGATAAAGCCTTTCAAAGTTTGGAATTTTGGTAATTTGTTATAGCGCCACCACCAGGTCAACGTTGTTCATCTTTGGTTTAACAGTAGCGGGTATTGGTACCTACCAGCAGGCAAAGTTTCAAGTGTCTGGCTATGCCAATTGGTGATTAATTGGCATTTTTGTGTAACGACATATCAATGTTTGGCAGTTATAGTGCCCCCTTAGGGCAGATGTTAAAAGGCTTTGCTTATGTGACGAATTCCTCCTTTAGAGGATGTCTACCAAGTTTTATGAAGATTAGGCTAAGATTGACGGAGTTATTAGCATATTTGTGATTAGCCACGCCCACAAGGCCTACCATTGGTCCAATCACAATCTCCTTGTAGGCTTTGACTAATACTCTCCCTGAAAGCATAAATGCGAAGTTTCATGAAATTTGGACATTCAGGTCAAGAGATATCAAAATGTGGCATTTAGAGCACCCCCTAAAGGCAAATGTTAAAATGGCTTTGCTGTTGTGATCTAGGGGTCTCCAAAGACAGTGGGATAAATTTCAAGCAGTTTGGACTAAGTTTCACTGAGTTAGAACCCTTTTTGTGGGAGGCCACAGCCTCTTCAAATTTCATTGGCTCATAGCCCTCACACGCTTTGGCTGAAAGGTCTGGTTTATACAACATTTGTATATCATGGTTGATTCATGTTACATACCAAGTTTGGTGCAGATTGGTCAAACAGATAAAAAGTTCTATTCATTGAAGTGTTTTTCACAAAATTCAAAATGGCCGAAAAGTTTTCATGACGGACCTTGGGGGTCCTTGAGGCTTTTTGGTTTGTCATTGGGAGATGGACCTATGCACCAGGTTTTATTATTCTATGTCATATGGTGTAGCCTTTCAAAGTCATAAAATGTGGAGCACTTGTTATAGCGCCACCATCAGGTTAATGTGGGTCATCTGTGGTTTGGGAGTAGCGGTTACTGGTACGAACCTGCATGCAAAGTTTCAGGTTTCTAGCATAAAGCAACTTCCAGGAAATTGAGCGACGGCAGGAAAACAATAATAATAATAATGATAGAGGAGAATAAACCGATACATTAACTATAAGGGTTTAGCCCTTCGGGGTATGCCCTTAATAATACAGGAGAATAAACTGGTACAATAACTATAAGGGTTTAGCCCTTTGGGCTATAACCCTTAATAATAATAGGGAAGAATAAAGCGGTACGATAACTATAAGGGTAGAACCCTTCGGGCTATGACCCTTAATTAAAGCTGCAAGCAGTATTTTGACGGGTCATAACCATATGGAAAGAACTTGTACATTGCGGCCAGATGTTGTGACCAGTAGGTCTGGTTTTGACAACATTTACATATCATAGTTCATTTATGGTACATGCCAAGTTTGGTACAGATTAGTCAAACAAATGAAATGTTCTAAAGGTGTAAGGCTTTTTCACCAAATTACAAATAGCGGAAAATCCATCAAGGAAGGCTATGGGGACTACGGGGCCTTTTTTGTTCAACGTGGGGAGAGGGACCTAGTGACAGAATTTCTCTAGGCAAGGTAAAATGTCAATGTTGGTCTTCTCTGGTTTGGGAGTAGCAGGTATGAGTACCTACGAGCATGCAAAGTTGCAAGTCTCTAACTCTGACAATTGCTGACTTTTGGGCATTATCACACAAACACATATCATTATATGGCTGTTATAGCGCCCCCCAAAGACAGATGTGGAAATGACTTTACAAATATGATCAATTGAGCCTCTAGAGGATGTTTATCAAATTTCATGAGGATTGAAGTGAGTTTGACTGAGTTATTAGCATATTTGTGATTAGCCACGCCCACAAGCCCAAGCATTGGTCCAATGACACATGTTTTCTTAGTTGTTGACTTACATTCTCCCCTTAGAGCATATGTATAAGGTTTCATGCAAATTCGACATTCACATCAAGAAATATGTAAATATGACATTTATATCACCCCCTAAAGGTTGATGTGAAAGTTTCTTTGCAGGTATGATCCAAGATGGCCTTAGAGGTAGTGTATAAAGTTTAATGAGGAATGGAATGAGTATAAATAAAAAATGGCGGAAAAAACCTCCAGACAGACCTTGGGGTCCCAAGATGCTTTTTGGTTTATCATGTGGAGATGGACCTAGGTGCAATATTTGGTGACTCAAAGCCGTATGGTGGAGAAGAAATGGCCTTCGAAATTTGACCACTTGTTGTAGCGCCACCATGTGTTCAATGTGGGGTTTTTTTGTTTGGGGAGTAGCAGTTACTAGTGATACTAGTACGGAGCCGCATGCAAAGTTTGAAGTCTCTAGCATAAAGCAGTTCACGGAAAATTAAGCCAATGCTGAAGAACAAAAATAATAATAGGGAAGAATAAACCGGTACGGAAACAAAAACATTATAGCCCTTCGGGCTATGATCCTTAACAATAATAATAGGGAAGAATAAACCGGTACAATAACTATGGGCTATGACCCTTAATTAAAGCTGTAAGCAGCCTTTGATGGTTCCTAGCTGTCTGCAAGGTCTTTAGATTGTGAAAACATGGTGGTGTTCAAGGAGTTGTCTGAGACAACTGGAATTGACAGATTGAGAGGAGTGCAACTTTATAAAAATGTGATTGAACAACCTTTGGGAAATTAGTTAGAAAGGCCTAGTTTAAGCAGCACCACGGACACAGGGCAAACCAAGAGGCCTTTGTTGGGAGTGATTTTGCTTGGAGTGGGTGGTTAGCAGTAGTGGGCTGGGTAGGATGGACCTAGGAACTGAATTTGGTGAGACTAGGACATATTGTGTTGGAGATGTCGCCTTTCACAGTGTGCAGATTGCATCACTTAATATAGCTCCACCGTGAAGTCAATAGGGGTCACATTGGCTTTGGGAGTAGCAGGCTTTGCTACCCATTAGATTGCCAAGTTGCAGGTCGTTATCAATGCCAATCGCTAAATGTAGCATTTTCGCAAACACATATCAATGTGTGCCCATTATAGCACCCCCTAATGGCAAATGGCAAATGGCAAAATGGCTTTTCTGAGTTTGACTGAGTTATACAACGTTTTGCGATTATCCACGCCCATTGCAGATTTAATTGGCTTATAGCGGTCACGTGTTTTGGACTGTAGGTCTGGTTTATACAACGTTTACATATCATGGTCCATTGATGCTACAAACCAAGTTTGGTACAGATTGGTGAAACGGACCAAACGTTCTATAGGTTTAAAGGCTTCTCACAAAATTCAAAATGGTGGAGAAAAACAACCCAAGCAGACCTTGGAGTTTCAATATGCTTTTTTGTTCATGTGCAATATTTGGTGACTTAAAGTCATATGGTGTAGGAGATATGGCCTTTCAAAGTTTGACATTTGGATAATCTATTATAGCAGCACCATAAGGTCAATGTGGTTCATCTTTGGGTTAGGGGTAGTGGGTACTGGTACCTACCGGCATGCAACGTTTTAAGTCTCTAGCTATGCCAATTGCTGATTATTTGCCCTTTTACCAATAAACACAAAACAAAATGTGGCTGTTATAGCGCAGATGTGAAAATGGCTCAGCTGATATGATCAATTCAATCTCTAGAGGATGTGTCCTGAGTTTCATGAGGATTGGACTAATATTGACTAAGTAATTAGCATATATGTGATAATCAACGCCCACAAGTCAAACCATTGGTCCAATCAAAATCACATTTTAGCTATTCACTAAGACTCCACTAAAGTAAAGTTTCATGCTAATTGGACATTCCCATCAAGAGACAAAAAAATTGCAATTTATAGTGCCCCCTAAAGGCATAGATAAAAGTGGCTTTGCTGATATGATCCAAGAAGCCTTTGGAGGAAGTGTATGAAGTTCCATGAGTATTGGACTGAGTTCGATTGAGCTATCACCCTATTTTTGAGAAGCCACACCCATTTTGAAATTCATTGGCTCATAGCAGTCACACACTTTGGCCTGTAGGTCTGGCTTATACACCATTTGTATATCATGGTGCCAGGATACTACATGCAAAATTTGGTACAGATTGGATAAGTAGATCAAAAGTTAAATTCATTGAAGTGTTTACACCAAATTCAAAGTAGCGCAAATAAAATCCAGACGGACCTTGGGGGGTTCCCAGGCTTTATTGTTCAGCATGTAGAGATGGACCTAGGTGCAAAGTTTGATAACTCTAAGTCACAAGGTGTAGGAGATGTGGCCTTTCAAATTTGATCATTTGTTATAGCACCACCATGAGGTCAATGTGGGTCATCTTTTGGGAGTAGTGGTTACCGGTACCAACAAGCCTGCAAAGTTTGAAGTCTCTGACATAAAGCAGCTCACGGGAAATTAAGCGAGGGGAGGAAAACCATAATAATAGGAAGGAAGAATAAAGGAGCCCTTCGGGCTAGGAACCTTAATAATAGAGAAGAATAAAGGAGCACAATAACTATAAAGTTCCACGCCGTTTGGGCAAGGAACCTTAATAATAAAGGAGAATAAACCAGTATGGAAACAATAAGGTTATAGCCCTTCGGGCTATGACCCTTAATAAGAAAGAAATAACAAGATTGCAATTTTGATTTCAAGTAATGTGTGCATAATTTAGTACGATATTTAGAACGTACGATCACCGAATTACTTAAGCTTGGATTTATGTTTTCAGAAGATTTGGTTGAGGAGAGGAGACGAGCAGCAGCATTTTGTACCATTTGGAGTTTGTGGAGTGATGGATGATGCACTAATCCCGAAAATAATGGAATTACAGTAATCGAGGTGGGAGAAGATGAATGAATGAATAAGCGTTGCAGCTGCACTTTGGGAGAGGGAGGATCTGATGTTTCGTAAGTGGAAGAATAACATTTTTACCATGTTGTTGATATGAGAGTTGAAGGAAAGGGTTGAGTCCATTAAAATGCCAAGGTTGCGTACAAGAGGGGAGGGGGAGACTGTAGTGCCATCGATATGGAGAGAGATATTGCCAACTTTGTTAAGGATAGATGTGGAGTGACAACTTTCCAGTGCCGTGTGTGGTTTGGGAGTTTAAAAACATATGGCCTGCCCTGGTCTAACAGAGAGAAGTGCTGACTTGTCCATGATGATTAATGGCTGCACAGACTCCCAGACTGCCAATAATTCTGCGTGCATATATGGTAGTGATTATAACTTTATTTATTATAACCAGTTACAATTAACTGTATGTTATGTTATTCATTTTTTTCAGATGAATGCAGAGGCCACTACCAAGCCATTGCAATCAAGGTGCAAGTCCCAGCTGGACCACTTCTCAGACAAGCTGATGCAGATATTCAAGACCAAGAAGGAGTTCAGGGGCAGGGGCAAAGGATCAAGGATGTCCTGGCGATCAAGCATTCGGTTAGTAGAAATACATATAAGATCCTTTTTGCTGTATTCGGATATCTATAACCGACTAAACCTTGAAAACGGATCCCAGAGACCCTAACACCATACGAGGGTTAAAGAAACATTTTAGGATGGATTTCTACTATAATAATTATTGTTCATTTTTATTAATAGCAAAAAATAAACAAATTGAATGGTAGTGGTTAATAAAGTAGCATAATATGGCAGCACACCAGTAAGTCAGTGTTAAAATTGTCGCTTTCCCATCGGCACAGTGTTACAGGAATCATCAGGAATTTTTTATACATAGAACATTGTTGGCAGTTATTTTACCGACAACATTTATTGACGTAACGGTCGTGGCAAATCAACTTGATTTTCATAAATTAGTTGATCAAATTCTGTGTTTTGTTTTGTACTGCCAGAGCAATTGTAGAATTGGATTATACAACATGCGCCGTATGGAGTCATTTTATGGACATTGGTTATCCTGTATGAAGCTGACCTCCTTCAGTACTATACCCCCTCTCGTTCTGTGAGCTCATCATCTAGCCTTCTGACCATCCCCCCTCACGTCTCAGCACCATGGGTGCAAGGGCTTTCAGCTCAGCTTCTGGAACTCCCTCCCACCACCAATCCGACAGTCTGACACTTTATCATCCTTCATGTTCTGTGGTTGCTATGGCGTCTTGTAGGCTGACTAAGGACAGTGGAGCTCATATTATTTAGTTTATTCTTAGATATGTTTTTTTTTTTTGTCATTTTTATATATATTTTTTCATTGTTATATGTGAATAGTGTTTTGCTCTTACAGTGGTATATTTTGTGGCTTTATAACTAGGATTTTCTTTGGCATCATCATTCTGAATCAGTCTCCAATCTCAAAGCTACATTCAGTTTTTTTTCCCTTTGAACTAACGTAAGGTAGCTGGCTAACATTATTCTTTTCTGTTGGACTTTATGGCGTGACCTCTTCAGATGCAAAATGCATTGTATGGAGTGCGCTGCTTATGAGGGACACTCACCCCGTAAAGGGACTGGCACCTGGCCAAGGTCTTGCCACCAAACAGTTGGGATGCTGGTTCCACCAAAGCTGGTATAAAAGGCCAGAAGAGACGCCCTCCTACTCCGCTTCTTCGTCACCTGCCGTTACAACTAACTTTACTCCGGAGCATCCCAAAATCCAAAGAGGACTGACGTTACCTAACAATAACATTGTTGGACAGACAATCAATGCATCGTGTGCTGGGGCTGCTTTTTGGAGGTCATACTGTGGTGTTTTGAGATGGACTGTCAAATCTTGTTGGCTACTGGATCGGAACATAATGTGTTAACATGTTTTTTTCGTTTTTCTCATTACGTGCCTTGCACTGCTGCAAAAGAGACGTAAATAAATAATAATAATAAGTCACAACTAAAAACTCTAATTGTTCAAACTGGCCTATTCACTGTAATGGTTCCCTTGTACTGTGTGCCTGGCTGTCTCCCCTTGTTTACCTGTGTTTTCAGTAATCTTCCATTGTGGTTTCCTACCCTACACCACCTTTGTATTGTTACGATGCTGCTGAATTACTTCGATTTAATTTTTCATTTTCACTTATCTACTGTTAGATGACCTTGAGTGGCTTGAAAGGCACCCTCAAATAAAATGTAGTAGTATTAATATTATTATTTGTTGTTCATGTTCATACCTTTTTTATTGTTTTAAACGTTGTAAATCCCATATTTTAATCTGAAATTGGAAATCACTGTAGATATGATTTTCTATTCCACTGAATAATAGCCTACATTTACACCCATGCCTTCTCCATTGCCGCTTCTACATTGCTCCCTCTGGAACTCTTTCCCCAAACACCGCCCAAATCTTTCCACAGTCAGATCACTCATCAAAACTCACCTTTTTAGTATCCATTTTTAAATGGACATATTTTAACTACAGTTTTCTAAAATGACATCCTGTAAAATATATTTTTTTATTAAAAGTAAATATTCTGTTCATACATTACGTTGTGTTTTTGTTACTTGGATAAATCAGAATTTTTAATTTTTTATTTTAATCAGAGTAGATAGAATGGGCATTTTTGTAAAAAAACAACAACAATGATTACCCTTTATTTACATAGATTGCCATAAATGTAGCTAGATTATCTGTATTTTGATGAAGTATCTATGTGTTCCTCCTGTCCAGTGAACATTTTTAAATGTAGTAATTCTGTAAAATGGCACATTAAAACTGTAAATATGCCAATATTTGTCTTTGAGTTTATGTACTTATTCCGTTTTTATACATTCATTCTTAATTATTCTACATGAAAAATGTGTATTTGAATAGGGAATGACTTGATAGACTAGGCAGTCCTGTAAAAAAAAATATTTACAGCAAAATGTAATGTCTTTTGACTGATTGTATGTTTTTACAATGAATAATTAACATTTATGTACAGTAATATATTGCAATAAAAAAAATACAGTATAATACATGTAATATTAGAATACAGTTAATTACTGGTAATTTGTCAGAATCCGTCTGGAAACTTTGCTGCCAGTCCTTTTACCGTTTTTTACAGTTCTTTTTTTTAACAGTGTAACGTTAACATGTAGTTTACCATGTCAACCAAAGTTAACAGGTATTTCCAGACATGGGTGTGTGTCCAAATATATGTCCAAATATTAAGAGTTGGTTGTAAAAAAGCACCGGGTAAGTCACCACAGCTATGGTAGCTCAGACAAGGGCGTTGGAGTGAGTT
>CM030173.1:24040791-24098505 GCA_017639675.1 Aplochiton taeniatus
AATCTAGCGAGATTTGGCCAAATCTCGCGAGATTTCGTCAAATCTCCTGAGATTTCGTCAAATCTCGCGAGATTTGGCCAAATCTCGCGAGATTTCGTCAAATCTCGCGAGATTTCGTCAAATCTCGCGAGATTTCGTCAAATCTCGCGAGATTTGGCCAAATCTCGCGAGATTTCGTCAAATCTCGCGAGATTTGGTCAAATCTCGCGAGATTTGGCCAAATCTCGCGAGATTTGGCCAAATCTCGCGAGATTTGGCCAAATCTCGCGAGATTTGGTCAAATCTCGCGAGATTTCGTCAAATCTCGCGAGATTTGGCCAAATCTCACGAGATTTGGCCAAATCTCGCGAGATTTCATCAAATCTCGCGAGATTTTTTCAAATCTCGCGAGATTTGGCCAAATCTCGCGAGATTTGGCCAAATCTCGCGAGATTTAATCAAATCTCGCGAGATTTGGCCAAATCTCGCGAGATTTCGTCAAATCTCGCGAGATTTTGTCAAATCTCGCGAGATTTGGCCAAATCTCGCGAGATATGGCCAAATCTCCCGAGATTTCGTCAAATCTCGCGAGATTTCGTCAAATCTCGCGAGATTTGGCCAAATCTCGCGAGATTTGGCCAAATCTCGCGAGATTTCGTCAAATCTCGCGAGATTTGGCCAAATCTCGCGAGATTTCGTCAAATCTCGCGAGATTTGGCCAAATCTCGCGAGATTTCGTCAAATCTCGCGAGATTTCGTCAAATCTCGCGAGATTTCGTCAAATCTCGCGAGATTTGGCCAAATCTCGCGAGATTTGGCCAAATCTCGCGAGATTTCGTCAAATCTCGCGAGATTTCGTCAAATCTCGCGAGATTTGGCCAAATCTCGCGAGATTTGACGAAATCTCGCGAGATTTGGCCAAATCTCGCGAGATTTCGTCAAATCTCGCGAGATTTCGTCAAATCTCGCGAGATCTGGCAAATTCTCGCGAGATTTGGCAAAATCTCGCGAGATCTGGCCAAATCTCGCGAGATTTCGTCAAATCACGCAAGATTTCGTCAAATCTGGCGAGATTACGTCAAATCTCACGATATTTGGCCAAATCTCGCAAGATTTGGTCATATCTCGTGAGATCTCGTCAAATCTCGCTAGATGTCGTCAAATCTCGCGAGATTTGGTCAAATCTCGCAAGATTTCGTCAAATCTCGCGAGATTTGGCCAAATCTGTCGAGATTTGGTCAAATCTCGCGAGATTTCGTCAAATCTCGCCAGATTTGGCCAAATCTCGTGAGATTTCGTCAAATCTCGCGAGATTAGCCAAATCTTTCGAGATTTCATTAAATCTCACGAAATTTCGTCAAATCTCGTGAGATTTCGTCATATCTCGCGAGATTTAATCAAATCTCACGAGATTTGGCCAAATCTCGTGAGATTTGGCCAAATCTCTCGAGATTTGGCCAAATCTCGCGAGATTTGGTCAAATCTCGTGAGATCTCGTCAAATCTTGCGAGATTTCGTCAAATCTCGCAAGATTTGGTCAAATCTCGCGAGATTTCGTCAAACCTCACGAGATTTGGCCAAATGTTGCGAGATTTCGTCAAATCTCACGAGATTTCGTCAAATCTCGCGAGATTTTATCAAATCTCACGAGATTAAGCCAAATCTCGTGAGATTTCGTCAAATCTCGCGAGATTTCGTCAAATCTTGCGAGATTTGGCCAAAAATCAAGAGATTTCGTCAAATATCGCGAGATTTCGTCAAATCTCGCGAGATTTGGCCAAATCTGGCGACAAATTGTCAAATCTCGCCAGATTTGATCAAATCTCGCGACATTTCGTTAAATCTCGCATGACTTGGCAAAATCTCGCAAGATTTCGTAAAATCTCACGAGATTTGATCCAATCTTTTGAGATTAGGCAAAATCTCGTGAGATTTCATCAAATCTCATGAGATTTTTTCAAATCTCGTGAGATTTGGTGAAATCTCACGAGATTTGGCCAAATCTCGTGAGATCTCGTTAAATCTCGCAAGATTTTGCCAAATCTCGCGAGATTTCATCAAATATCGCGAGATTTTGTCAAATCTCACGAGATTTGGCCAAATCTCGCGAGAAATGGCCAAATCTCGCGAGATTTTATCAAATCTCGAGAGATCTCGTCAAATATCGCGAGATTTGATCAAATCTCGCGTGATTCCGTTAAATATCGTGAGATTTGGCCAAATCTCACGAGATTTTTTCAAATCTCAAGAGATTTCTTCAAATCTTGCGAGATTTCGTCAAATCTAAAGCGATTTGACGAGATCTAGCGAGATTTGACGAAATCTCACGAGATTTGACCAAATCTCACGAGATTTGACGAAATCTCCCGTGATTTGGGAAAATCTCGCTAGATTTGACCAAATCTCGTGAGATTTGACCAAATCTCGCGAGATTTGGAAAAATCTAAAGAGATTTGACAAAATCTCGCGAGATTTGACGAAATCTCAAGAGATTTGGCAAAATCTTGCAAGATTTGATGAAATCTCGCGAGATTATGCCAAATCTCAAAAGATTTTGCCAAATCTCGTGAAATTTGCGAAATCTCGCTGATTTGACGATATCTCACTAGATTTGGTGAAATCTCACAAGATTTGACGAAATCTCAAGAGATTCTACAAAATCTCCCGAGATTTGACCAAATCTCCTGAGATATGGCCAATTCTCTCGAGATTTGACGAAATCTCATGAAATTTTGCCAAATCTTTTATGAAATGTCGCGATCTTTGGCCAAATCTTGCGAGATTTGACCAAATCTCGGGAGATTTGATGAAATCTCGTGAGAATTGGCCAATTCTCCCGAGATTTGAAAAAATCTCGAAAGATTTGATGAAATTTCACGAGATACGGCCAAATCTCACGAGATTTGACGAAATCTCACGAAATGAGGCCAAATCTCACGAGGTTTGATGAAATCTCCCGAGATTTGGCCAAATTTTGCGAGATTTTGCCAAATCTCGTGAGATTTGACGAAATTTCGCCAGATTTGATTAAATCTAAAGAGATTTGATTAAATCTAAAGAGATTTGGTGAAATCTCGCGAGATTTGACAAAATCTCGCGAGATTTGGCCAAATCTTGCGAAATTTTTCAAAACCTCGATAGATTTGACGATATCTCGCGAGATTTGTTGAAATCTCGCAAGATTTTATGAAATCTCACTAGATTTGGTAAAAACTCACGAGATTTCACGAAATCTCGAGAGATTTGACGACATTTCACGAGATTTGACGAAATCTTGCGAGATTTGGCCAAATCTTGTGAGATTTGATGAAATCTCGCGAGATTTGACAAAATCTCACGAGATTTGGTGAAATCTCACGATATTTGACAAAATTTTGCGAGATTTGATGAAATCTCATGAGATTTGGCCAAATCTTGCGAGATTTGATGAAATCTGGTGAGATTGGGCCAAATCAATCGAAATTTGGCGAAATCTGGCAAGATTTGACGAAATCTCGCAAGATTTTACGAGATTTGACGAGATTTGGTGAAATCTCTCGAGATTTGACGAAATCTCGTGAGATTTGACGAAATCTCGCTAGATTTTGTTAAATCTCACCAGATTTGATGAAATCTGGCGAGATTTGACCAAATCTCACGAGATTTGGCCAAATCTCGCGAGATTTCATGCAATCCTGCGAGATTTTACGAAATCTTGCGAGATTTGGCCAAATCTCACGAGATTTGACAAAATTTCGCGAGATTTGACGACATCTCCAAAGATTTGACGAAATCTTGCGAGATTTGGCCAAATCTTGCGAAATTTGGCCAAATTTCATGAGATTTCGTCAAATCTCGCGAGATTTGACGAAATCTCCCTAGATTTGGCCAAATTTCGTGAGATTTCGTAAAATCTCGCGAGATTTGACGAAATCTCCCGAGATTTGGCCAAATCTCGCCAGATTTTACGAAATCTTGCGAGATTTGACGACATCTAAAGAGATTTGGCGAAATCTCGCGAGATTTGAGGAAATCTCGCGAGATTTGGCCAAATCTTGCGAAATTTGGCGAAATCTCGCAAGATTTGACCATATCTTGCGAGATTTGGTGAAATCTCGCAAGATTTGACGATATCGCGAGAGATTTTACGAAATCTCCCGAGATTTGACGAAATCTCACGAAATTCTGCCAAATCTCACGAGATTTCACGAAACTTACCCACCCAACTTAACAGGGCTTACCCACCACCCCAACCACACGTGTGGAACAAAACTGGTCTTGCAGGCCAGACTCATCGCAATTCCAGAGATGTGATGGAACATCTTTTATCTTAAGTTCCTCCAGCAGCTCTTCATACTCTTCAAACCATTTTCGAACAACCACAGGGTTCAGCCCTGCTGCTTTTGCTGCTGAAACAGCCTCTGGCTTCCTGATGCTGAGGTCTGGATTCCGTTTCAAAAAATGTTTAAACCAGTAATAACCAGCCGTGCCTTTAACCTTGGAGAAGCCTTTGATTTGATTGGCCTTTGCATAACTAAATGCAATACACTGTACATCTTTTTTTAGTTAGGGGGAAACCTCTTTTGGAGAGGAGCTTGATAAGAGTGACCAGTTCTTTTTCAGATTGCTCTGGCAAGTATTGCTTCCTGCCAGAAGCATATTCAAAGCTAGCAACTTTGCGACTAACTCGCCTTTGCAAAGTGGTCTTCGGAATGCTCCAAGCCCTTGCTAAAAAACGAACATTTGGTGTGTGCCCTCTCTCAACCGTCTCCTGGTACTCTGCACCCCTCATTCTGTCCTTTTTCCATTTGCTGTACTTGCATCTTCCCTCTATTCCCTGTCCTTTTCCCTTTCCTGCCTTTCCTCCTGCCATACTGTCTGCAATGCATAATTATTATTATTATTATTATTATTTATTTTATACAGGGGTAAACGACTTTGTGTGGATACATATCTAGACTTGTGAACCTGTTTTGCACCTCAATTTCTGCGTAAGAGTCTGTGTCTATGTGGCCCATTTTAGCTGAAAATTGTGGGCCATTTTAGCTGACAGGTTAAGGTAAAATGGGCCAGTACGTAAAATGACTTTCATCACAAAATGAGAAGTTATTTTTTAAATATAAACTTTTTTTGTTGAAGGAACCTGTCAAATCATTCTTCATGAACATTTTGCTTTGTTGGTAAACTTACTTATAATTGCTCTATGACCCTTAATAGTTAATAGATAATTGATGAATGAAACTTGCTATGCCATGCACTTACCACAAGGTTTCTCTGACGTGCCCCTCTTAGCTCGACTAGTATACTGAACGTATTACCTAAATCTAGATTCACTTTGAAACTTGCAATTTCAAATGCCCACAAAGCACATTATAATTTATATATATTTTTGAAAACATCTTCAAAGTAAATTGAATGTAAAGGATTCGGATGTCCGAAGCCTATCAACAGCAACCTCAGACTAATCAAAACAGTTGTTACATGTCACTTAGTGTTGTGGCAACAATGTAAGATCTGTCATTGTGATAGGCTGTAACATTTTAAAGGGCTAAGACAATCCAACCTTCTCTGGCCCATTTTACCTGATGGCCCGTTTTACCTGACATCACCCTATATACAGCGATAAAGCATTCATGGCTAAAGCCCCCCAATGAATGTCCCTCATGAACGCAGTCTGATTAATTGATCAATTATTAATGTCCGGTACATTTCAATTGCCAGTCCAGGTTTGTAATATACTAACGTAGGCCTATGTGGGGCTGTTTTATGGTACTGATATTCTGGTACGTTTATATATAAAGTAAATGTAATATTGGTGTAAGTGTCTCACCAGGCGATTCAACCAGATTGCAGAAGATGTCTGTACAGCAATCCAGGTCCGATGAGGCTTGTCTGTCACCCTTCAGGATGGCTTCACATCACAACAAAATAAGTAAGTGTCTGACCCAGACATTTTGTGATGGAGCACAACCCCTGCAAAGCCACTGGTAAAATAAAAAAGTTGTGAGCCTCCAAGGACCTGTAGTTCTTCAGGCTGCGCTGTGTGTAAATCCCTACGTGATTAGGCTACAGCAAATTGTCAATAATGGAGTTGGGTAACGTTAGCGCTATTACGCTCTCGAAACTACATGGAATTCACTAAAACAGGCTAGTTTATAACATAATAGCGTTCGTGGCTGTACTAAGGTACTGATATTATGGTAAGTTTATTTGATCATATCTCTAGTAAATGTAATATTACTGCAAGTGTCTCACTTTGTTATTTAAACATAGGCTAACACACTTGTAATCTTACGTGATTTTTGGTGGGAGATAAATAGTTTTGAGCTCTTTGAATCGTCATTCACGGTCTGGATCAGCGTTTTTCAACGGTGATCAGATATAATCAGATGTGCCATGCAATCTTTGGAAAGTCACTCGTGGGGAAAGGTAAGCAAACGCACAAATGAAACACTTTTATTTTGGTTGTGGATCCCTCGCCAAAACAAGAGTTGTCTATTTAGTGTGTTTTTGTGTAAGTGCAAATGAATACACATATAGGTCAGTTGTAACGGTGTCTCATAAAATCACAATCTTCAGTGACAAATCTTGTTTATACAATTACGAATCGCTGGCGTTAACTGCATATTTACGTTGATCAACATGGCCACTGTACGAGCGATAGGCAAACTGTGTAGTGACGAAGAGAGGGTGTGCGAAGTAGTGGGCAGAGCTCTACGGGTCCGCCATGTTTTTTTGGCCTGCAGTTTGATATTATTGCCTTTCTCGCCGCCATGCCCATAGATTTGATTTGATTAGTTATCTACTGTTGTCCAAAGACTTCTGGCGCATAATGATGACGCATGGGTGAGAACTGTGAAATGAGCTGTCACTCCAACTCCGATGGGCCAATAGGAATAATCCTCTACGTGGGATTTGTACCACAATTCAGCTAAAAAACAAAAACCACAAAACGAAAACCGTGGATCAAATGACAAAACTGAAAACCAAAATCAAATTTAGATTTCAAAGATTGAACTTTAATAAAATGTTGTGTATTCATTTTTTTTGGTTTGTAGATTTGAGTTTTGCTTGTGGATTTTTTTTCGGTTTGTAGAATTTAGTTTTGCTTTTGGAGATATCAGGCAAAAATCTCATTCCATAAGAGCTCCCCAAATTATTTTTTATCTACGATACTCAAACAATTCAAGGCAGATAATAATAATAATAATTCATTTTATTCATATAGCGCTTTTCAGACACCCAAAGATGGCAGTTGACCACTGGTTTCAGAGAAGGAGTGCCCCTGCTCAACTCTTTCAAGGCGCTAGCAGGAAAATATTAAAAAAAACATAGGCAGTAAGGAGACAAGCCCATAGCTATATTTTTTTCTCTTCACTCCATTCAGACAAAAGAGACCGCCAACTCTACTGCTAGTCTATTTCTATTGGGTCCCTACTCTACAGCCGTAAAGGAATTTTGACAGTTACGGTTGACGGTTACAAAACCATATGTAAGTATACAAGGACATGATAACCTAAATATTCTAAACTTGATTCTTTATGTTAATGAAAGGAATGGTTCCTACCCTATCCAGTGCCTTTTATATTGCAGTAGTTTTGCACCGTTTTTTTTTTACTTAATGTATGTGTTCCGTCGTGGTTTGTAGGCTACTGATATTTGAACGTTTGCATTTGAATAATTTAGCCAAAAAATGTGCTTAGTTATTTTTGTTGTAGGATCAACTTAATGTTTTTTTTCATGAATGAGAGATGGCGTATAGCCTACCTTTTGTTCTCCTTGCCTTTCTCTTCTTCTGCATTAAACAAGTTTTATTTCGTTTACAACTATGTAATCTTTTTCATTTAAAAATCAACATCTATATCTAATATTAGCCTACCAATAACGCTTATTTCTAAAGCACCGAAATTAGGATAAATAAAGTAATTTGCACAAAAAAATCGCGCTAATATCGCACATCGCGGTGTTGAGTCACCATATGAGGGGGAATTCCTTCACCGCGACAGCCCTACATTACATACCACATAGCCTACATTACAGATTCAACAGGAAAACGTAAGGCTGGTTTTGGCCTTTGAATTTTTATCCCTGGTATTACTAATCATCAAACCTTAAACTTTACAAAATATGGAAATAATTGTATTGAATATTTTCACAGCTTTATTATGAATATTATTCCATTTAGATATTTTTTTTGTAAACCGATGCATTTATCAGTAATTATAGATGACTTACTGTGTTGCCTGATAGACATATGTCTAACACAATTTAGCAAGATTCCTCAATAAAAGTGGAATCCAAAATATAACATACATTTTATCATAACATTTCACCTAATATGACCACAAAATCAAAATGATATAATACATTTCTTAATGATCGCAGAACACATGGTTATTATGTTAAGTAAATAAGTAAGTTGACATCTTCTGAAATCTTCTGCTCACAGCCTTTTTTATTCATCAGTGAGACTCACCTGCTTAAAAGAGGAGGAAATTATAAGCTTGTTGCATCCAACACAAACAACTCATTTTAAAAAAGATGCTACAATTACAAAGCTAAAACCATAAAGCCTTAGTGTCCTGAACAGGAACTTCAGCCCCACGTTTGCCCGAACAAAGTTGTCTTCGCAATAAACAGAAGCTCATTGGAAAAAAAAAGCCTACCTTTTCCATACTATAATCGTAAAGGGTTGTTTCCTGAGAAGATGTTTAAGTTTGTAAAATTCCTGTACACCTGATGTACACATTCTTTGGTTACATCTATTTATAATAGGGAAATTGGAAATATTTCTTCTTATACCAAACTGTAGACGTTTGGTTTTATTGTGTACCATCCCCAAAAACCTATTTACTGCAATTATAAAAAGGAATTGACTCTCAGAATATCCACAGGGCTGATCTGAGTGGCTCTACCGATGACCACGTTACTGTCAGGTATAGGAATAATGGTTGGCTGTCTATTCCGGGAAAAGGCAAACCTACAACCACACAACACAAACACATAAGATGACTGTTCCCTTAACTTAGACCCTTTTAAAAGATTAATTGCATAATTTAGACACAGGTATGCCTTACTTATGTGCTATAAATGTATGTTATTCTCAAATAATTTATTTGAAATGGCTTGACCTGTACATAACTAACATGACCTTTGGAATAATTTACCTTCCATAGTGCATGACAGAGTTGTAGTCATATGGGGTGCCCAGATTATTGGTTTGAATTTTCACAAAGTTGTGTTCTTGATCTTAAAGGATATCACAGAAATTACAGTTAAAGTTCAGACTTTAAGGGCAAAAGTCGACATGCTTTAACATATTGCTTGGCATAACCTATCAAAATAGGAGGGAAACTACCTGTAATCCAAAGGTTAGGGAGGGCATAGGTCAGTGGCGGCCAATACACCAAGCACTGTGATCCAATATGGTGGATCTCAACTGTCTCCGTGATCCACCAATGTAGCAAGTTTTTACGTTGGGCTACCAAAATTGAACAACACCCTGTCCAACGAGCTATCAGAAATGATCTCCTAAGAAACATAAAACTCTCTCCTTTATCTTATTCGCCTTTTCGGCTCTTTGGCTTTTTGTAGGAAAACCTTTGACCACCGAACGAACGAGTTCTTGATTACTAGGGCTTGTCCAGCTACGAAGTGTACGCGTTTATTTGCATCGGCGAACATTCACATTCACACACTGGTTGTGCCTGTATGTAGTCTATATGCTTTTAGTCAGCGTTGAGTTACAGCCCTTTCAGCAGACCCAAGTGGAAATGTATAATTGAAATCAGTATGGATTTTGGAGATATGTAGATTGCCAGCATGAGCAATCGCCACATTGGTGTTGCACAGTAAACAGAAAGGCTTGTCTACTACACCTGATTGGCCCATATTAAAGGATCCGCCTTGGGTTATTGCATGCACAAAATGCTGTGATGTTACAACTAATGTTACAGGTCATTTTGACACTACCCTGCGCTAAATTGCTGTCAAATCTCTGTGCGTGCAGATTTGAGGTTTGCAAATGTTTTTTTGGGATCCGCAAAAGAAAAATACATAGGCCTATGATGAAAGTAGTACATACAGTAGCTCTCCAGAAAGTTGTACAACACTGCAAACTGTAATTCAACTCCACACATTACCTTTTACAACACCATGTACAACTCAGCAAATCTTCGTACAATGCCTTGAGTTTTCACATGGGTTTATCTCCATACACCCCAGCCCCCATCTTTACAAACTTACCACAAACCAATCCATTTTAACTTTGACACAAACTAAACGCAGGCTTCAGAATTTTATCTGGTGACTATAATCACATAAAGTAGTGCCATCTAGCCTGTTGGAAGACATTTGTTTTTAATGTGTGGATTCATTCATTCTTATCGAGTATTTTTATTTTCTCGCTTCTGCGTATGTTAATGGTAGTCTGATCTTCTTCCACGTATTGGCCACGACTCGCATAGGATGACAGCACCTAAGAAATCCAAGTTGCTAGCAGTCTTCTGAACAGGTTGCAATGATAGAATAAAGAAACTGTTGGGCCATAATTGTGGTGTCACTTGCCAGGTATGATGTTCTCGGTAAGGATGCGAATGTGCTGGTCGCGGTCAGAGCGTGTCTGCTCATGGTTGAAGCCCAAGGCATGCAGCAACTCATGTTGGATCACAGACTCAAATACACACCCCATCCTGCTCAAGGACACCACTTGACCTCTTCCACGACGACCAACGAACGAGTAACACCTGAGATGGGAGTTAAAGCGCAAAGCAGCTTAGTCTATCATTTAAAAATAACATAATGGTGTCTTATCTGATACAGTCATTTGAACTTTCAAATCAAATAAAACAGCAAATAATGAAGTATTTTGTCATTGTTCGCTCACCCAGAGCGAGGCTGGATATCCACAAAGTCTCTTTGTTGGTTAAGTGGTATGAAGCGGATACAGGTGGCAATAGCAAAAGATTGTAAGCCTTGTATTATGGTGTTCCTTTCCCTTGTTGCTTTTCAACAATAGATACAATGCACATGAAAACACATTTACTGTGTGATGTCATTTAAATAACATTTTTTAATTAACAGCACAACATTCAAGCACATTGTTTTACTTCTGTTCCTCTCCATCTTCAATTAAAACATTTGCTTTATACATTTTGATAAAACATCAAATAAAAAGAAGGAACCTAAATTGTAAAAAAGATAGTTAAAACAGGCAATTAATCAATTCAACAATCACACTTTGCTTTAAATTTTAAATACAGAAGTGTAATTTTTGATAATTTCAGAGGCAGTGTTAAACTTACAGTAGTCATTGGAGATCTGATATGGCACATAAACATTTCCGTCTGAGGACTTTGGCCACTTGCAGCCACGGGCTGTACAGGGGTCTGCATTCTGGAAGCCAAACATCACTGCGATGTCCCCAAACATTACCACCGGCTCATCAAGACCCTCTCCTATAAAACAGCCAAAATAGGATACGTTTTTTACTATTTTAGTATGCTATCGGAAATAATATTCCATAATTTGTGTAAAAAAGGGGCCATCATACCAACATGACTATTAGCTCTCTCAATTAGTGAGGATACAGACATCACATCTGCCTCAATGCTGTTGTCTGTGAAATGTAAAAATCACATTGAAATCAAACTTGTCAGCCCAAAAAAGTAGTCTGTGACAAAACAATCTTCAATTTCTGATTTCAACTATGTCCCAAAATGTCAGGTGCCAATATTTGTTATGTTAATGCATCATTATCTGTGCTACATTGATTAATGACCATTTGGGCTAAGCTTACCATTGCCCTCTCCACTCTGTTCAGAGGACGCCTGATATAAAAAGTCATTATTAAAAGGTTATTTTAGAATTATTATTATTTTTAACCACATGATAACACAAGTTTATTTTATTATTTTATGATGTAATCACAGTAGAATCTTACATCAGAAGTACCAAAATTGTGTCAGGGAAATAAAGCTGGTATTTACATTTGAATCACATACGAAATACACTCTAAAATAACGAAAACTTTGAATTTATTTAAGATTACCTTTATCAAGACGCTCTGCACAGAGTAGAGGACTGCAAAGAATGTTGCAAGCATGCACAGGAAGTTCATGATGTAAATTGGCAGGAGACCTTGAGGCATTTGGGGAGACTGAAGATCTGTGCCTTTTATACCATAGGCCAGGAGATATGTTCCACCCTAACCTGGTTCATTTAAAAAAACGGAGAGAATATTGACTAATTCAACCACTTTTCCGTTTGGATTTGTAAAACGATGCACAAGTTGGGAGCAAATATTTGCACAAAAATGTTGTCTATTCACATCATCCAGTATCTCAATTATTGTGAGGTTCACAATAAATGTACTGAAAAAGTACCATATGGTTTTAAATGTGTATATACTGACATAGCATCCGAAAGACAGGCAGACCTGGCTTTGAACATTTGTTTCCCAAATGCATACTTTCTTGTCCTTTTTTATCTGCAGTACTTATACAATAACTTTGGCAATATATCATTATGGAATTACTCTGTTTTGATTTTAAAATGATGTTCAGTCCCAGAATGTTAAATCATATATAAAATATTTCAGATTTCAGGAAACTTAACAGTGTGGACCACAGCATGTACAGTTGGGCAAAAAAGAATTTAGTCAGCCACTGATTGTGCAAGTTCTCCTACTTAGAAAGATGAGAGAGGTCTGTAATTTTCATCATATGTACACTTCAGCTATGAGAGACAAAAAGGAGAAAAAAAAATCTAGGAAATCACATTGTAGGATTTTTAAAGAATTTATTTGTAAATGATGGTGGAAAATAAGTATTTGGTCAATAACAAAAGTTCAACTCAATACTTTGTAACATAACCTTTGTTGGCAATGACAGAGGTCAAACGTTTCCTGTAAGTCTTCACCAGGTTTGCACACACTGTAGCTGGTATTTTGGCCCATTCCTCCATGCAGATCTCCTCTAGAGCAGTCATGTTTTGGGGCTGTCGCTGGGCAACACGGACTTTCAACTCCCTCCACAAATTTTCTATGGGGTTGAGGTCTGGAGACTGGCTAGGCCACTCCAGGACCTTGAAATGCTTTTTACGGGGCAACTCCTTCGTTGCCCGAGCGGTGTGTTTGGGATCATTGTCATGCTGGAAGACCCAGCCACGTTCCATCTTCAATGCTCTCACTGATGGAAGGAGGTTTTGGCTTAAAATCTCACGATACATGGCCCCGTTCATTCTTCCCTTAACACGGATCAGTCGTCCTGTCCCCTTTGCAGTAAAACAGCCCCAAAGCATGATGTTTCCACCACCATGCTTCACAGTAGGTATGGTGTTCTTGGGATGCAACTCAGCATTCTTCTTCCTCCAAACACGACGAGTTGAGTTTTTACCAAAAAGTTCTATTTTGGTTTCATCTGACCACATGATATTCTCCCAATCCTCTTCTGGATCATCCATATGCTCTCTGGCAAACTTCAGACGGGCCTGGACATGTACTGGCTTAAGCAGGGGGACACGTCTGGCACTGCAGGATTTGAGTCCCTCTCGGCATAGTGTGTTACTGATGGTAGCCTTTGTTACTTTGGTCCCATTTCTCTGCAGGTCATTCATCAGGTCCCTCCGTGTAGTTCTGGGATTTTTGCTCACCGTTCTCATGATCATTTTGACCGCACGGGATGAGATCTTGCGTCGGGCCCCAGGTCGAGGGAGATTATCAATGGTCTTGTATGTCTTCCATTTTCTTACAATTGCTCCCACAGGTGATCTATTCACACCAACCTGCTTGCCTATTGCAGATTCACTCTTCCCAGCCTGGTGCAGGTCTACAATTTCTTCCTGGTGCCCTTCGACAGCTCTTCGGTCTTGGCCATGGTTGAGTTTGGAGTCTGACTGTTTGAGGCTGTGGACAGGTGTCGTTTATACAGATAACGAGGTCAAACAGGTTCCATTAATACAGGTAACGAGTAGAGGACAGAAGAGCTTCTTAAAGAAGAAGTTACAGGTCTGTTAGAGCCAGAAATCTTGCTTTTTTGTGGGTGACCAAATACTTATTTTTCACCATCATTTATAAATAAGTTCTTAAAAAAATCCTACAATGTGATTTCCTGGATTTTTTTTTCTCATTTTTTTCTCTCATAGTTGAAGTGTCCCTATGATGAAAATTACAGACCTCTCTCATCTTTTTAAGTAGGAGAACTTGCACAATCAGTGGCTGACTAAATACTTTTTGGCCCCACTTTATAGCTTACTATTTATTACAAGTTGGCATTTAACAATAGTTATTTACTTATAGTACAGGGAAACTTCCAAGTACAGAAGACAATACAAAAACCAGAAGGTTACAATAAATCTAATACAAATAGAAAGAGTAGAACTATTACTAAATTAAACTATGCCAGCACATGGCTAACTAAAAGGCAATGCATGTTTGTGGTTGAAGCACATTTATTTCATGTTCTCTTATGAAATACTGTATATTTGGTAAGTTAGGGTATATGGTGCAGTGGAAATGTAAAGTTGGACACACTGGCACTTGCTTACGTTAAAAACCAACAGTGCTGACATGGTTTCAAGGAGAAAAATTGGGGCATTATGTACACCCATATTGATTCATAGCCAAGGTTATTTAAGTAACTGAATAAATCAAAACCATTAGACTCCGTGAGGAAATTTCCCCTCCGTTTTTTCAATGGTGAAACACATCTCTCTAATTAATGAACCATGAACAAAAATCGAAGTTATGAAAATGCATGCCATTAGTTATGCGCTACACAAAAATGGGGCATAAAAAGGAATAGCTATGTTCAAATTAAAAATATCCCCTCAACAAAAATATACATAACATACTGTATTTAAAAATGCACAGGATAAGATGTAATAATATCCATTATGCCTTAATCCACGTTGAGCACTCTAAAAACCAATATTTAGAAAGGATTTGGGTTGAGCAGATATGTCAATGGAGTTTTAAAGTGGGCACTTTCCATCACGGATGTCTCGTTGATTTGAGCTCACGACATCTCCAGAAGGCTTAATGGTGAGCGATGATATCTCAGAGCCACGCTATATCCACTTTCGGCACGGCTGGACAATCAATAAACACGCAGATAATCGTTATTCCGACTGCTAGCTTGACACAGCTAAAACAAACAGACTGATTCAACTTAAAATCACTATAGTTTGTGATTATGCTTTTTTATGCATTTGAGTAATTGGTCTTGATCTTAGCGTGAGGGGGGCACTACAACTTCTTTGTCCCATCTTTTTAAAATGAACATTCACAGCAACTGTATGATCTACAATGTGACAACAATTTCCTGCACATTTAATTGTAATCCTGTAGAATAGGTTTTCCCCTACAGTGTAGGGGATTATAGTATGAGTGATTGTGTAGCCTTAGAATAAGATCTGGTAAAAATGATATAGACAAATTAATAAAACTGTCGGCTTCTGGGCCCTCACCCGTTCTATCTGGGATAATAGTTGTGAGCTCTTTGGTCAGACACACTGTAGGAAGTTGATCCAGTTGACTAAGCAGGCAGTAGTTTATGTCCAATAATGTACTGCATAATCGCTGTAATGAATGATGGTTTGATCGTTGTGGTTACTTTTGTGGACGCACAACTTTGAACACATTCAAATTGGTGGATAGGCTGTCTGTCGTGCTCTGACTAACAGGAGTCAGTCTCCATTGCTGTCCGAAATAGAGAGGTACCAGGTGAGATTAATTGGTGTGATTAGCCGCAATTAACTAGTGGGACACAAATAACACAAATGAAAAGGTTAAATTTAAACAGTGGAATGGAGCTCTGAACTTTTGTCACGATTATGTAAGCTTCTTTGGGAAGCTAATTTTAAAGGGGGGAATTGTTGCAAAAAAACACATTCTTTAACTGTAAACTGAAGTAATAAGTTGCGACAACATAGATGTTCATTTCCTAACACATACAGTGGGGCCAAAAAGTATTTAGTCAGCCAGTGATTGTGCAAGTTCTCCTACTTAGAAAGATGAGAGAGGTCTGTAATTTTCATCATAGGTACACTTCAACTATGAGAGACAACAATGAGAAAAAAAATCCAGGAAATCACATTGTAGGATTTTTAAAGAATTTATTTGTAAATGATGGTGGAAAAGAAGTATTTGGTCACCCACAAACAAGCAAGTTTTCTGGCTCTCACAGACCTGTAACTTCTTCTTTAAGAAGCTCTTCTGTCCTCCACTCGTTACCTGTATTAATGGAACCTGTTTGACCTCGTCATCGTATAAAAGACACCTGTCCACAGCCTCAAACAGTCAGACTCCAAACTCAACCATGGCCAAGACCAAAAGGCTGTCGAAGGACACCAGGAAGAAAATTGTAGACCTGCACCAGGCTGGGAAGAGTGAATCTGCAATAGGCAAGCAGGTTGGTGTGAATAGATCAACTGTGGGAGCAATTGTAAGAAAATGGAAGACATACAAGACCATTGATAATCTCCCTCGATCTGGGGCCCCACGCAAGATCTCATCCCATGGGGTCAAAATGATCATGAGAACGGTGAGCAAAAATCCCAGAACTACACGCAGGGACCTGATGAATGACCTGCAGAGAGCTGGGACCAAAGTAACAAAGGCTACCATCAGTAACACACTACGCCGAGAGGGACTCAAATCCTGCAGTGCCAGGCGTGTCCCCCTGCTTAAGCCAGTACATGTCCAGGCCCGTCTGAAGTTTGCCAGAGAGCATATGGATGATCCAGAAGAGGATTGGGAGAATATCATGAGGTCAGATGAAACCAAAATAGAACGTTTTTGGTAAAAACTCAACTCGTCGTGTTTGGAGGAAGAAGAACGCTGAGTTGCATCCCAAGAACAACATACCTACTGTGAAGCATGGGGGTGGAAACATCATGCTTTGGGGCTGTTTTACTGCAAAGGGGACAGGACGACTGATCCGTGTTAAGGCAAGAATGAACGGGGCCATGTATCGTGAGATTTTAAGCCAAAACCTCCTTCCATCAGTGAGAGCATTGAAGATGGAACGTGGCTGGGTCTTCCAGCATGACAATGATCCCAAACACACCGCTCGGGCAACTAAGGAGTGGCTCCTTAAAAAGTATTTCAAGGTCTGGAGTGGCCTAGCCAGTCTCCAGACCTCAACCTCATAGAACATTTGTGGAGGGAGTTGAAAGTCCGTGTTGCCCAGCGACAGCCCAAAAACATGACTGCTCTAGAGGAGATCTGCATGGAGGAATGGGCCAAAATACCAGCTACAGTGTGTGCAAACCTGGTGAAGACTTACAGGAAACGTTTGACCTCTGTCATTGCCAACAAAGGTTATGTTACAAAGTATTGAGTTGAACTTTGTTATTGACCAAATACTTATTTTCCACCATCATTTACAAATACATTCTTAAAAAATCCTACAATGTGATTTCCTGGATTTTTTTCTCATTTTTGTCTCTCATAGTTGAAGTGTACCTATGATGAAAATTACAGACCTCTCTCATCTTTCTAAGTAGGAGAACTTGCACAATCACTGGCTGACTAAATACTTTTTGGCCCCACTGTAAACCCACATACACACATCTTTAAAGTGGTAAACAATATCTCGTTTTTTAAGGTTTCTCAGAAGGAGATATTTTGTCACTACCAAATAAATGTCACCAAAGAGCTATATGAACGACAACACAATATGGTATTGAGTCAAAATGTATAGCAAAAAACATGGTGCCATCTTATTACTTCTCAGAATACCCCTTAGTCATTTGGCATGTCTTTGTAAGACTGTGTCAAAGCCACAAACCTCTGTAGTTTTGCAACGAGTCCCATTTTGGAGAACCAATGACACAAGAAGTTCACAACAAAACTTACAACCTAAAAGAGGTGTAATTCTTTTGAGACTTTTTATTGCATACATCTTTTTGTTCTGGAGCAATATTTGGTAACACTTTATTTTGATAGTCTATTTGTTGACATTCTACAAAGTTATCAGTAGCTATTCAGTTGCATGACAACAGTGTATCAGGTGACATTCAACAACACTGTTTCAACAGAAAGGTAACATGCATTGAACTAACTGTCAGTTGACGATAAGGTACATTTGGAGTGTTGATCTACAGATTTGACAAAATGTGTTTGTTGACTGTCAATCTTTTTTTGCAACAGGTTATTAATCAATATTCAACTAACTATCTGTATCAATGTCAGTATCTTCTAAGTTGAAAATCAACTACTCAAACTCAATCTGTCGCTTGAAAGTCAACAGGGTCATGTCAACATATGATGGAGAGCGTGATATTGTGTCACAAGGTATCTCAAACTCATCAAATGAATTATTAGTTGATTATATGTTGGTTTTCCACAAAATCTTTAGTTTACTATCCCTTGATAATCTATTGATCGTAAGCTAAAGATTTGATCAAAGGTAGATATTGATAATCTACAGGAAAACAACTAATCTTTAGTTGACTATCTGTTGATTTTCAACAGACTATTAGTAGGCATTCTCCACTAAGCGTTTGTAGACATGTTAGGTCAATCCAATTGAAACAGTTGAAAGTGTACGAACTATCAAAAGAAGACATACATTCATCCACTAATTATATGCAACACACATAACCATTTGTAAGTATGGAGAAAGGTTTTGCACCACTGACTAACACTGAAAAACTGATGTCAATACCTGGCAATAAAGGACAGTAAAACAAACACTATAAAGCCGGTATCAGAGAAAGAAAGCATTTATTTTTACAAACTACTACAGACAGTACAAGCCATTCTTCACTAGGCTATCAGCAGCAAATCTCAACTGTCTGAATATGTGTGATAAACATTATATTGACAATTTGAAAGTTTGTTGTATACGTCATATCAAAAAAAGAACTCTCTACAAGACAGTGCAGCCATCCCCCACACTACATTCCACAGCTAGAACTCCACAAATACTTCAGTGCAGAGCTAGCAGAGCTAGCTGCAGACTCAGAGCATCACGCTCTTTATAAGCAATGCAATTGCAATCAATACAAACATTTGTACCGTTAGTAAATCATTGTATAACACCACAAACTAAGTAGGAGAACACATCTGGAAATGTAACTTGTGGTAGCTTGTTGAGGTTCACGGTCCAGGAAACCTTTTATTCTTTTAACACCAACACAGAACACTGTGTGCAATGTCAAATGTACTGATTGCTCGGCAACATGTTCTAACATTCGGTGCCTCCACTGCCATGTTATCACTAGTGATGTGACGTTCATTTTGAACGAATCTTTTGGGTGAACGAACTGAACTGAATCACTTCCCGAAACGATCCATTCAATTTTTCAGTTCAGTTGAGCCCCCCCCGAAGATGTACTACTAAAAGCGCATCTTACATTTTGCCCCGTGCGTTCATACCTTTTTTGTTTCATAGGCTATGTAAACGTGGGCAAGCCTGTAAAAAGCATTACTTTATTACCAATGTTGGAATTTAAATTAAAAAAAGGAATAGGCTATTAGGCTAGCTAGCCTATCAGTAACAAAAGTGGAATTAAATGGATGTCACATTGAGAACGTTACATGCTGCTCACGCCCCATCAACTCGTATCCCAATTGTATGAAATAATGTTTTAATGTTTATAAACATGCCTGATGGGATGCCCTCTACTACGCAAACGTTTAAGTCTGTTGCACATTTGACTGTGGTGCTGTTAGTTCTTGTTTTGGAGTATTGCTCAGTAATGCAGTAATGAATCTTGAGATTACTGACATTGGCCACGAAACAAAACACGTGTCAGTCTTTAATTGTATACAAGTCATACGAAAATATTATGTATAAAGGAAAGCAATTTCCAAAATAAATAATTTCTCGTTAGGCAGACAATGTTGTCTTGATGGTTAAGTTTATTTAATGGTTTAGTTTTTCTAATGGTTTTGCAGAGGGTGTCAGATTTAATAGCATGCTCAAGATATAGTTGCATACACATCATGTAATCCATTAGTTGTGTGACCTATTAGTTGTGTGCTCTAGTAATTGTGTGACCTATTAGTTGTGTGCTCTAGTAATTGTGTGACCTATTAGTTGTGTGATCTAGTAATTGTGTGCTCTATTAATCGTGTTCTCTATTATTGTGTGATATTAATGAAGTCTGTAGCAGAGAGAAATGAGAGTGCCTGTAAAGGAAGGGGCTGGTTGTAAATCTGGGAGGCCTCTGATCTTTGTGAGAAGAGAGGCCTGTTTAGGCAGAGGAGCACGGTACCAGGTGGGGAGACTGTTGAAAGTTGTGGACCAAGGTCAAGGAGGGACCCGGGCTTAGGAACAGCAACAGATTGCTGGTCAGAACCGGTTCCTTATCTGCAATTAAGAAGTCAGCAGACAGGGTGCACTTTCTATAACAGCTAGAGACAAAGGAAGAGAAATCAGACTGGTAGAGGGAACTGGGCGTCACAGTCTTCTCCACTCTCCTTATATTCAGCTTTGCAGGATATGAGATAAGAGGTAAAGTGCGCAGATAATAATTAATTCGTCTATGTAATAATAATAACCAGATATATTCCATGATATCACTGTATACGCTTTGAACAATAAAATTCGTGTGACTAATACCTGTCTCTGTTTGACTCTTCACCGGCATCAACGGACCCGATGACAGAAGGGTATTTGAATACCCATTCTTGACAAGGGTAACACAAACGGTATAGCCAGTGACAGTGGCAGATGAGTTGCAGCAAGCAGAGCCAGGTTCAGTCATGGTTTTCCACCATGACAGTCAGAGTATTTGTGTGTGGGTGTGTTTAGTAAGAGTGAGAGAAAGGGGGTGAAGTTGTTTTTTACACACACACACACACACACACACACACACACACACACACACACTTGGGACAGAGGATATTGGAGGAGAGGTGAGGAGACATGACAGTGATAAGAAAAGAAAGTAAACAAAAGGTGCACATGTAGTATAGTATAAATAGGAATTAGTGTGAGAGGGAGAGTGTCAAGAGTAAGAGGTAGAGAAACAATACACTGGGAAAACTCAGGGCAACAATTAGCATATATTATGCCTCAACTATCCATTTTTGTCCTTTTTAAATAAATAAGATGATGGGCACCTAACCCTCCTACAAGGTCGGACAAAAGCCCCAGATTTTTTGGTCAAAGCCCCAGATGTTTTCAATTATTAGCCTTATGCATTACCGTTCAGTTCACTAATTAGCGAGCTGAACTGAACGATCGGCCGTGTTTCAATTCAGTGTGTGGGACTACGCAGTCGGAGCTCTGAAAAGCACTGAAAGTTCGGTGAACTAATCTTTTGAAACAATCTTTTTTGTGAACTCATTCTAATGATTCACTGAAATGAACGGCTTTGCCATTTGTATGGTCCATAAACACATATCAATCTCCGCCCATGCAGCCGGTGTTACAGTTAATCTGGTGATTGCGTTGACAGGTGGCTTTTCGCATGCAGCTGTTTTACCGTCGTGAATTGTGTTTGTTTCGCGTTGAACTGAATCAGGAAATGGATTGCCTACTCATCTTACATCGTGAACATAAATTGTCTCTTCACATGACTTTGGTGTTGTTTGTGTGCTCAAATGCAATCCAAAAAACAAATATTTGTCCTAGTAAAGGAAAAAATAAATTACAAATATCAACACTCACTTGCAGGGTTTGAACCTGCGCCCCAAAAATTTCAACATTGCACATGAATCACTTTGCTGCTTATCTCACCGCACCACCGATTTAGATGTACTTCTCCTGACCTCTTGAAGATACTCATCTCCCATCACAGCAAACCGTCCCTGTTTAAAATGAACACGCCTACCTTTGTCTAAAAGATTATCTGGTGATATACTTTGTGTAGCGTTTCGCAAATTTACCACCGTCATGCAGCTTTTTGATAACCTATAGTCGTCAATGCATGCATAGTTGTTAATACAACTTTACCTCGTTCTTATGCCTTGTAGAATCGTTGATGATGCCTTGCCCTCCATCTCTTCCCTTTCTGTGTTCATGCCTTCCCTCTCTGTCTCCACAATTTTTCCTTCTGTCTCTTCCTTTCTTTTGAAAAACCTGCTACTGGCACTCCCTGACTCTCCTTGTCTGCACTTAACTGGGCGACATCTTGCGGCTTTGGCTCATATTGAATGCAAAGACAGAATATTTTACATTACCACTTACTGGTAAAAATAACAATTGTTTTCGAAGTCTCTTTTCAAGGAACCCTGTGTCTATCTTAGCATGACCTTGTTTGTGCTAACCTAGCCTCAGAAAGTTTGCCACTTTTTCACTCCCACCTGGATCTGCCTATGGACCCCAATGCTCACTATGGCCATGTACAAAAGTCAATATGGAAGAATAATGAAGAATACAATTCATGCCTTGTTAATATGGTTGTAACAAAGCAAGCCTCTCATGTTGGAAAATTAGAAAGCTCTGCAATATCAAGAATACATACTTAACAGTTTTAACCAGTTGGCTAAAGTTGTCTAGATGAGACATCATGTTAAGACAACAGAAGGAATGGAGGCAATATGAACACCAATAATGTAACTCAAAGCTAAAGTGACAGGCTTAATATTAAGGCATTTTCACACCTGTTGTTTGTTTGATTTGTTCCGATTCAAGGACTAATATGATACAATGTTGCACTTGCTCCTTGGTTTGGTTTGTGTTCACAACAGCCCACCAAAACTTGCAATTGTTTTTTTGATGACGCATTTATTTAACTTGCTCGCACCTTGCACACGGCATTGCTACTAGGTTTGTTGGGTGAGCTACAGCTACATCAATCTTGGTAGCTAGAGCATTACGTTAATGTCATTAAATGTCATAAGTCATTAAATTCTGTTGTACTTGTAATTGAAACTTATTTTACCTAAGAATATTATTTATGATAGTTAAAATGCATGTTTTTTTTTTTATCAATCATCATAACATTATTAATTATATATGTATTAAGTCCAGAAGGGCATCTCAACAAAGGAAATGTAAAGTAGGTATGCCAACAGTAAGTGGTACACATAGAGATAGAACACCAGAGGCGACATCGCAGCTATCGTTCTAGCATATATACTGCCAAACTGCTCATCTCAAAGGACAACATGAACAATGAATGATGGGATTACCTTCCATGCGTTAGTGTAGAGTAGATAACACGATCCATTTATCAATCAAAGTAAAACTTTGACAATATTGACAGTTTTATGTCGCATTGCTAGCTAGTTAGCTAGCAAACGCGCTAGCAGTAACAAATGACAGGCGTTCTATTTACGTTATCGTTTCAAGCCAACATAAACGTTGCTGTTCTTAAGACTGACCAACCTTATTGGCATTATAATAATAATAATAACAATAATAACTTCAATTTATATAGAGACTTTCTTATACCCAAGGGTGGGGGCAGCGATACTGAAGGCACGGCCCCCAAAGGTGCGGAGGCGTGAATAGGGAATGAAGAGCAGGCCGGAGTCTGTGGATCGGAGAGTGCGGGATGTGATGTAAGGGTGGACTGTGGGGACAGTGCATGGAGGGATTTGTAGGTGATGAGGAGGAGTTTATAAGTAATACGTGACTTGACTGGGAGCCAGTGGAGTTTGCAGAGAGTGGGGGTGACGTGCTGCCAGGGCTTGGTGCGGGTGAGCACTCTGGCAGCAGAGTTCTGAATGTACTGGAGCCTGTCCAAGGTTTTGCTGGGAACCCCAGACAGGACTCCGTTACAATAGTCCAGACGGGAGGTGATGAAACAGTGAATGAGTTTTTCTGCAATGGAGTCGGAGAGTGATGGCCGGAGTCTAGAGATATTTCTAAGATGAAAGAAGGCTGATTTTGTGATTGACTTGATGTGGTTCTGGAATGAAAGGGTGGAGTCCAAGATGATGCCAAGGTTGTGGACCTGAGGGGATGATGTGATGGTTGAGCCGTCGATGTTGAGGAGTAGATCTCCAACCTTCCTGATCAGTGCTTTGGGGGCCACAACCATGAGCTCAGTTTTATTGCTGTTGAGTTTGAGTAGGTTGGTAGTCATCCAGGTTTTTATTAATTTGTATATTTATTTTTTATTATAAACTTTTAGCCGTTTAATGTTTATGTTAACGTTACTAAAATGGTTAACTGCAGAACTTTCCATAAGCGCTGACTGCGTCCAAACAGCCAACTGATCATCACTAACTGTTTACCTTTTGCCTTGAGAAGAGGCAAGTTTCTGTCACTGAGCAAAACCTGATATGGTATCCATTCTATTCTTTTTTTCTTCAATTATTCGCAGTATATATATTATAATATCTAACATATAATGTATTGAAATAAATGGCTCACAACCTGGACGGTATGGGATTTTATGTTAACATTAAATGTGAAATGATTTTATAACCTAGTAGTTATATGTATGTAGTCTTCCCCTAAACAATTATTAACATTGCACTAGCAAAAGTCATAATGTGCTATTTTGGAAGCTGATAACATGGAATAAATAATGAAAATGTAAGTGAATTCACAACATGTTTGACAGCCACAGTGGTCGTATACGTGCTACAATAATCAAAAAGCATTATTTGCTGTTTATTTATACTTAAATATAGGTTTTATTGCAAGAACCTGGCTCTTTTGTCAGTGACTTCCATTATAACTGGTTTAGAACTATACCCAGGTAAGATGGCTGCCAAATTTGGACATTCTCAGATAGCACTGTTGCATCACATGCTCTAGTGTTCTATCTCTATGTTGGTACACGTACCACTTAGTAGCAGTAACTATGATAATACTACCTTAACACTAGGACCAGTATAGGTTCGACTGCTGGAGCACAGGGGATGGTTCAAATGAAACACGCAGACAGTATAGGTTGAGTTTGAATGGTAACTACCGGCTTATATTGTAATAAAACACAATTAAACAACATACAATCAATTTGCCCATTATTAAATGGACCTTTAAGTATTACTGGGCATGCTTATTAAGTGTATCCCTTAAGGTTCGTCATTTCAATTATATCCAATTCACAATAGCACAATGGTATTTCAATGACACCAAATTCACAGTTATCAAAGGTAAACAATCATCATTCCTAATTCAATATACACTCTCCAACAACAAAAGTTCAAGTAACACCTGAATGGCGGAATAAAGACTGCGTGTGTGGGTTATGCAAAACCCAACTTTATGTCCTACCACATTGCTGGTTGCGTTGACAACTTTGTTACAGAAAGCTGAAGCCACTGTAGCTGCCTGTGCAGGTGCTTGTTTTCAAGGAGACTGCGACTAGGTCTCACGAGCATGTGTGGTTGCTCTTATGCCAGGATCAGACTACACAATTTCAGCCCGATTTTAACACGATTTTGTCCTTGCAGCCAAACATAAAAATAAAACATTTTTTATAAACAATCTGATTTCTGACCACAAATTAGACTATGTTTTTAACTGAAACCTTGCTAGGATCTGATGGGCCAGCCGTTCTCAGAAGCATCAACCCCTAACTATAATTTTTAGCAGACCATCATATCAAATACATTAAGTAGCAAGGAAGTTATCTATGGTATTTTTAGCTCCTTCGAATATCTTGTTGTAGTCCTAGAATCTCAGCAACCAATATTAATGTTACTACTGTATAGACCACCAAAGCAATGTGCACTGTTTCTGCAAGAATTATCAGAACTGCTGTCAATAATACTTACAAATTATGACAAGATGTTATTAATTGGTGATTACAACTTACATGTTGACAATGTGTCAGACTGCAGGGCCAAAGATTTTATGAACCTCTTAGAATCATTTAATTTTACACAACATGTCTCTGGGCCAACACACAACCGTGGGCACACCTTAGATTTAGTGATATCTCTGGGACTAGACGTTCGTGTGTCGTCTATTAATATACAGCTATTTCTGAATATTACTGTATTTATTTCAACACTATGTTCAGTGCACAGAAAAAATCAAATGAGCGTATGGTCAAAAGTTCTGCTCTGACTTCTCAGACCTCATAGCCTCATGTTCCAGCCACAGATGGCCCTTTGGAGGATTTAGTCAATAATTTCAACTCTTTACTGAGTGGTGCCCTTGACATTATAGCTCCTCAAAAAAAACGTAAAAACTTTGTTGTGACTACCATGTACCCTGAAAGAACGGGCCCACACGTTATCTTAAAAGGGAATGTCGCGAGGCTGAACGCAAATGGAAAATCCAAGTTACAGGTCCACTTTCAAATGCTCCAGGCCTGAATCTCCACCTACAATAAGACAGTTGGAACAGAGACAGGCCCACTTTTCCAAAATTATTAAAGATAATGAAAACAATCCGAGAACATTGGTCTCTACCATAGACCATATTCTAAACCCATTCCCAGCAACAGAGTTGGTAAGTCAGGTTTCTGTCTCAAAATGTGAAGAGTTTGCATCTTTCTTCCAAGGAAAAAATATCATCATCATCATCATCTTCGTCTGCTTATCCGATCGGGTCGCAGAGGTAGTAGTTCCAGAAGAGAGCCCCATCCTTCCCTTTCCCGGGCCACATCCGCCAGCTCTGACTGGGGGATTCCAAGGCGCTCCCCGACCAGCATGGAGATATAATCCCTCTACCTGGTCCTTGGTCTGCCCCGTGGCCTCCGCCCAGCTGGACGTGCCTGGAACACCTCCCTATGGAGGCGGCCAGGTGGCATCCTAACTAGATGCCCGAACCACCTCAACTGGCTCCTTTCTACGCAAAGAAGCAGCGGATCTACTCCGAGTCCCTCCCGGATGACTGAACTTCTCACCCTATCCCTAAGGGAGAAGCCAGCCACCCGCCGGAGGAAACTAATTTCGGCCGCTTGTATCCGTGATCTCGCTCTTTCGGTCATGACCCATCCTTCGTGACCATAGGTGAGAGTAGGAACAAAGATAGACCGGAAGATTGAGAGCTTTGCCTTTTGGCTCAACTCTCTCTTCGTTACAACGGTGCGATACAGCCACTGCAATGCCGCTCCCGCTGCTCCGATTCTCCGGCCCAACTCACGTTCCATTTTCCCGTCTCTCGAGAACAAAACCCCAAGATACTTAAACTCCTTCACTTGGGGTAAGGACTCATTCCCTATCTGGAGTAAACACTCCATCGGTTTCCTGCTGAGAACCATGGCCTCAGACTTGAAGGTGCTGATCTCCCTCACCGGAAACGAGTTTGACTTACTGCCGAGAACCCGGACACAGCTTTCGCTTTGGGAGTACAGAGATTGGATGGCCCTAAGTAGTGACCCCCTCACCCCATACTCCCGCAGCACCTCCCACTATAGCTCCCTGGCCGGCGGTGTGAGTTGAAGGCCTCCCGTACCAGGGCCTCCTCCAGACGTTCCCAGTTCACCCACACTACACGTTTGGGCCTACCAGGTCTGTCCAGAGGCTTCCCCGGCCACCTGACCCAACTCACCACCAGATGGTGATCAGTTGACAGCTCCGCCCCTCTCTTTACCCGAGTGTCCAAAACATAGGGCCTCAGATCCGATGACACGATAACAAAATCGATCATTGACCTTCTGCCCAGGGTGCTCTGGTACCAAGTACACTTATGAGCATCCTTATGTTCGAACATGGTGTTCGTTATGGCCAGACCATGACTAGCACAAAAGTCCAATAACAAGCCACCACTCGGGTTCAGATCAGGGCGGCCGTGCCTCCCAATCACGCCCCTCCAAGTGTCTCCATCATTGCCCACATGTGCGTTGAAGTCTCCCAGTAAGACTACGGAGTCCCCACCAGTAGCCCTATGCAGGACTCCATCCAGGTCTCCAAGAAGGCCGAATACTCCACACTACTGTTTGGCGCATAGGCGCAGACAACAGTCAGAGTTTTCCCCCCCGCGACCCGCAGGCGTAGGGAGGCGACCCTCTCATCCATCGGGATAAACTCCAACATAGAGGCACTCAGCCGGGGACTTATAAGTATCCCCACTCCCGCCTTGCGCCTCGCACCTTGGGCTACTCCGCAGAAGAATAGAGTCCAACCCCTGTCCAGGATTGAGGTACCAGAGCCAAGGCTGTGCGTAGAGGTAAGCCCCACCAGATCCAACTGCTAGCGCTCCACCTCCCGCACAAGCTCCGGCTCTTTCCCTCCCAGAGAGGTGACGTTCCACGTCCCCAAAGCCAGCCTCTGCCACCCAGGTCTGGTCCGTCGAGACCCTCTACCTTCACTACCACCTTTCTGGCAGCGCACCCGACCCCATTGGTTCTTCCCGCAGGTGGTGAGCCCACGGGACGGAGAAGTTGAGACGGCGATGGTGTTTTCCACGTTGCTTCTTCGGGCTGTGCCCGGCCGGGCTCCGTGGCAAGCCCGGCCACCAGGCGCTCGCTGACGGGTCCTCCTCCTGGGCCTGGCTCCAGGAGGGGACCCCGGGCTTCTTCCGGGCCGGGTATCTACACTTCTTCCTCGCTTGTCCATGAGGTGTATTTGGGACCATTCTTTGTCTGGCCCCTCGCCTGAGACCAAATTGCCATGGGAGACCCTACCAGGAACACAAGGTTGCAGGCAATACAGCCCTCAGGTTCACAGAGGCACACAAACCTCTCCACCACGTTAAGGTGATGGTCCCCAGGAGAGGGGGAAAAAATATGTAATATTAGATTACGCATTCAGAAAATACCATATGATGCTGAATTAGACCATCCCTTAATAAAACCATTACAAAATGTCTATGGCTAATTTCGAATAGTAACTGGAAATTCACTAGACAAAATAGTTTCACAAATGAAATCTTCTACCTGCTCTCTTGATCCCATTCCTACATCGTTCTTCAAGGATGTTTTTAACAGCTTATCAGTTAATGTGCTGGAAATTGTTACCTGCCCATTACAAACAGGAATTTTTCCAGAGCAATTAAAAACTGCATTAATTAAGCCATTACTTAGGAAACCTAAATTAGACTGTAGTGTATTCGATAACTTTAGACCGATTTCTAATATCCCTTTTCTGAGTAAAATACTAGAAAGGACTGTTTTTGAACATCTTTACAATCACCTACAGAAAACCGCCTACCCTAGAAATATTTCAGTCAGGCTTTCGGACTGGCCATAGTACAGAAACTGCCTTACTTGAAGTAGTTAATGACCTAAGACTAAACATTGACTCAAAAAAAGTTAACATTCTTCTTCTTTTAGACATAAGTGCAGCCTTTGATACCATAGACCACGCAATACTTCTGCATCGTCTGGCAAACTGGTGTGGCCTATCACATACTGTTTTAAACTGGTTCAAGACATACCCAACATGGAGAAAATCCTCTGACACATTAGGAAAACATAACTCTTCAGAGTTAAGAGAGATCACCTGCGGGGTACCACAAGGATCAATCCCTGGGCAAATTAGTTTCTTGCTATACATGCTACCCCTGGGACAAATCGTCAGGGAACATGAAGTCAAGTTTCACAGTTATGCAGATGACACCCAATTTTACATATCTGTGGACTCAGAAGACCCAAATTGTCTTTCCCCTCTAACAAATTGGCTTGCCAGCATTACATCTTGGATGTCCCAGAATTCTCTTAAATTAAATAATAAAACTGAGGTACTTGTGTTTGGCCCAAAGTGCCAGAGCGATTCTATTATTACAAGGTTGGGCCTCTTAAGGTTAAAGTGCACCAGCCTAGGCACTATTTCAATAGTTCCTACTGTATCTGAAACAATCTCTTACCCAGAGCCTGTGGACTATCTGACACTGGAACACAAACTTGCCTCATTGATATTGTACATGCAGACTATATTGCACATTTCAAAAAGTTCAACCAAGGAAATATTAAGCTTTCATACATTCTAGTGAAAATATGTACTCATATCAAATGATATCTCATATTGTAAATACCTTTAACCTTAACTATTGAAAGATTTCAACTGGAAATGAGCACATTTTAGTAGAATGAATGAAAGTTTTTGGAAAAAGTTTTCACAGTACGCTATGAGACGTGAGCATTTCAACTGTGTATATGAGCACACATTTTAGTAGAATATATGAAAGCTGTTCATTAGTTTATGTAATAGGATTTCACAATACTATATGAGAGCGTTTTACATGTGCATATGATAACACTTTTCTAGTATGTGTTAAAGCTTTCAATAGTTTCAATGATAGCTTTTTAGTTGTATGCGAGTGTATAATTTTTCAGTTGATTGTGGGAGTGTTTCAGCGTTTCACTTGTGTGATTTTCAGTATCGTATGTGAATGACTTGTTTCATATATGTATGAAAGGGAAAGTACATGTTTCTGCATAGGGGCATTATTCAGAGTTACGAATAGTCCCTCACACGGATTGCTGTGTTTAGACTGTCATCAGAGTCAGCCATGTTTGATGTACTATTTGTTCATTAACGCGTTCATGAATGTTGTTATTTGCTTGAGTGGATTTATTCACAGTTTTCCCGGAGGAATAAAGAAAGGCAAATAGAATAAACATTTTAATTCAATTCCTACAAATTGTATGGTCTTTAATGTCTTAAGAACAGCATGAAATGCATTGATTGTTTCAATTTCTACATGTGAAGACCTGTCTGTTGACTGGAAAAAAACATGTAGATCAGTAAACTTAAAAAGTTAATAATGTTGAGTCAACTTAAAAAAGTAAGGCAACCAGCTGCCTGACCTTTTTGAGTTTTTTTCAACTTCAAGTTGTGCCAACTTGCTTTGCTAAGTTAGGTTCAGAATGACTTCGAATGTACTTGTAAAGCAGGGTTGATTTAACAGCAGAACTACTAAGGCCTGAAGTTGAGAAAACTCAAGAACGTAAGGCAGCTGGTTGCCTTACATTTTTAAGTTTGTGTAACTTTTTATTTTTTACTGTATGGAATTCCCTTCCACGCCATATTCGGGAGGCTGAATCAGTCATTACTTTTAAAAGGGATCTTAAAACACACCTTTTCAATCAGGCTATTAATCAAACAAAATCACAGGAAGGATGATGTCATGTTATTTTGTTTTATTGTTTTGCAATCATGTTTTACCACTTTTAATCATATTTTAGTTTGTATTCTTTGTCATGTACAGCACATTGAGCTGCACTTGTTGCATGAAATGTGCTATACAAATAAAGTTCATTATTATTATTATTATTATTATTATTATTATTACAATAAACGTACAGTGTCTGGGCCGAATCTCAGACGTTGGGAGCGACGAACTGGCGTGTAAGTGTGACATAACCTTCGGGTTGCGATGTGGCGTTTGGGACGACCCACGACACCACGACGAAAAGTCTCACCATTTTTGGACATTTTCTCGGCAAGTTTGACATCTACGACGTGTTCCTTAATAGCCACGATTGACAATTTCTTGACATCCTTCCCCGACAACCTATGAAATCGCGCAAGGTCGTGAAAGGAAGCATACGATGGTCGGGGTCACACTTGTAGCGTTGCCATTCTCACGGCCAAGACAGCAATAATTTATTGTATAATCCGACATAGTGACCATCGTGAAAGACAAAAAAAAAAAACGTAGTCTGATCCTGGCATTAAAGGGTAAAACCTCTCTCAAAAGCCGGTGTTACAGTTCATCTGGTGATTGTGTTGACTGGTGCCTTATGACTTTTGCTAGTGTAATGTCAATAATTTATTAGGGGAAGACTACATACATATAACTACTAGGTTATAAAATCATTTCACATTTAATGTTAACATAAAATCCCATAACGTCCAGGTTGTGAGCCATTTATTTCAATACCTTATATATCATATATTGCGAATAATTGAAGAAAAAAAGAATAGTAATGCATCCAAACGAATCCATTCCGCTTTCATTACGGGAGAATGGATAACATAGCAGGTTTTACTCGTTGCCTTGCAGTGACAGAAACTTGCCTCTTTTCCAGGCAAAAGGTAAAGTTAGTGATGATCAGTTGGCTGTTAACCATTTTAGTAACGTTAACATAAACAGTAAACGGCTAAAAGTTTATAATGCCAATAAGGTTGGTCAGTCTTAAGAACAGCAACGTTGATGTTGGCTTGAACTCATTCACTGTTTCATCACCTCCCGTCTGGACTATTGTAACGGAGTCCTGTCTGGGGTTCCCAGCAAAACCTTGGACAGGCTCCAGTACATTCAGAACTCTGCTGCCAGAGTGCTCACCCGCACCAAGCCCTGGCAGCACGTCACCCCCACTCTCTGCAAACTCCACTGGCTCCCAGTCAAGTCACGTATTACTTATAAACTCCTCCTCATCACCTACAAATCCCTCCATGCACTGTCCCCACAGTCCACCCTTACATCACATCCCGCACTCTCCGATCCACAGACTCCGGCCTGCTCTTCATTCCCTATTCACGCCTCCGCACCTTTGGGGGCCGTGCCTTCAGTATCGCTGCCCCCACCCTTGGGTATAAGAAAGTCTCTATATAAATTGAAGTTATTATTGTTATTATTATTATTATAATGCCAATAAGGTTGGTCAGTCTTAAGAACAGCAACGTTTATGCTGGCTTGAAACGATAACGTAAATAGAACGCCTGTCATTTGTTACTGCTAGCGCGTTTGCTAGCTAACTAGCTAGCAATGCGACATAAAACTGTCAATATTGTCAAAGTTTTACTTTGATTGATAAATGGATCGTGTTATCTACTCTACACTAACGCATGGAAGGTAATCCCATCATTCATTGTTCATGTTGTCCTTTGAGATGAGCAGTTTGGCAGTATATATGCTAGAACGATAGCTGCGATGTCGCCTCTGGTGTTCTATCTCTATGTGTACCACTTACTGTTGGCATACCTACTTTACATTTCCTTTGTTGAGATGCCCTTCTGGACTTAATACATATATAATTAATAATGTTATGATGATTGATAAAAAAAAAAACATGCATTTTAACTATCATAAATAATATTCTTAGGTAAAATAAGTTTCAATTACAAGTACAACAGAATTTAATGACTTATGACATTTAATGACATTAACGTAATGCTCTAGCTACCAAGATTGATGTAGCTGTAGCTCACCCAACAAACCTAGTAGCAATGCCGTGTGCAAGGTGCGAGCAAGTTAAATAAATGCGTCATCAAAAAAACAATTGCAAGTTTTGGTGGGCTGTTGTGAACACAAACCAAACCAAGGAGCAAGTGCAACATTGTATCATATTAGTCCTTGAATCGGAACAAATCAAACAAACAACAGGTGTGAAAATGCCTTAATATTAAGCCTGTCACTTTAGCTTTGAGTTACATTATTGGTGTTCATATTGCCTCCATTCCTTCTGTTGTCTTAACATGATGTCTCATCTAGACAACTTTAGCCAACTGGTTAAAACTGTTAAGTATGTATTCTTGATATTGCAGAGCTTTCTAATTTTCCAACATGAGAGGCTTGCTTTGTTACAACCATATTAACAAGGCATGAATTGTATTCTTCATTATTCTTCCATATTGACTTTTGTACATGGCCATAGTGAGCATTGGGGTCCATAGGCAGATCCAGGTGGGAGTGAAAAAGTGGCAAACTTTCTGAGGCTAGGTTAGCACAAACAAGGTCATGCTAAGATAGACACAGGGTTCCTTGAAAAGAGACTTCGAAAACAATTGTTATTTTTACCAGTAAGTGGTAATGTAAAATATTCTGTCTTTGCATTCAATATGAGCCAAAGCCGCAAGATGTCGCCCAGTTAAGTGCAGACAAGGAGAGTCAGGGAGTGCCAGTAGCAGGTTTTTCAAAAGAAAGGAAGAGACAGAAGGAAAAATTGTGGAGACAGAGAGGGAAGGCATGAACACAGAAAGGGAAGAGATGGAGGGCAAGGCATCATCAACGATTCTACAAGGCATAAGAACGAGGTAAAGTTGTATTAACAACTATGCATGCATTGACGACTATAGGTTATCAAAAAGCTGCATGACGGTGGTAAATTTGCGAAACGCTACACAAAGTATATCACCAGATAATCTTTTAGACAAAGGTAGGCGTGTTCATTTTAAACAGGGACGGTTTGCTGTGATGGGAGATGAGTATCTTCAAGAGGTCAGGAGAAGTACATCTAAATCGGTGGTGCGGTGAGATAAGCAGCAAAGTGATTCATGTGCAATGTTGAAATTTTTGGGGCGCAGGTTCAAACCCTGCAAGTGAGTGTTGATATTTGTAATTTATTTTTTCCTTTACTAGGACAAATATTTGTTTTTTGGATTGCATTTGAGCACACAAACAACACCAAAGTCATGTGAAGAGACAATTTATGTTCACGATGTAAGATGAGTAGGCAATCCATTTCCTGATTCAGTTCAACGCGAAACAAACACAATTCACGACGGTAAAACAGCTGCATGCGAAAAGCCACCTGTCAACGCAATCACCAGATTAACTGTAACACCGGCTGCATGGGCGGAGATTGATATGTGTTTATGGACCATACAAATGGCAAAGCCGTTCATTTCAGTGAATCATTAGAATGAGTTCACAAAAAAGATTGTTTCAAAAGATTAGTTCACCGAACTTTCAGTGCTTTTCAGAGCTCCGACTGCGTAGTCCCACACACTGAATTGAAACACGGCCGATCGTTCAGTTCAGCTCGCTAATTAGTGAACTGAACGGTAATGCATAAGGCTAATAATTGAAACATCTGGGGCTTTGACCAAAAATCTGGGGCTTTTTGTCCGACCTTGTAGGAGGGTTAGGTGGCCCATCATCTTATTTATTTAAAAAGGAGACAAAATGGATAGTTGGAGGCATAATATATGCTAATTGTTGCCCTGAGTTTTCCCAGTGTATTGTTCTCTACCTCTTACTCTTGACACTCTCCCTCTCACACTAATTCCTATTTATACTATACTACATGTGCACCTTTTGTTTACTTTCTTTTCTTATCACTGTCATGTCTCCTCACCTCTCCTCCAATATCCTCTGTCCCAAGTGTGTGTGTGTGTGTGTGTGTGTGTGTGTGTGTGTGTGTGTGTGTGTAAAAAACAACTTCACCCCCTTTCTCTCACTCTTACTAAACACACCCACACACAAATACTCTGACTGTCATGGTGGAAAACCATGACTGAACCTGGCTCTGCTTGCTGCAACTCATCTGCACTGTCACTGGCTATACCGTTTGTGTTACCCTTGTCAAGAATGGGTATTCAAATACCCTTCTGTCATCGGGTCCGTTGATGCCGGTGAAGAGTCAAACAGAGACAGGTATTAGTCACACGAATTTTATTGTTCAAAGCGTATACAGTGATATCATGGAATATATCTGGTTATTATTATTACATAGACGAATTAATTATTATCTGCGCACTTTACCTCTTATCTCATATCCTGCAAAGCTGAATATAAGGAGAGTGGAGAAGACTGTGACGCCCCAGTTCCCTCTACCAGTCTGATTTCTCTTCCTTTGTCTCTAGCTGTTATAGAAAGTTGCACCCTGTCTGCTGACTTCTTAATTGCAGATAAGAACCGGTTCTGACCAGCAATCTGTTGCTGTTCCTAAGCCCGGGTCCCTCCTTGACCTTGGTCCACAACTTTCAACAGTCTCCCACCTGGTACCGTGCTCCTCTGCCTAAACAGGCCTCTCTTCTCACAAAGATCAGAGGCCTCCCAGATTTACAACCAGCCCCTCCTTTACAGCACTCTCATTTCTCTCTGCTACAGACTTCATTAATATCACACAATTAATAGAGAACACGATTAATAGAGCACACAATTACTAGATCACACAACTAATAGGTCACACAATTACTAGAGCACACAACTAATAGGTCACACAATTACTAGAGCACACAACTAATAGGTCACACAACTAATGGATTACATGATGTGTATGCAACTATATCTTGAGCATGCTATTAAATCTGACACCCTCTGCAAAACTAGAAAATAAATTAAACCATTAAATAAACGTAACCATCAAGACAACATTGTCTGCCTAACAAGAAATTATCTATTTTGGAAATTGCTTTCCTTTATATATAATATTTTCGTATGACTTGTATACAATTAAAGACTGACACGTGTTTTGTTTCGTTGCCAATGTCAGTAATCACTAGATTCATTACTGCATTACTAAGCAATACTCCAAAACAAGAACTAACAGCACCACAGTCTATAAAATATGCAACAGACTAAAAGGTTTGTGTTGTAGAGGGCATCCCATCAGGCATGTTTATTAACATTTAGAAATAATTTCCTACAATTGGGATACGAGTTGACGGGAGCAGCATGTAATATTCTCAATGTAACATCCATTTCATTGCACTTTTGTTACTGATAGGCTATCTAGCCTAATAGCCTATTCCTTATTTATTTTTTTTCAATTCCAACATTGGTAATAAAGTACGATTTTTTTACAGGCTTGTCCACGTTTACTTAGCCTATGAAACAAAAAGGTATGAAAGCACGGGGCAAAGTATGAGATGCGCTTTTAGCAGTACATCTTCGGGGGGGGCTCAACTGAACTGAAAAATGAATGGATCGTTTCGGGAAGTGATTCAGTTCAGTTCGTTCACCCAAAAGATTCGTTCAAAATGAACGTCACATCACTAGTGAGAACATGGCAGTGGAGGCACCGAATGTTAGAACATATTGCAGAGCAATCAGTACACTTGACATTGCACATAGTGTTTTGTGTGGTGTTAAAAGAATAAAAAGGTTTCCTGGACCGGTGACCTCAACAAGCTACCACAAGTTACATTTCCAGACGTGTTTTCCTACCTAGTTTGTGGTGTTATGATAAAAATGTTTATGGATTGCAATTGCATTGTTTATGAAGAGCATGATGCTCTGAGTCTGCACATTCGCTAGCTAGCTCTGCACTGAAGTATCCGTGGAGTTCTAGCTGTGGAATGTAGTGTGGGGGATGGCTGCACTGTCTTGTAGAGAGTTCTTTTTTTGATATGACGTATACAACAAACTTTCAAATTATCAATAGAATGTTTGTCACACATAAGCAGACCATTGACATGTGCTGCTGATAGCCTAGTGAAGAATGGCTTGTACTATCTGTAGTAGTTTGTAAAAATAAAAGCTTTCTTTCCCTGATACCGGCTTTATAGTGTTTGTTTTACTGTCCTTTATTGCCAGGTATTGACATCAGTTTTTCAGTGTTAGTCAGTGGTGCAAAACCTTTCTCCATACTTACAAATGGTTATGTGTGTTGCATATAATTAGTGGATGAATGTATGTCTTCTTTTGATAGTTCGTACACTTTCAACTGTTTCAATTGGATTGACCTAACATGTCTACAAACGCTTAGTGGAGAATGCCTACTAATAGTCTGTTGAAAATCAACAGATAGTCAACTAAAGATTAGTTGTTTTCCTGTAGATTATCAATATCTACCTTTGATCAAATCTTTAGCTTACGATCAATAGATTATCAAGAGATAGTAAACTAAAGATTTTGTGGAAAACCAACAGATAATCAACTAATAATTCATTTGATGAGTTTGAGATACCTTGTGACACAATATCACGCTCTCCATCATATGTTGACATGACCCTGTTGACTTTCAAGCGACAGATTGAGTTTGAGTAGTTGATTTTCAACTTAGAAGATACTGACATTGATACAGATAGTTAGTTGAATATTGATTAATAACCTGTTGCAAAAAAAGATTGACAGTCAACAAACACATTTTGTCAAATCTGTAGATCAACACTCCAAATGTACCTTATCGTCAACTGACAGTTAGTTCAATGTATGTTACCTTTCTGTTGAAACAGTGTTGTTGAATGTCACCTGATACACTGTTGTCATGCAACTGAATAGCTACTGATAACTTTGTAGAATGTCAACAAATAGACTATCAAAATAAAGTGTTACCAAATATTGCTCCAGAACAAAAAGATGTATGCAATAAAAAAGTCTCAAAAGAATTACACCTCTTTAAGGTTGTAAGTTTTGTTGTGAACTTCTTGTGTCATTGGTTCTCCAAAATGGGACTCGTTGCAAAACTACAGAGGTTTGTGGCTTTGACACAGTCTTACAAAGACATGCCAAAAGACTAAGGGGTATTCTGAGAAGTAATAAGATGGCACCATGTTTTTTGCTATACATTTTGACTCAATACCATATTGTGTTGTCGTTCATATAGCTCTTTGGTGACATTTATTTGGTAGTGACAAAATATCTCCTTCTGAGAAACCTTAAAAAACGAGATATTGTTTACCACTTTAAAGATATGTGTATGTGGGTTTACATTGGGGCCAAAAAGTATTTAGTCAGCCACTGATTGTGCAAGTTCTCCTACTTAGAAAGATGAGAGAGGTCTGTAATTTTCATCATAGGTACACTTCAACTATGAGAGACAAAAATGAGAAAAAAAATCCAGGAAATCACATTGTAGGATTTTTTAAGAATGTATTTGTAAATGATGGTGGAAAATAAGTATTTGGTCAATAACAAAAGTTCAACTCAATACTTTGTAACATAACCTTTGTTGGCAATGACAGAGGTCAAACGTTTCCTGTAAGTCTTCACCAGGTTTGCACACACTGTAGCTGGTATTTTGGCCCATTCCTCCATCCAGATCTCCTCTAGAGCAGTCATGTTTTGGGGCTGTCGCTGGGCAACACGGACTTTCAACTCCCTCCACAAATGTTCTATGAGGTTGAGGTCTGGAGACTGGCTAGGCCACTCCAGGAGCTTGAAATGCTTTTTACGGAGCCACTCCTTCGTTGCCCGAGCGGTGTGTTTGGGATCATTGTCATACTGGAAGACCCAGCCACGTTCCATCTTCAATGCTCTCACTGATGGAAGGAGGTTTTGGCTTAAAATCTCACGATACATGGCCCCGTTCATTCTTGCCTTAACACGGATCAGTCGTCCTGTCCCCTTTGCAGTAAAACAGCCCCAAAGCATGATGTTTCCACCCCCATGCTTCACAGTAGGTATGGTGTTCTTGGGATGCAACTCAGCATTCTTCTTCCTCCAAACACGACGAGGTGAGTTTTTACCAAAAACGTTCTATTTTGGTTTCATCTGACCTCATGATATTCTCCCAATCCTCTTCTGGATCATCCATATGCTCTCTGGCAAACTTCAGACGGGCCTGGACATGTACTGGCTTAAGCAGGGGGACACGCCTGGCACTGCAGGATTTGAGTCCCTCTCGGCGTAGTGTGTTACTGATGGTAGCCTTTGTTACTTTGGTCCCAGCTCTCTGCAGGTCATTCATCAGGTCCCTGCGTGTAGTTCTGGGATTTTTGCTCACCGTTCTCATGATCATTGTAGGAGTGGGTAAAGTTAGACATGCAGTAGAAATTAATAGGTATGAGTTATTAAGGTTTATGAATATTTCCATCGCCGTAACATCAGCATTAAGGTCAGAAATGACTGCTATACGCATAATGGTACTGCAACATCGCATGGTCTTGGACCAATTGACTGCCTCATCAGGGGGTGTTTTGTGTTTTGATAGGCGAAGCATGTTGCACTTATATTCCAGAGCATGATGCTGATGGTGGCATCATTCAACAAGGCATACAGAATTTAACAGATCTACGGAATGAATTGAAAGCTCTCACGCCGGGGGGGTGGGGGGGTGGGGGGGGGGGGGTTAGCCTCTGGCCTGGCTGGCGTGGTGGAGAAGACTTTCGGTCGCTTTAATTGCTCCTGTTTTGACTGTTTTCATATCACTTGCCTTCCTGGTTTGTTGTGTCATCCCCTGCATTCGATTGTTGTTGGGTAAGATGATAATCCAGGCAGTTGGAAATTATTCATTGGTGGCAGATAAACAAATGTCTGATATGGATTCTATTTGGGTTCCTCCATTTGAGGAGGACTATCTTGAGACGGATTAACTGTCAAATGATGTGTGCACATTCTGTATTACTTTTTCAGAATATCCTTGGTTTCTTAGTTTGTAGTATTGCAATGTAGATTAGATTTTGCTATAATCGTTTGCTCCTAACATGGGTCTCAGAGTTTTTCGGATTTCATTTTTATATGTATACGAATACGAGATATTCGAAATGGGGGAGTGTGATGGTAAAAATGTAATTTAGCCTTTACTATGAATGTTACTCTGTGTTTTTCCTATGAGTTCAAACAAAGTTCCCCTTTGTTAGTTAGATTGAACCCTTTGGGTTAATCTTTTCACCTAACAGTCATCACAAGTGACTTAGTGACTTATAGGTTTGTGTATTCTCCCTGTTTAGGTAAGATAAGATGTCAGACTTGAGGACCGGTCAGCCAGATGGCATTATTTATTGCCCTGTGCAATAAATTATTTGACCTAGGGAGGTCCGAGAGATAAGAGATGCTGACTGCAATTGCACTAAATCAACATTCCTAAGGAAACGTGTATATAAGGGACGTTAGGGGGATTGTGATTTTGTGCGCACCAGTTATACGTCCTCATTTTTGTATGACTTTAGACTGCAGTTAGGGTTTTCTTTTTATCTGATCAGTTTTATTTTGTTACTTTGTAGTTGATATATTGTATATCAACTCTGTTACCTTTTTACTCATCTCCATTAAAACCACTAAAAGCAAGCGGACGTTATTTCTCAAAGTATTTAATTATTTCGATCTCACTGGAGTGCGGAGACATAGAAAATCGGCGACAGTATGCGTGGTCTACCGCTTCGTGGCTGAGCTGTTGTTGCTTCTCGACACTTCCACTTCACAATAATAGCACTTACAGTTTACCGGCGCAGATCTAGCAGGGCAGAAATTTCACAAACTGACTTGTGGCAAAGGTGGCGTCCTATGAGCCACGTTTAAAGTCACTGAGCTCTTCAGTACGACCCATTTTACTGCCAATGTTTGTCTATGGAGATTTCATGGCTATGTGCTTGATTTTATGCAACTGTTACCATGGGTGTGGCTGAAACACCTGAACTCAATGATTTGGAGGGGTGTCCACATTCTTTTGGCCATATAGTGCATGTGAGATTATTAAGAGAACTCACACATTGATCACTGTGGGACTGAACCATGTTTATTTCTCACGAGTGACAGTTGAGATGAATGAGAAAATGCACCAGATCTCTCTTCGGTCTCGAAAAGAACTGAATCGTGTCAAGGAGTTTTAAATGTGATATAAAGGAGATCTCATCTTCATTTCCTAGCTTATCGGTGTATGTCACATACCTTGATTGTCTTAAGGTCCAAAGACTTTATGCTTTTCATACTATAATCTAGAGAAAGCTTAATGTTAGGGTTAATGCCATTCAAATAAACATGAAGCAGTTGTAGATCTTTCTCTGAACCTGACCAAAGTAAACAAATATGCCTAAGTAAAGATCTGCATAGGAAGGTCTGTAACACGCTCCCCTTGCACACCCTTTAATCTGTTTGAAGATTTTGTTTTGAAAAATTCAAAGTTTGTTTGTCAAAGTCCATTCTGTCAGTAGAAATCCATTAGGTGGCATTTCCAGTACTGGTCGCGCCTTAAAGTAACATCTAAGTGCTTTTATACATTGTTTAAACAGGTCAATCTTAATATCAAATTCCTAAGCGGACTAAGTGAGGGAAAAGGATAATCCTTTGGAGAGTACTCGGATACTGCACTCCGATAGGGGTTTATCAGAAATGTTGATCACAGCCCATACCGGGTTCTGCTTCGGTTGTGCCTGAATTCCAGGTTTCTTTCTCCCCCTCCGCGTGCTCCGGTCCCTCTCACAAATGATCTTCAGACCAAGCCTCACAAAAGCTTTCATATGGATTATGAATTTTTGAAAGCTTATGTCCTAAGGCTGCCAAACAGGATGTAAACTCATATTTCAGCAACACTTTTATGTATCGACACCAAACTTTGTACGCACACTCAATACCCATTCCTAAGAATAAGTCCCCCCGAAAAACGTGAGCCATTTCACCACCTCACTGCGCAGCAATAAGTAAAAACGTGTTTTGCCCAATACCTGTTGATGTGTTGACCTTAAAAAGGTAATTCTTGTGTCTGGTTGTATTCTGGTAGATCGCAAGTCAGAAACAAAACGGTTTGTCTGTCACTGCCAATCAAAATACTCATCAAACAGGAAGTGAGGTCATATCTCTGCCAATCCTTTGTCAATTGCCATGAGTTTTTATGAGTACCTATAGTCACCTAGGGTGACTAGATCCCAACAAACCAAATACCAAGAGTGGGTTTACCGAAAGCTCTGTGGAGAGCCCAAGTAACTGATTGGGACAATTTGGGACTCATTACCAAAGCTGAGCGGGAGTCCAACATTTTGACATAATGTCTATCTATCTAAAAAAATAAACATTTCCATTTAGCCCCTTGGCTTGTAATATTATTATGCTTTTCCCTTTGGTTGATTTAGTAGCACACAATAGACTGCATTTTACAGGTTAATAATATATGTTATGTGTGTTTAATGCAATTTTGAACAGTTTTTAAATTAAACAGAATTTAACTTTATGGTTTTCCTGAGACGACCCTGCCTATATTTTCTCCAACAGCCGATAACACACTGCATAATTGTGTCTTCCAAACACCATAAGTTATTCAGACTATTCTAGGAGACCATACTGAACCATATACAGTTGCAATCAAAATTATTCAACACCCATTACAATTTAGGTTTATTAGCAAAATTTCGATAGCTGTTTGCAAAAGACCAGTCAAACAAGAGCAATTTAAATATCTCAACACAACTAATATAACATGTGGTTTCTCCAAATTCAACAAAACATGCCACTTTGAATGACTACTGCGGTCTCAGAATTATTAAACCGCTTCATGAAAACCGTCTTCAGTACTAGTAGTAGTAGAGCACCCTTTTGCTTTGTTTCATCGCTCCACAGAACAGAATCCCAAAAGTTCTGTGGCTTATTTATATGGTTTTGAGCATATTGGAGCAGACTTTTCTTGTGCTTTTGGGTCAGCAGAGGTGTGCCTTTTGGAGTTCGGGCATGGAGACCTTCAGCGTTTAGTATGCGTCTTGAAACTGAAATCTCAGTGCCTGCTGCCACCAAATCTTGCTGCAGGTCTTTTGCAGTCACTTGAGGATTTTGACCACCTGTCTCCTCAGGAATCTGGTGGCAACTGGTGATAGCTTCCTCTTTCTGCCACGTCCAGGTAGTGTGGCCAGGGTTCCTTTAACTTTGAACTTGTGTCGTGGATTTTTTTATGTCTCCACACTCCAGTGAGATCGAAATAATGAAATACTTTGAGAAATAATTTACGCTTGCTTTTAGTGGTTTTAATGGAGATGAGTAAAAAAGTAACAGAGTTGATATACAATATATCAATCACAAAGTAACAAAATAAAACTAATCAAATAAAAAGAAAACCCTAACTGCAGTCTAAAGTCATACAAAAATGAGAATGTATGACTGGTGCGCACAAAATCACAACACCCCCTAACGTCCCTTATATACACGCTTCCTTAGGAATGTTGATTAGTGCAACTGCAGTCAGCATCTCCTGTCTTTCGGACCTTCCTAGGTCAAAGTATTTATTGCACAGGGCAATAAATAATGCCATCTGGCTGACCGGTCCTAAAGTCTAACATCTTATCTTACCTAAACAGGAAATGGCTAAGCCCTTTATGATGGAAAAGGCAACTGTTAGGTGAAGGGTTCAGTCTAACTAGCAAAGGTGAACTTGTTTGAACTCATAGGAAAAACACAGAATAACATTTCATAGTTAAGACTAAATTACATTTTTTCCTATCACACCCCACCATGTTCGAATATCTCGTATTCGTATACATATAAAAAATGAAACCGAAATACTCTGAAACCCATGTGAAGAGCAAACGATTAAACCAAAACCAAAGATCCACAATGCAATACTACAAACTAAGAAACCAAGTATAATCGAACAAGTAATTCAATAAACCTTGATACAGGAAATGGTTACATAAGAAAAATAAATAAATACAGAAGTACAGAATGGGCACATCATCATTTGACAGTTTAATCCGTCTCAAGATATCCTTCCTCAAATGGAGGAACCCAATCAGAATCCATATTAGACATTTGATTATCTGCCACCAACGAATAATTTCCAACTGCCTGGTTTATCATCTTACCCAACTTCCAAAGCAACATATGATATAATCTCCAGGGTTTATCACCCTCCAACCAGACCTACTGTCTGAGGGTCCTTTGTCTTTACTTACAGGAACTTCTACTTCAAACAGCACATTTGGTCATTTCTATGTTCGTGTGAGGCCATCAAATGCCCAATCTAAGAATACACACAGTTTCTCAGGCATTCCAAGAACAGTTGAACAACAGGTTAATGCTTTAGCCCTTACTCTCCCATTATAGTTCTAACATAAATGTTATGCACTTTTAGCCCCAAATATACCATATAATCCCCTCTTTGAGACTTACTTAGTCTCAACACAATAAGACAGGTAAAACAGTCCATCACATTGTTACCCAGGTAGTAAGAACACAGTAAACGATTACACCCCAATCCAATATCGAATAGTTATGCAGCTGCAAGAACACACAGTGCAACATGTACCCATTACAACATATGCCATAATAAGATCATTGATTCGATATCATGCAAGTCCACATCCAATGTCAATGTATTCGGTGGAGTCCTCTGAAGACTTATGGCCAGTGTCACCTCGCCCAGAAACCAATCACAAAATTCAGCACTCTACATGCAATCCAAAACTGCTTCTGAACTATAGACTCACTAGGCGGACAGTCCGGACCACAGTTAGTAAAGAAGCAACAACAGTGGAAGTCCGAGTCCTTAAGTCGGTAAGCATCGCTCACTACCCATCCAGGGTGGATTCAGTACACACATATGGTGCACCCGATCTAGTATGGCTTCTCCATAACTGCCACAAGGTGTTGTTCATGTGTGTGAATGGCATCTCGCATGTACCACAAAGACTTGCAGGTGTGGTTGGTTGACGTGCTCTCATTGCCTGGCTTCAGGCCATAAAGAGGATCTTTATGCTTTCTCTGCTGCTGACCGTTTTCTCTGCTGCTGACCGTTTTTCCTGGTGAAACAGCATACAATACCCAACACAACACACAGGAATCTATGGTCCAGTGAAAGTCCTTACTTGGTCAAGACTAACTTTCAAAGTCAATCATCAAAGGCTATAGGGAATGGTCTTTACAATTTGCTGAAAGTTCAAAAGTTTTGTTGAAAATCTCCCAGGTTAATTTACATATGAATTTGCATGCCAATGCTTCTTGCAAACAGGCCTTTGTGTGTCTGTATCTTATCATATCTAAGAGCAGTGCTCTGGCAATCTTGTATCAACAAACAACCAAGGATTTCAAAATTTTATAAACCTCAAAACCAAAATAAGAAACCAGTTAGACATAAAAAGTACATTGCATTAAAATACCAATCCACATGATTCAATAAAAAATTGTCTGCGTCAGACTGTTCATTAGTCTAAAACCTAGCCATTCCTTTGTGTAAGGAGCAACTCTGGATTATAGATATGCATATCTAAAATGTTGTTAATTTATACATTTGTCATTTCTTCTCATACTGTGAACTGTGCACTGTACTGCGCACACACGGACTGACAACAGTGAGCAGAAAACACAACGTCAGCCAATCAGCAGCATAGCCAAATCAAAAACGCCTCGAGTTAATACCTAAAATGGTTCACCACAGACCAACACCCACGCCATTACATAATAAACCAACAGCCATACAGCTTCCCAACGACCTGGGAGCATAGGGTGATCAAGCAGTCCATGCCTTACTCAAAAACAGAAGGAAAAAAAATGTGTCACATTAGCATCGAACCAACAGACATCATCAAACCAGATGTTTTTTTCTTTCTTTCTTTCAACAATATGTGACACATCACACAACACCTCCAGTCATTACCGAAGACAGAAGAAAATACGAAAACGAAAAAAAACAAATCCCCTTTAAAATAATAACCAAAAAACGGTAAAAACCGTTACCGGTAGTCATTCAGTCTTAAGGACAAAACATATCAATTTGGCCAGCGTCCTTGGACAGTAAGGTCCAACATGAGTACAGACATAAAACAAATACATTCAAATCACAATATTTAGAACTGCCCCCCAAAAATATAATAGCATGCTTGCTATGTTATCAGTTAGAGCTCATTCACACCATGTATTGACAGACAACACTTAAACTATTCCACTAATCCATGCAAAGAGACCAACAAGTTTGGACCACGGGGCATAACTACGGTTCGAACAAACATTTGACCCCGGGGCTGAACTAACGTTTCGAATATGGGTCAAAACCTTCACTTATCACAAATATTAAATGTTTTGACTATGTTGTATGTTAGCACAGGTCCTATTTTATTCTTGAAATCTTTCTAGCTCTTCCATGGCAACTTAGTAAAGTGTTAGACTCAACAACGAATATTTACTTAATGCACAATAGCCTTTAGTCTGTATAATTTAACTGAGGCGGAAGATAGCTTTTCCACTTACTTAAACTTAAATTAATGGAATGTATGGAAATTTGAATTTGGGAATTTCCTTATCAACTCCCCCCTCGCACAGTGATTTACACTATGTGCCTTTTAGATAAGTACATTTCCAATATAACAGGGGATACAGTAAACTCTCTGCGTTCCGTCAAACACCAATACTGGCCCTGTAAAGATAAGTCACTAGTTAGTCATGAGTAATATCACCTTCCACGCATTCTGGAACATCTTTTGGAAAGAAATCTGGTTTTGCTGCTTTTCCCTGTTGACAAACAACTTTATGAGATAGAAGTTAGACATTGTACATATATACAACACAAACCTCACATTGATTTAAATAATTTTCTACCAAACTAGGCAAGTATAGAGGCTTATGAAATCTCCTTATTGGCATCCCTTGGATCCCCCTAGTATCCTAGTGGTGGTTCTCCCATTTGAAGGACCTTGGTTTTGATTATTTGGCGCCCAATTATGATACCCCCTTTGCCAGTTCTGGGGTTGTCGCTCGTAATCTTCCACCTGCCACTGTTGTTGAGCTGGAGGGAAGCCCTCCATTCCTCTTTGCGGCCCCGAAGCATTCCCCTGGGTGTAAATCACAACAGGGGGTGGTGGTGGAGCACAAGATCGCATTGCCTGCTGCGGCTGTTCCGCCTGTTTGAAGTCCTCTAGTACTGGAGCTTGAATCTTTTTAATGTCTCTGTCCTTTTTGGTATATTCACTCAATTGTATTTGTGCCAATTTTGCTCTTATTTGAGCTTCCTGCTCTTCCGATTTCTGTTTATCTTGTCTGTATCTCTCCACAGCATGACTGACTTGCTCACAAAACAGTCTGTAATCCATTTTTACACCACCCCACTACATCTTCCAGGCGGACAATGCCAACTTGACTTGCCATTGCCTTCAAGACCGCTTGTCTAAAGACTGCTTGTATGAGGGGTTTATCTTCTGGATTTTCCTCAATTTCTTGCCTCCAATGTCTAAGGACGTCATCGACAAAGGCAACAGGATTCTCCTTCTCTCCCAAAGGCTCACCCTTAAGAGATTTATGATCCAATCGAGATGGGAACTCTTGCCTTAGCGTTACCCACAATGCAGCCCTATAGTGGTTAAAACAGGTTCCGTCCATACTGTGGCACCCAGCAGCATCACGCAGACCCCCAGCAGTCAGTAACTCATCTGTCTTAGCACTCCCTACCCAAGCTATACAGATCCACCCTCAACACTAGACTATCTAAAAAAATGCAACTACTCTTGCTAAACTGAAAGTTTGGTGCACATATTTTACCACACTTGGCACTTCCCGGCACGAGTGGGACAACTCTAAACTCGCTAAAGAAAACCCCGGTTAAGAGACTAGTTTATTCAGCATGCCTGCAGTCTCTCCCGAACTCCAGACCCCAACAACAAATGCACATCACAATTAACGTGATCCTTTAAATGGGAGAAATTTAGACCACTCTCACCGTCAGCCGAGGTTTCGATCCAGAACACACAAAACTTCTAAAAAGCTATAAGCTGCTTACCTTTTACTAAACGGTCGACCTTGTGTGCTCCCGATCAAAGCGCTCCGCTTTCAGCTGGTGGTGTTGTGCTTCTGTCCCAATCCATCTGCTGGCTCGCCAATATGTCGTGGGAATTCAGAAGACTCAAACTTTAAGTAATTTAAAAGAATGCAACTAAGAGTCAGGAGTCCATAGTTCGAGAGAGTAGACGTTTATTGGTCATTCAATAACCGCCGAGTTGTCCTGCAAATTCAACTGAATCGTTGCCACATGGCCTCACACTTTTATACCCAACACATTAAACAGTGGTAGTCCCCAACTTTTGACCAGTCACAGGTAGTGTACATACAATAGGTCATAAGCTGGTCAACAAACTCATTGTTTGTCCCAACCTCCAGAGTCTTCCAAACCCCAGGAAGCGGCTGTCCCTGTGATGTAAATGACCACTTCATCCCCCAATCTATTCCCATGGTGGGGGCTTTACCGTTGCCCTTCAAAGGATATTTACCCCAACTTCCAAAGCAGCACATGATAACCCCTGGAGATTATATCATCCTCCAACCAGACCTACTGTCTGAGGGTCCTTTGTCTTTAATTACAGGAACTTCTACTTCAAACAGCACATTAGGTAATTTCTATGTTAATGTGAGGCCCAATCTCAGGATACACCCAGTTTCTCAGGCATTCCAAGAACAGTTGAACAAATGGTTAATACTTTAGCCCTTACTCTCCCATTATGGTTCTAACATAAATGTTATGCACTTTTAGGCCTAAATATACCATAATCATCTGGTCAATTAATTTCAAGATGCCACTTGACTCATTCATGACTCATTCATTTTTGGTAGAAGGCCATTTGGGTCCTCTTAAAACAGAAATGTTGAAAACGCAGCGAGGACATGCAGTCACGTGACTTTCTAAGTGATGCTACCATATTTACAACGGTAAGCAGGTCGAACATTCGAACGCCAATGTAGTCAATACGAGAGCTACCACGCTCAGCGCTGAAGAAAATTGCCCTGCGTAGCGTTTTAAAACTGTTTAAATGAACACAAATATAACGTTTTTGTTGGTCTGAATCACTTAAGTCATTCAAAGTAATACCTACGTTCACGATATATTAGTGTTTGATATGCATACAGCCTTGCTAATTCACAGTTAGCTTCCAAAGAGCGTAGGTTTGGGTTATTACTGAAAAAAAGAAGCCTTAACTTTTAAGCAGTTTATTAAAAATATATACGTTATTACTTATTATCCAACCGATTGATGATCTGGTTAAATCATATATTCTTAAACCACTGACAATTAAATCTTTCCATATGTATAACCGATTAATAAACAGTCATTTGTCACTCTAAAACTCACCACAGAGCTCTTAGGCTTGCAAACGGGACCTGAAAAAAAAACGGTGCGCACCTAGTGTTTTAAGCAAAAATGGCAAGGGCACTTCCCATAACATTTAACATCAAACTTGGGTTAATTTGCAGACAACCCCTCTCGGGACCTGACAACAGAGCGACGGCGCCGATCCGGTGATCCGAAATTAGCTTGGTTAACCGTGTTTTAAAATACTTAATTGTGTTGCTACTACCCTAAATTAACGCCGTCGCATAAGAGCTTTTAACTGGACTTAGAAGGAGGTCTCATTGAGCTCTGATCCAAATTTCAAAGAAATCGCAATGCTGGACTGATGAGATATTCCCCCTCAAATCATGTGCCCTTGATGCTGTGTTTTGAATACTTCAATTGCATTGATACTACCCTAAATTACATCCGTCGCATGAGAGCTTTTAACTGGACCTAGAAGGAGGTCTCATTGAGCTCTGTTCCAAAAATCAAAAAAAACATAGCTGGACTTTAGAGATATTCCCCATCAAATCATGTGATGCCCTTTATGCTTGGAGCATCCAATTTGTCCAATGACGTAATCAACACGAGAGCTTCTACGCTCAGCGCTGACGAAAATTGGACTGCGTAGCGTTTTAAAACTGTTTAATTCGACACAAATGTAACGTTTTTGTTGGTCTGAATCACTGAAGTAATTCAAAAGTAATACCTACTTTCACCATATATTGATGTTGATTTGCATACAGCGCTTGCTAATTCATTGTTAGCTTCCAAAAAGCGTAGGCTTTGATCTTACTTGAAAAAAGCCGTAACTTTAAGCAGTTAAAAATATATGCGTATGTTTTGTTTAATGTCAAACTATTGATGAACTGGTTTAAGCACATATTCTTAAACCACTGAAATGAAATCTTTCCATATGTCAACCGTTAATAAAGTAATTAATTCAGAGTGGACTTCGTTAGAAGTCTCTCTTATTCTGGCCAAAACGGGACCTGAAAACTGGTGCGCACCTAGTGTTGAAGCAAAAATGCAGAGCACTCCCATATTAATTAACGATCAATCTTGGGTTTGTTTTGAAGACAACCTCTCCTCGGGAACTGACACTGAGCGACGGCGCCGATCGGTCATAAATAACTTAGTTACGTGTTTTTCAAATACTTGCAATTGTGTTGCTACTACCCGAAATTACATCCGTCGTATAAAAGCTTTAAACTGGACTTAGAAGGTGGTCTCATTGAGCTGTGATCAAATTAATTCGATTTTGCTCGTGACGGGATATGTCACGCAATATATTTTGGTTAGCATTTATGTTTCCATTGGCTTCTAGACTTTTGCGTGTCTGGGAAGATAACGTGATTATTTCAGTAGAATTTGAAATCAGGCGTCCGTAGGCTACCTGTCTCATAGGCTACTAACCTTGAACTTTTGAAACATGATATATGCCTGCACCTTTTAGAAAAATAGTGGCCTAGCCTGCACGAATACACTTTTATCAACGTTACAGTAAGAACACTTCTACACTAAATCCATTCAATAATTAAATTGTTTAGTTTCCGTATGGATCAGAGCTGCCAATGATTAAGATATAGGTGTGAAGTCTCGATCCAATCAACACTTAGGCTAGTGTTTACGAATCATCTTGCCATTGTATAATATAAAAAGATATAGGCTATATTCATTTTTTTACAGTGGCATTATTTTAGACACCGATATGTTACGAATGCTATTGCGAGCAGACCTTTGGTCCCGCGTCCTAAAAAAGCTAGCTGGTTGACACGGTTAGCGGTTTTCAGAGTACAAGTTTTCAACATTGTACACTTTATTTGGGTAAACAATTATATCAAATGTATAGGTAATTCGTTTCTTAAGGTATCTGTTATGAAATATCTATTAATACTTTCACAATTAAGAAGTATAATAACAACGAAGTGGGCCGTAGGATGTTCATGCTTCTAGACCCAGCGTCTGTCTAAACGGAAGTAACATCGCGGTAAATATAAATCCATTTTTTAACAATAAAACTGTCACTTTTGGGCAAACTGACAATTTATTAATTCGTTTTTATCATAAACGTTTACGAAATAACAACAAATTGGAAGATAGGACTATTTAATCACTTAATTAAAAAAAAAAGTGAAAACGGGTTTGACCTGCCTAACAATGGTATGCATACGTATCAAGTGGTCCAAACAACAGCATTAAAACACTCTACAAAATAAGTAAATATTCGTAGTAGCTAATTTCTTATCACAGAAGGCCCCACTTCCATGTTTTATTGCTTTTGCAAGCAACTGAATTAGCTCTCGTCTTGGTGGGGGTTTTCCTGCATAGGGTATTACGAGGCGGCCGCCTCCGTCAAATTTTGTGGCGCCTCCAGCTCTCGACAAAACTCTTAAGAGTGTCATAATAGAAAACACTCTTTTACAGTTGGTGAATTTCTGTCATTCGTTATTGCAATTGCAACATTTCGCCGTTGCCAATGTGGTAGAGCTTAGGGTGAAATAAAATGCCCTCTTTAGTTCGTCTGCTCTTTTGGCTTGAAAAAACTGATCACCGAACGATCAAGCTGCTGATTATGATGGCATGTCCGCTAGGAAGTGTAGGCTTACGCTTTAATGTAGGCTAAAGGGACAAGTCGGGTTGTGTTTGATGCCAGAGTCCTCAACCACAGGAGCATTCCACGCAAAATAGCGTGCCAGAAAAGCTGAGATGAATAGGCTACTGTTTCGTGCACATAAAACGTCCAATGCCTATTGTGTCGACCATTTGTTCCATGCAGCGAATGACTCAAAAGCCTGGCTGGATTTAAGAACGCACACTTCTCTCTCGAGTATCGTTGCGTAAAAATGATTCCTTTGTTCGTTCACAAAATTATGAATGGTGTCAAGATAGACCTTTTGGCCTCCTCTCTCATCGGGTCCGTTATTCCAGAGGAAGGATCACAAGTGGAGACAGTTGTTTAGTCAAAACGTATTTTAATTCACTCAGAGTATATGTATATTATCACACGCATATGGTTTATTAACCTTTAAGCAATTATTGTAATAATAGCAGTTTACCTTAGCTCATATCCCGCAAAGCTGAATATAAGGAGAGTGGAGAAGACTGTGACGCCCCAGTTCCCTCTGCCAGTCTGATGTCTCTTCCTTTGTCTCTAGTATATATAGTTTAGCGCCACACTCATTTGCACCCCACATGAGCAACACCAGATGTTTCTTGTTGATCTCTTAAACCAGACGCTTCTTCGTTCTCTAAGCCCGGGTCCCTCTTTGACCTTGGGTCACAACTCCCCACAGTCTCCCCCTGGCCCCGTGCTCCTCTGCCTAAACAGGCCTCTCTTTTCACAATTACCAGGGGCCTCCCAGATTTACAACCAGCCCCTCCTTTACAGCCCTCTCATTTCCTCTGACATAGACTAGCTGTTGTGTTCACTCACTCTTGTTCTTTCGCTACAGACGTCATTAATATCACACAATTACTAGATCACACAACTAATAGGTCACACAATTACTAGAGCACACAACTAATAGGTCACACAATTACTAGAGCACACAACTAATAGGTCACACAACTAATGGATTACCTGATGTGTATGCAACTATACCTGAGCATGCTATTAAATCTGACAATTCCCCCTTTTGAGCTCGCCTAACCGAGCTCAACACTCATCCTCCTCACAGGCGTCATACTCCTCAAACCCGTCCTCGGCCAACAGAGGCATCTGATAAGCCGGTGTGGGTCCAGGCTTCTCCAAAGTTGCTGTAACCAACCTAACAATTAACGCCCTAATGCATGGTATGCAACAACATCCACAAGTGACCAAAATAGCAACAAAAACAGCCAATGACATCATCATAGACATAATGAGACCCTTCCAGTGTCCGAACATGTTGGCCATCCAATCCCCAACGGGTCCTAACGGACTCCATCTTCTTCGATCCCAGGGGTAGACTACCCTGAGGATCTGCGCTTGGACCAGGGGATTATTCTGCCCCTTTTCTTGTGGTCTTGCGCTTACTTTTAAGCGTTGAGCGCTCGGAGATCGGACCGCACCTCACCCAGGGATCGACTCGGGGCCAATGCCTCTGCGCACTGGCTCCAATGGTACCAGGCCTCCCCCTTTCCTTCAAGGCGGACAGCGTGTTCCGTTCGTTCCCGGACCTTCCAGGGACCGGTCCACCGGGGCTCCGCCACTTTCTTTTGATGACGCTTCAGGTGGACCACCTCTGCTGTCGGCACCGGTCGTCCTTCGAGGATGCCGAGCTCTCTGGCCTCGGCCACCTGTGTAGCAAATGCTGTAACGAGACCTCGCAATTGGTTATAATAAGTTTCAAGTGACAAGTCACGTCTGGGAACCTGGTGCTGGTGGAATGGCATCCCTAACTCTATGCAACTCGAAGGCTTGTGTTACATGAGGCTGTGTGCGAGACCACTCCCTAAGATCCTCTCTACATTCGCTATAAGGGGAGGGTCTTAGTGGAGCGGGGGTAGACTGACTGTGTGTTGTGCGTATATCCATGTCTCCCCCTTGTATGGTGTATGACGTCGTTGGTGCCCCTGCCCCTGACTGAACATACATGCCTGGGGCGTGTGCATAGGGAGGGGGCGCAGTTGCCTCCTTTCCTCCTGGGACAGGGTTTTGAGCTTTTATGGGTTTGTTTAGATGCTGTACTGCCTGTGCCCCCAGTACTAGCTCCCCCCACCTTTGCTTATGTTTCTGTAGCTCTGCTATCTTTTTCTTATGCTGTCTTCTCTGACTCCACCCTGCCTTCTTCTCTTTCTCCTCCTCTTTGGCGTTTTGCTCTGCACACTCTCTCTCCTTCTTTCGCAGCCTAGTTACCAACCCCCCTTTCTGGCTTCCTGCCTCACTCAACACCTCATCAATTTTTGCTTCGTATTTTCCCTTTTTCTTTGCCCACACCTCACTCTTTGTCTGTGCTAATGCTGCCAAAATATTTTTAGCCTGTTGATCTAGGGGGATCCATCCTGGTGGACCCCCTCCAGCGTCATCTAACTTTTTATCAAACTCGCCGTCCATGTCGTTGTCTAGGGTATTTTAATCGCCGCGTGAATAGTCCTTATTTTGAGGTGTAAATAACACCTATATTTACCAGGCTATTTGACTTTCGTTACCACCTGTCAGGTTTCCGTCAAACGCCTTTTTATTCCATGGAGCCGACCGATGCCCCTCTTAGGTGTTTACCACACTGAGCCAGCCTTTACAGCCTGAGATTCACTACTTCACCAAACCTCTTGATTTATGTTATCACCGCCAGGTTTCCGTCAAGAGTGGTATTTCGTGAATCAGACACTCAGTAACCCGTTTGAATGGGTAGTAGAATGAGGTGCCTCACGCCTCGGGATACTAGCCCAGCTTACTCACCGACCGTCGTCGAATGAGGGGAGTCGCCACTCTCTGACCACACCTAATTCTCAGACTTGGTATAGCCGACCAACGTCTTACACTCGGACCTTAGTCCTACACTCGGACCTTAGTCCTACACTCGGACCTTAGTCCTACTCTCGGACCTTAGTCCTACTCTCGGACTCTAATAGTCCTACAATTTACGTCTCCCTATTTTTAGGAAGTAACACTACACCTTTTCTCAATACATCCGATTTGGTATATTCAATTACACAGATTTCGACATAACAGGCTCTGCTTACCTTTGTTTTGATGGCATGCCGATGTATTGATCAGGGTTTCGTGTCTCCTCAATTTATCCAAATTACCTTGACCCTTCTTGGAATCCCGGACGAGCCCCCAAATTGTCAAGATAGACCTTTTGGCCTCCTCTCTCATCGGGTCCGTTATTCCAGAGGAAGGATCACAAGTGGAGACAGTTGTTTAGTCAAAACGTATTTTAATTCACTCAGAGTATATGTATATTATCACACGCATATGGTTTATTAACCTTTAAGCAATTATTGTAATAATAGCAGTTTACCTTAGCTCTATCCCGCAAAGCTGAATATTAAGGAGAGTGGAGAAGACTGTGACGCCCCAGTTCCCTGCTGCCAGTCTGATGTCTCTTCTCTGTCTCTAGTATATATAGTTTAGCGCCACACTCATTTGCACCCACATGACCGACACCAGATGTTTCTCTGTTGATCTCTTAAACCGACCGTTCTTCGTTCTCTAAGCCCGGGTCCCTCTTTGACCTTGGGTCACAACTCCCCACAGTCTCCCCCTGGCCCCGTGCTCCTCTGCCTAAACAGGCCTCTCTTTTCACAATTACCAGGGGCCTCCCAGATTTACATCCAGCCCCTCCTTTACAGCCCTCTCATTTCCTCTGACATAGACTAGCTGTTGTGTTCACTCACTCTTGTTCTTTCGCTACAGACGTCATTAATATCACACAATTACTAGATCACACAACTAATAGGTCACACAATTACTAGAGCACACAACTAATAGGTCACACAATTACTAGAGCACACAACTAATAGGTCACACAACTAATGGATTACCTGATGTGTATGCAACTATACCTGAGCATGCTATTAAATCTGACAATGGTAAAACTTAACGAAAACCTGTTTTTCATTTGAAATAACGAGGTAAAGTGTGGCCAAAATAGTGCTTTTTACCAGGCTACCTGTTTCCCGCTTGCTCCCAAACAATTCACCTGCCTGACGTCATATACCTTTTGGCCTTATCACGTGACATACAACAATATCAGGCACATGAAACGTAAATTCAAACAATCATAATTCAAAAATCATTAATCAAATGTATCCAAGGCCATTACCCAAAACCGGAATCTAAAATTAGTTTGTTTAACATAAATAATGGCTACAACACGCAATGAAAGCGGAATGGATTCATTTGGAGATGTACCTAATGTGGCCCATGTGAAATTGCTGATTGTTTGCTGAATTCCGGATTGATCGACAATTTTGTTGTGGATCATATTTAAGCGTATGAAACTGTCAAATATGCACACGTTTGTTATTTACAAAACCAGTGTAACGCTAGCTGACTTTTGTACGATCAGCCAAAATGAGCACAGGTTTATTTTAACTTATCTATTTCACAGACAACATTCCATGTTTTATGCAGCATTTATGTTTTATGTAAAATTAATATTTTTAGTCAGGCAAAAAAGACTACATTCCAAATACATCCTTGGCTGACATTTGAAAATAGAAGAATACATTAGAGAATGTCGGCAGACAGATTCCATTTTCTTAAACATATATAAATGTAGATGTAACATTAGGAAATACAAAAAGGAAGGTTGCACTGCGAGTGCACTGAGTGAAGACTTTATTTGTGTGTGTGTGTGTGATTAATTAAAATAATCTGGCCATTGTAATCACATCACTTATTTTTACTACTCTGCATTACCAAGTATGCCTTACACAAGGTCTGAGAACACAATGGATACATTTGAGTCATTTCTGTCCGACTGTCTGTCTTCTGTGACTGATCTGTAGTGATGGGTGAAGCAGTTCTTTTCAGTGTACTGAATCATTAGAATCAGTTCACAAAAAAGATTTGGTCACCGAGATAATAAATAAGTTGGATACTATCGTTTGCAAACTGAAAGCTGCTATTATGTAACAGCAGATATTTTCACAACATCTAATTCAAAAAATAAAATAACTGGTAGTACTACTTCCTACTAAGCTAGTGTCTCAGCCAGTTCACTCATTCAGTGAGTGAACGGATCAGCCAGTTCCCTTGTTCAGTAAGCGGCCAAGCGTTCAGTTCAGCTCGCTAACTAGTGAACTGAAGGGTAGTGCGTGAAGGATAATCATTTGGTTGGATACATATAGCCTACCATTTGCCTAACTGAAAGCTACTAAAACAAATCCTACCCTATTATGTAACAGAAGATATTTTCGCGACACCTAATTATGAAATAAAATAGCTGGTAGTACTTCTTCCTACTAAGCTAGTGTCTCAGCCAGTTCACTCATTCAGTAAGTGAACGAATCACTGAACTCACTGAACGCCAGTACCAGTTCAGTGATTCGTTCATTTAGTACTGGCTGAGAGACTGACTTGCGAGGGAGGGAACAGTAGGCCTACACGTTCAGTGATTGGTTCAGTGATTCGTTCACTCACCGAACGAGTGAACTGGCTGCTACATTAACTTTCATTGCAAGGTAGGGGTGCATGGGTGCATATGTGTGTGCTTCGTTCAGTGATAGACAGTCACTCAAGCCCGCTCCTCTCTCTCTCTCTCTCTCTCTCCCTCCCTCTAATGTCTTGAAGTCTCGAAGTAGGAAGTAGTAGGGTACCAAATATTGCAATGTACCAAGAGAACTCAACTGAACTGAAAAATGAACGGATCGTTTCATGAAGTGATTCAGTTCAGTTTGTTCACCCAAAAGATTTGTTCGTTCGCGAACGTCACATCACTACTGATCTGCTTGTCTGGTGAGCGGACCAGCCGTGAGGCCAGGATGGCCCGCATGGAATAGGCAGGACCCCCCTGGATGTGACGAGGAGCTGGCGCCGGAGCATCAGGGGGGCAGAGAGGGCTGATGACCCTGGGCTTGAGCTGGGAGGTGTGGAACACTGGGTGGACCCGAAGAGAGGCAGGCAGCCGGAGCCGGAAGGAAACAGGGTTGACCCTCCGGATGATCTGGTAGGGCCCAATGAAGCGAGGGTGGAGCTTAGGCGGAGTCCCTCAAATAGGCAAGTCCCTGGCG
>CM030173.1:24098705-24203129 GCA_017639675.1 Aplochiton taeniatus
TACATTATCTTATCATAATCAATAAAGCAACCGTAGAGTAAATAGCCCTACAGGTGATAAACAAAAATAGTAACACAAGAACCAAACTTAACTTGTTTTAGTCACTGGCTATGAAATACATCTCTGAAAAAAAATGTTTTGGAAATGCAGATTATTCAAATACAAACTCAAAGCATGAACAAAATATGGGCATGGGGCATGCCTGTCTACATAACACAGGATGCTCAGCATTTGATAGTGCACTACAGATGCACTTTTTGATGGCATTATAATCAAGTATGCAATCTGACTTACAGGAAGTCATTACCATGACAATAAAATGTGTGTGTGTGTGTATATACATACATACATACATACATACATACATACATACATACATACATATATATATATATATATATATATATATATATATATGTATGTATGTATGTATGTATGTATGTTTGTATATATATATATATATATAAATATAACATTTAAAGGTGCATGTAGAAGGGAGGATGTTCTCTTTTCCAAATTACAACGTATGCATAAATTGTACGTTATGGCTTACAGGCAAGTGTACCATAAATAATTGTCTTAAATGTGATACAATGGAGGATTTGATACACATATTGTTATTTTGTAAAAGGCACAATGTTGAAAGGGAAAGATTGATGGTTGTGGCCATGGGCGGGTGGCTGGGCTGGGCTTTCGTGGCCCCGAATATTTTGAGTCAAGCCCCGAATGTCAGGACTGATCAATCAAAATGATCGTTACAATTCATAGCACATATCGTTTTGCAAATCACTCCAATTCGAAAATAAGCTCCGAGTCTGAACTGCTCCGCTAGCTCTTTCTTCCTCAACTTCAACTTCACATAACTCCTCCCCGTGGCCGCTGCTAGTGCGCGCACAAGCAATCCTATCGATGTTAAAACTTGAGAGAATTTGAGTCTGATGAGAATACAAAAATAATAGACAAATAGCAATCTGCAGATTGATCATCATGGACAAGTTTTTCTGAAAGAAGTCAAAGCGAAAGTTCCAACTTATAATTTGACTACCTTCCACACTGTTTTTGCATTAACCTGCTAGCACGCAGGTCAGGTTAGCTCCCTTTCCAGTATGTGATAGTAAACTGTAGCTTTTTTAGTGATGAAACCCATTCCAACCAAGTCAACCAAATAAAAATGAGTTCATAGTGACGTGCGTGCCTGGTTATATAATAATAATGAAATAAAAAACAATCAAACGTCAGTTTGACTTTTCTATTCTGGTTTTAGATACGCAAAAAAGGCAGGTCCAGCGCGTGATAGCCTGCTGGTAGATCAAACTGGCACTGCTGTCGAGTATTATATTTGCCGATCTTGGTACTGTTATAGTCTAGATGTTTTATCGAACACTAGCGATCACAATTTAGATGTTGTGTTAACGTTTCTTTCATGCAGTCTAACGTTGGCTAGAGAACTTATCAGCAGAGGTTGCGCTCCGGGCCTCCGACCTCACCCAAAGTGCCAACGTAAACCTTAAGATAATATTAGCAAGGCTAAAACTGTCATAACCACGACGTAATCAAACAATTTGCATTTGATTTGGATTATGTTGGGAACATGAGACTAATTTATGAGACATATAGCTTAATGATGTGAAATTACCTTGTGACATTTCTGTTGTACTATAGTCGTTGTGAAATCCATTTACAAACCCAAAAACCACATTAAATATTACCAGCTAAAAAATGAAGCTTCATTTTATAACAAAAAACAATCGATGCTCCCATTTGGTGGGTGTTCCTAACTTTTTAAAGTTGGGAGCACCAGTGCTACAAAGTAAAAAAGTGATTGTTGAGCCCTTGGCAAGTCTGTTTAAATAATTATTTTATAGTATGCATAATCAAGTAAACCACTTCCAGTAACATATTTTATATGCATTTGTGTGTATTCAAACAAGTCAAATTGTTTTAGTTTTCTAGGTATTAGATCAAAAATCTGCAATTAGAGAAGAGATGAGAAAGACAAAACAAAACACAGACATCAATGAGAGAAGAGAGGGATGTGGAGGAGAGAAAGACAAAACATAAACAAAGACTGCAATTAAAGAGAGGAGGAGAGAAATACAAAACAGAGATCAAATGAGAAAAGAGAAGGATTAAAAGGGTGCGAGAGACATAAACAGGGCATAAGGGCAGATGATAGAGACACAATAGAGAGGTGAGCTGTGCACACTACAGTGCTTCAACTATGACTTAGCTGTGTTTTATTTTGTTTTAGCTCCCAAGATACGATTTATTTTCTCTACTGTTTTTCTGCATGGATAAGAGAGGCAGAAACGGGACAGGAGAGAGGAAGAGGAGTGAGAGAGAAAGATGGTGACTGCAGCAGATGAGAGCAGATGATGGAGAGAGACAACAGGGGTATTTTATTGATTTAATCAGGCAGAAGAGTCATAGGAATATCTGCAGATGGATCTGTTGTGCAGTTACAAAAGTAACATATCAAACCTCAATCTGGTTATTGAAATACAAGTACAAGTAAACTTTTATCAAAGACAAAATTACCATGTAGGAGCTTTCAGGGTTTTTGTCTCCACCACCAAGAGGTCAATAGCAGATGGTTGATATTATATACCAAACGTTAGGGCTGGGCGATTAATTTAATCTTATTTTCAATTACGATTTTGTCTTCCAACGATTATGAAAACAAAACAATCGAGAAAAAAACGATAATTGTGACGCATTCCATTTCGCAATGTTGCTCGCGTTTTGTGAATTAATTCATCCAGCACATCCCTTTCGTTTTATTTACAGCGGTGCACGTTTGAACACTAACCATAGTCAGTTACATCGATACTGTCCTATTAGATAGCGTATGTCAAGCGTCTACTTTATATAATGTTTTCTCTTTTGACAAAGTTGTGATTCACAATGCGTGCACATTTACGCTCACTAGCCTCCACTTCAAAACAATGCGATAGAGAAATGTGCCTATATTGACGAACTTTAGCTATCATAACTTATGTTTACCATTTAACAAAAAAAAAAGTACATTTCACTTCATTAAAATAGACCTTCCTATTATAAGTTTAGTCAAGTCAGACTCGAGGGAAGCTTGCTTGACTGCCCGTAGCCTTAACTAGAGCCACATTTCTTTCACTGCAAGGTAACGAGCAAAACCTCGTATGAATTTTCAGCTGGCTTTTTTTCCGACTGGCTGCCTACTCCATATCCCTGTGGAAAGGCCTTATTATTTTGGAGACAATGATTTTTGTTATTTCAGTTCAATTATATGCATGATGTTTCTAAATTCAATGAGTAATCGTGATTTCAATATTCACCAAAATAATCGTGATTATTGTTTTTGCCATAATCGAGGAGCCCTACAAAACGTATTATCTTATTATTGGTATCTCCTAAACATTCAATATAAAATCAAAAGTGAACTAGATTGATGTCTTTCGTTGTCAAAATGTAAAAAAAAATCTCCCAATGGAGCATGCCCCCGGACCCCTCGAGTGGCTGTGACTCTGGGCTGAAGCCCCAATGTCCTCAGGACCTTTAACCGCCCCTGGTTGTGGCAAAACAGAATGGGAGGGGTTGGGATGTTCCAGGTATTCTAGGAGCAAGGATTGGGTTATGGGTAATAAGAAGGGCACTTTTTTATTTTCTGAGGGAGACCGGCCTAGCAAACCGTATTTAGGAAATAAAGATGAGATCATCATGACACTATGCAGTCCGGTACAGTAGGTGGCGAAATGCACAATTATAGCTGGTTGCGAGCAGCCATTAAATGAAAAGAAGAAGAAGAAGAAAAACGAGAACTATCTCCGGCACTGTCATGTGATTTCTCCACTTGCAAATTTGGCAATTAAATAAGGTAATTGTAATTTTAATGTTGTAATGCTTGCTAGCTACCTTGGAGTGTTTTGTGTGTTATTCAGTACATAAAGATCTAATGGTATACCATTAGCAATGCATTGCTAGGTACTGTATCAGCGGGACTGACGTTGTTGCATGCGAACGCCCTTGTCTTCTGTTCGTTCGCATGTGGATTGTCTGCAGCGGGTATGTTCTCGTCCAGCTATAGTTTCGAGTTATTAGCACAAAAAGTTGGGTCAATGTGTGAAGTTAGGCAGTAAATCTATTTTAGCCTAATGACAGTTTAGCTGTTATGGCTTCACCAGGGGTGTTGCACGAAATTCTGGGCCCTACATAAGCAGTCTCAGTGCCTTCCCCCACACGATTATTCTTATTTATTTATTTTTTCTTCAAATAATTGAGCCAAGTATACATTCATCTCTAGTGGTTACTAGTGTAGTCACTAACGAACTGTTCATACCACATTGCAACTAGTATTAATAATCTATGATTTGTTCTTGAGTGTGCAGTCAGAAATCTCACCACGTTTTAATCCATCTTTCTCGACATACTGTAGCCTAGAATTACTTTACAATGATTAAATAAATAAATGATGAAATGAGGTTTGCTTGGAGCATCATGCTTTTCCTTCTTTTAGGTTCAAGTATTTATCATTCCCAATTCATTAACTAAGGAATTAATCTGAAGGAGAAAATCACAGCAATTACTGTCAGGTAACTTTCAGTTGCCCTGGAGGTCCGACAATCTGTTTGAAGAGCTATATGGACTGTTTGCCAGCTATGTTATATTTATATCATTTATTTTCGCCTACGTGTGGCTTCGTAGAGCTCGGTAATTGCTTTACCTTGTAGGCCTACATAATACATAATACATCCTCAGTCAATAACAACAGTATATGGCTGCAAATCTTTCGTGAGGAAACCAACCGTAGCTTTGGTTATTTATTTGTGTCTATCTGAACGGGTACGGTAAGCTTGCTGAAAGGCAGCTAGAGGAGCTGTATTCATCGGTCGACTAAACTTTCTTCGCGCTGACCAGGGATATTTTATGGGTGACGTTGGTTTATATGCGCATACGTACATGTTCAACTGTTTGTTTAGGACGCTGTCCCGCAGGACCAAAGTCTGCTCGCAATAGCATTCGTAACATATCGGTGTCTAAAATAATGCCACGGTAAGTTTTCTTACTGTAGCGTTGATAAAAAAAATGTATTCATGCAGGCTAGGCTACTATGTTTCTAAAGGTGCTGGCATATATCATGTTTCAGAAGATCTAGATTAGTAGCCTATGAGACAGGTAGCCTACAGACACCTCATTTCAAATTCTACTGAAATAATCAAGTTATCTTCCCGGACATGCAAAAGTCTAGAAACCAATGAAAACATAAATGCCAACCAAAATGTATTGCATTGTTTTTCTGTCACGAGCCTAATCTAATTAGCCACACAGTGGAGAAAGACAGTTCTAATGCAGTTCAGCGACAATGAAATAGGCTGTAAGGAGCATGCCTCACATGAGTGGGCGTATATTTCTATAAGTCCTGAACTGCTTTAGAGCTATGTCTTTCTCCACTGTGTGGCTAATTAGATTAGGCTCGTGACAGAAAAACAATGCAATACATTTTGGTTGGCATTTATGTTTTCATTGGTTTCCAGACTTTTGCATGTCCGGGAAGATAACGTGATTATTTCAGTAGAATTTGAAATGAGGTGTCTGTAGGCTACCAGTCTCATACGCTACTAACCTAGATCTTTTGAAACATGATATATGCCAGCACCTTTAGAAACATAGTAGCCTAGCCTGTATGAATACATTTTTTTAAATCAACGCTACAGTAAGAAAACTGCTCAATCCATTCAATAATTTAATTGTTTAGTATCCGTATGGATGAGAGCTGCCGATGATTACGATATAGGAATGAAGTCTCGTTCCAATCAACACTTAGGACAGTGTTTACGAAACAGTCCATATAGCTCTTAAAACAGATTGTCGGACCTCCAGGGCAACTGAAAGTTACCTGACAGTAATTGCTGTGATTTTCTCCTTCAGAGTAATTCCTTAGTTAATGAATTGGGAATGATAAATACTTGAACATAAAAGAAGGAAAAGCATGATGCTCCAAGCAAACCTCATTTCATCATTTATTTATTTAATCATTGTAAAGTAATTCTAGGCTACAGTATGTCGAGAAAGAAGGATTGAAACGTGGTAAGATTTCTGACTGCTGTTTTTCCCATCACACTGCACACTCAAGAACAAATCATAGATTATTAATACTAGTTGCAATGTGGTGTGAACAGTTCGTTAGTAACTACGCTATCGATTTCTTAAATTTTTGGATGACAGGTCAATGAGACCTCCTTCTAGGTCCAGTTAAAAGCTCTCATGTGACGGATGTCATTTAGGGTAGTAGCAACTCAATTTAAGTATTTAAAACAGCATCACGGGCATCACTTGATTTGAGGGGGGAATATCTCTTTAAGTCCAGCAATCGATTTCTTTGAATTTTGGATCACAGCTCAATGAGACCTCCTTCTTCTAGTTCCAGTTAAAAGCTCTCATGCGACGGGCGGTAATTTAGGGTAGTAGCAACACCATTGAAATATTTAAAACACGTTAACCAAGTTATTTATGACCGATCGGCGCCGTCGCTCAGTGGCAGGTCCCGAGAGGGGTTGTCTGGGAAATGAACCAAAGTTTGGTTTTTAAATGTTATGGGAAGTGCCCTGCATTTTTGCTTAAACACAAGGAGTGCACCATTTTCCAGGTCTCGTTTTGGCCCAAATAGGAGAGATTCTAACTAAGTCCGCTCTCGACCTCCACGCTGTGACAAAATTACTTTATTAACGGTAGACATATTGAAAGATTTAATTGTCAGTGGTTTAAGAATATGTGCTTAAACTAGTTCATCAATCGTTTGATATTAAATTAAACGTATATATTTTAAATAAACTGCTTAAAGTTACGGCTTTTTTCAAGTAAGAACAAAACCTACACTCTTTGGAAGTTAACTATGAATTAGCAAGCGCTGTATGCATATCAGCACTAATATATCGTGAAAGTAGGTAATACTTTTGAATGACTTAAGTGATTCAGACCAACAAAAGCGTTATATTTTTGCTCATTTAAACAGTTTTAAAACGCTACGCAGGGCAATTTTCTTCAGCGCTGAGCGTGGTAGCTCTCGTATTGACTACACTGGCGTTCAAATGTTCGACCTGCCTACTTATAGTCTAGTGACTAACTTTATATAGCGAAGAGTAGAGATGTATCAACATTTAACATCACGATTAGAGTGAACAAAATTATCATGGTATGGAAAATGTGCTGAAAATTTTCTAATACATACAGTGGGGCAAAAAGGTATTTAGTCAGCCACTGATTGTGCAAGTTCTCCTACTTAGAAAGATGAGAGAGGTCTGTAATTTTCATCATAGGTAAACTTCAACTATGAGAGACAAAAATGAGAAAAAAATCTAGGAAATCACATTGTAGGATTTTTAAAGAATTTATTTGTAAATGATGGTGGAAAATAAGTATTTGGTCAATAACAAAAGTTCAACTCAATACTTTGTAACATAACCATTGTTGGCAATGCCAGAGGTCAAACGTTTCCTGTAAGTCTTCACCAGGTTTGCACACACTGTAGCTGGTATTTTGGCCCATTCCTCCATGCAGATCTCCTCTAGAGCAGTCATGTTTTGGGGCTGTCGCTGGGCAACACGGACTTTCAACTCCTTCCACAAATTTGCTATGGGGTTGAGGTCTGGAGACTGGCTAGGCCACTCCAGGACCTTGAAATGCTTTTTACAGAGCCACTCCTTCGTTGCCCGAGCGGTGTGTTTGGGATCATTGTCATGCTGGAAGACCCAGCCACGTTCAATCTTCAATGCTCTCACTGATGGAAGGAGGTTTTGGCTTAAAATCTCACGATACATGGCCCCGTTCATTCTTCCCTTAACACGGATCAGTCGTCCTGTCCCCTTTGCACTAAAACAGCCCCAAAGCATGATGTATCCACCCCCATGCTTCACAGTAGGTATGGTGTTCTTGGGATGCAACTCAGCATTCTTCTTCCTCCAAACACGACGAGTTGAGTTTTTACCAAAAAGTTCTATTTTGGTTTCATCTGACCACATGATATTCTCCCAATCCTCTTCTGGATCATCCATATGCTCTCTGGTAAACTTCAGACGGGCCTGGACATGTACTGGCTTAAGCAGGGGGACACGCCTGGCACTGCAGGATTTGAGTCCTTCTCGGCGTAGTGTGTTACTGATGGTAGCCTTTGTTACTTTGGTCCCAGCTCTCTGCAGGTCATTCATCAGGTCCCTCTGTGTAGTTCTGGGATTTTTGCTCACCGTTCTCATGATCATTTTGACCCCACGGGATGAGATCTTGCGTGGGGCCCCAGATCGAGGGAGATTATCAATGGTCTTGTATGTCTTCCATTTTCTTACAATTGCTCCCACAGTTGATCTATTCACACCAACCTGCTTGCCTATTGCAGATTCACTCTTCCCAGCCTGGTGCAGGTCTACAATTTTCTTCCTGGTGTCCTTCAACAGCTCTTTGGTCTTGGCCATGGTTGAGTTTGGAGTCTGACTGTTTGAGGCTGTGGACAGGTGTCTTTTATACAGATGACGAGTTCAAACAGGTTCCATTAATACAGGTAACGAGTGGAGGACAGAAGAGCTTCTTAAAGAAGAAGTTACAGGTCCGTGAGAGCCAGAAATCTTGCTTGTCTGTGGGTGACCAAATACTTATTTTCCACCATCATTTACAAATAAATTCTTTAAAAATCCTACAATGTGATTTCCTAGATTTTTTTTTCTCATTTTTTTCTCTCATAGTTGAAGTGTACCTATGATGAAAATTACAGACCTCTCATCTTTCTAAGTAGGAGAACTTGCACAATCAGTGGCTGACTAAATACTTTTTGGCGCCACTGTATGTTGACATGTGGACAAAACATGTAAAACTAGTCAAATGAGCAGCACTCATTGTATGTTTGTTCTCTTGTGCATAATGTGGTGGCAGCGCAGCATAGTCTATGTTTTCCCGGAAACATGGTAGCTCGCACTTTGGTCACGGGAAAGACCGGGGTCTTTACTTAACGTAGCCTACGGTTATAGTCTCGTAATCATGCCCATTACTTTACAGCATAGACTTTGTTTTCTTCAGTGCTCTAATGGAAATGATTACAACAGACTGTTGGCTTTAACGTTTGATAGTCAGCTATTGTCTGTAGTAGCTAGCTAGCTAACTAATGTTAACCCGGTCAGCTATATGCAGTAGTTGATATCGCACTACGACTGTTGTTGAATCGTACTTTAATGTGCGTGTAGTTTGTATTTTTCGCGTCTCAAGCACAGATCCTAAGCAATGAGGGTTCTTTTTGATCATAACCTGGCTCGAGTAACTCTTTCATACCGAGCGGAGTCCGACCCGGGAATAACCAAAGTTCCAGCTCTGGATGTCACTGCATTCCGCCATGTTTTTCTTGAACCAAAACAAACCCACGTTGCATGCTGCACTTGCGCGGCTTCATCTGAGAGACTTGGAAACTTTGGGTGACTCTGGATAGTGTTTTACGTAATTTTTCAAACCGGGGTAATCATACCTTGACGGTTTTAATGATTATTACATTTTCCACTGTAATACTAACCGTTGGAAATTTTCACCCTGGTTTATCATTAAACCGGTAACTGTTACATCCGTAGCTGGTAGTAGCCTACTACTTCCTACTTCGAGACTCCAAGCAATGAGACGGCCTTGAGCAACTGTCTACCACTGAACTAAGCACACACGTGCACCGTCCTCTACCTCTCAATAAAAGCAAGCATCTCAGCCAGTTCACTTGTTCCGTGAGTGAACGAATCGCTAAACGGATCTCTGAACCAGTACCGTTCCCTCTCTCGCAAATCAGTCTCCCAGCCAGTACCAGTAGAACCTTAATAGCAAACGTTTGTCAGTGATTTGTTCATGTACTGGTATTGAGAGACTGACTTGCAAGGGAGGGAACGGAACACGTTCAATGATTCGTTCACTCACTGAACGAGTGAACTGGCTGAGACACGTTTTCATTGGGATAACAAACAAATTTCATTCTAAAAGCAATAAGAGGAGCAGGTTATTTTCTTTTTTTAAAACAGCATAATATTCTGTAAAAGCATAAGATATCATAATTCTGAGTGACGGATGTGTGTGCTTTATTTAGTGATAGACAGTCGCTCAAGTCCGTTCCTCTCTCCCTCCCTCTAATGTCAGGAAGTCTTCAAGTAGTGGGCTACCAAATATTGCAAATTACCAAGCGAGCTCAACTGAACTGAAAAAGGAATGGATTGTTTCAGGAAGTGATTCAGTTCGTTCACCTAAAAAAACATGCTCTAATTGAACGAAACTAGGGCTTCAGCTATTGATTATTTTAGTAATCAAGTATTCTAACAATTATTCCATAGATTAATCGGATAAGAAATTATTTTATTCAAGAAATATAGTATATATACAAAAGAGAAAATAAGACAGGTCTCTCAAAATGAACTAATAATTCGTTTCCTTTTTAGATTAATCTATATTTTATTGCCTACAATACAATTGTCTGCCAAAACTAAACCCATTCATGCATTTAAGTGCAATATTACATCCTGGCTTTTAAAGAAAACATTTCCTGAAATGCAAAAACAAATAAATAAAAATAAGTAATTTTCAAATTACTTATAAAAAAGGCCTTTACATACAACCTTGGACCTTGCCCCCTTCTCAAGTGGCACAACACTGTAAGTGTTCCATTTAATTGCATCATCATAGGTACATTTTAGCTAAATTATGTCTACATTGTCTTATGAATTAGTTTCATGCTCCCCCCCCAAAAAATACAAAAGGAAATAGTTAAATCACGTTGGAACCATCAGGGGTTAGCGTTTAGTTGCCACTTTTCCTGAGGAGGTCAATTTATTTTGTAACTGTCTGCAAAATTGTAACGTTTAATGAGCAGTCCCAGACCAGCCCTAATGTCAGTAATGTTATGCAAGTGGAATTTAGAATAACAAGAACGCTAGTTAAAGTTAGCTAACTTTAACTTAGACTCCATGGAAATAACTTTAACACCACATCCAAATAGCGATGGCTAGAGTTTGCTTGATAATCCAACTAACAAACAGCAGCAAATATAACAAAGACATTCCCATCACTCGTGTCGGACCTGCCTTTTAGCTAGTCTTAATCGATCTAAAACCAGCAGCAAAGTGAAACTGACGTTTGATTGGTAAGAACGGGTACCATCACTTAAAAAGCTGCATAGGAAGAGCGGTTACATGTACTTATCACACATTTCCCGCTAACCGGAGTTATTGTTTTTCCGTGTTTGCAAAATAAAAATAATAGGTCGCACCAGGATAATTATTCACGATCACACAAGTGTTTTTTAATTACATTTCTGGGTCGGACAGATTCAATTTAGGTCGCAAATCTATGGGCAGCCAAGTGTAAACTTAAGTTAGAGTGCATTATTTGTTAGATTTAAGCTAAATTTTTTACTTTTTCTCAGATTTACAAATGTTTATATATCTAAAACCTTTTTTTAAATATTTAACATTATTATTATTATTATTATAATAATATATAAATTATTATTATATATTAATATACTCTGTTTTGTATGTAAATATTTTTTGTAACTATATTTAATTTTTATCTTAAACCTGTGTTTTTAACTTAAATATTTAACAATAATTATATTTAGTTTATATCTTAAATATTTGGTTTAAACTTAATTTTTTTACTAAAAAGTTAAATATTAAATCTGGGGTTAAATATTTAATTATCTGAAACTTTAGCCCACATTTAACTAGCCCAAGCTAACTGTCCGCTTTACGACAGTCGTATTACGTCACTTCACTCCAGTGCGGTAAGCAACGCACCGAATCCTATGGAGTTACTGGAGTGCCAGGGATTGATAATCGTAAAAACAACCTTTGTAACCTAACAGAAGGTTGAGATTGTAAAATATGTGTGTAATCACCACAGTCAGAGTTTACGGGGAGGCAGGGAGGCCACCCTAGCGGCCGAAATACGTCACTACATTAATACGCACGCCATGCCAATACACGCATTGACATCGGTAAAAAAAAAAGTTTGCCCCTCCTAGCGCTAATGTCAAACTCCGCCTATGGTAATCACTAAAACATGCACCGTAACTTAGGATTTGTAGGCCTAGTTGTGAAAGTAGGCTAAAGTTGTGCATGAAAAAAATGACTAGCCAATAGTTATTACGAGTACACATTCTTTTATTATTCACGTACACATTAAATGACATCTGCCACCCCATTCAATCACATGCATATAGCTCCATGTATATATTGTAGGCTAAACATAATGGACAAGTAGACTTTAGTCATAGATGAATAAACACATCAATAAACACATTACTAGCAGCAAAGTGCCGAGGTTAGCTAGGCTACCCTTTTCTAGCGAGCCAGTATGCCTACGAATGTGAAGCCGTAGGTGCTACAATGTTCAAACTAAATGCTTAGTTGGTGTATTTGTTCGGAGTTCATTCAAGAACCGGCCGAATACCGGCTGCCACCACTCTCTCACTTACACCCTCCGGCATCCTGAATCCGGAGCGGATTTGGTGGGTTGCTGACCACACCGCAATGAAGTCACGTAATACGACAGTCGTAAAGTGGACAGTTAGCTTAGGCTAGTTCAATCTGGGCTAAAGTTTCAGATTTAACATATAATTAAATATTTCATATTTAACCCCAGATTTAATATTTAAAATCAATATTTAGACTTTTTTTTATATTTAAGTTTAAACCAAATATTTAAGATATAAACTAAATATATCATTATTGTTAAATATTTAAGTTTAAACGCAGATTGAAGATAAAAATTCAATGCATAATTTTTTTTGCTTATTTACATACAAAACAAAGATTTAACAGAAATAATATAAAAAAAAGTTTTAGCTATATAATCAAATGTGTTCCACACCACTCAAATAAACATTTCATTTGTTTTTCAAGAATTTAGATATCTAAGAGAAATAGGCTACAATTTAATGTAAATCTGAGAAAAAGTTACAGCTTAAATCTAACAAATAATGCACTATAAATTTGTTTACACTTGGCAGCCTATAATATGCAACCAAAACGGTCACACTTTTGAGCCCTGCACAGTGAGCACGGGCGTCGAAGTTGGGGGAAAGTCTACCTAGGCCCCTCAAAAGCCAAGAATTAATTTCATACATTTTTTTTTTTACAACACTTTATTTCTAAGTAATTAGTGTAGTAACTACATTAAAACTGGCTAAATAAATCGTTAGCGAGACTGAACCTTGTACCCCCCAAAAATAGTGGTCTCTGAGGCCCCTCTACAAAAGGTGCAATGGTTTAGTCCGCACCTTTAGGCGTATGTGTCCTAATGCAGCTATTCAAATTGAGGGAGACTGTTGCTGATGCTGGTGCACCAACTTTGCAACCAGCTATCAGCTATTGCCTATTGTAAAGCACATTGAATAGCCTATATGTATGAAATGTGCTACACAAATAAAATGTATTTGATTTGATTAAGATAACTTCGAATTTACCTCTTGAGTCCACTCCACTTTCTGGGCGAGTTGGTTGTCAATTGTCATCATCGTACCGATAGGTGAAAAGCCCTACTATAGCTTGATGTCTTGTCCTTGCTTGCTTAATAGTACATTACAAATATCATGTAGCCTAAGTAACTATGTATATCTGTCCAATTCTTTTCAGACTATTTTCGGCAATAGTAATGTGCACTGTCTGTCAATCTCCAGTAATATAGCATGACTAGTTGAAGTCTTGTCTTTTATTATGCAATATAAGCTGTCAATGTAGGGGTTAAAAAACGAAAAGGAGTTGGTATTTGTCTTGGCAATTTCGTAATACAAAGGACTACAAAAGCCAAGAGGGTCTTCCGTTCAGTTTATTGCATCCGTGGATGGCCAGCTGTAAAACAAAAATGTCTTCACACACACCGGCAACCTCACATGCTTGTAGGTTGCCTTTTATACATTCCTAAGGTACCAAATTAATTTCCTCCTTATATGGTAACTATTGGTAACAACAAATTTATGACTTTGTCCCTTCAGTCCTAGCGTCGGTCAGTCGCAGAAAACAACTAAATCCAAGGTTAGAGGTCAACTGACTCTTCCGGGAACCTATGCGTGCTTATTACACACAGAGAGGCCCTCTTTGCCTTGTCACATAAAGTCACACAAAGTTACACACTGTCCATGAATGAAGTGCATTTTTCCAATACAGTATTTTCATAGCTTTGTTTTACAGAGCTTTCCATAAGCGCCTGCTGCCGGCCAAACACCCGCGAAAATAGAGAAACGTGCCTATCGACGAACTTTCGTTATTGTAAGCTTTAGTCAAGTCAGCTCAGCTCGCTCAACTGTTTGAGGTAGGGTATCGTAACTAATTCAGCCCATGTGAAATTGCAGATTTTTCGCTGGGTTCCGGATTGATTGATCATTTAGTTGTAAAAGTAATATGCTCATGAAACTGTGAAATATGTACAGGTTTGCTAGCTACAAAATCAGTGTAAAACAATCTAGCTAACAATAATATATTATGCTTTATTGCTGATCATCAGCCACAATTGGCATATGTTTCTTTCATTAATTGAATTTAAAACCAATACATAGCCTTGATAAAGCTTTGTGAGGGTGTCAGTTAATAAATCCAAAAATAAATAAATAATGTGTAATGATTCTGAATTCTTGAAGGTTCTGATCAGCCAGGAATTGGTGTGAATAGCTATTCACATCTAAATATGAATACCTATTTACAGACTGTCGGCTAAAACGCACAAGAAGCCTATTTCTCCTTTACAATAATAATTGTCTATAATAATAATAATAATAGCCTACATGTTTACAATAGGGTAGGCAAACTCTTTAAAATATGCACTAATTAAGATCAGTGCAAATAATGGCATCAGAATGTTAAGAGGCCCCAAAACTTTGGCTTTTACGGACAAAACGGGGGCTTGGATCCGTCTAACTGGCTTCTTTTTTCAACTGGCTGCCTTCTCCATATCCCTGTGGAAAGCCCTGGAAAAAACCTTGGGAATGATAAATGATTAAATAAACATGATGAAAAGAAAAGCAGAATACTCCAAGAAAACCTCATTTAACCATAGTAAAGTAATTGAAGACTAACCCTTCTTTCTCAACGTACTGTAAAGTGTGGTGAGATTTCAAGCTGTGAACACTTACGCACACAGATTATTATTAGGCCTACTTGTTGATTTGTTGATTTATGGCTCTGTATCAGTTAAAACGGAAGCCGATATTTTGTTTATGAATACGAAAACGATGTAGTCTATCATACGCAGTGGCCATCCTTACGTTAGAGCATCTCGGGCGTTTTTTTTTTATTGTTGATGGGAGATCGCAACACATTATTTTTGAAAATCGCCATGTTGGTTTCATAGGCCATCGCCATCTTTTTCTTCTAAACCAGAAGTGACGACTTTGACCATACTTGGACTAGAGGGTGGGGCTGGGGAGGAGCGATTGGTGGAGCCCGTTGCTACGTCTCTTTCCCGATTGAGTATCACAAGGTAGCCATGCCCTAAAGCATACCCTACTTTATCATCTATTTGACTCTAAATGGGACCATCATTAACAAAATGAACATCATGCTGTATTGAAAAAGACTTGAAACTAGCGATTGAGACCATAAACTCGTAAGGAAAATGTTTACTGATGTAATAAAGTAAGTGAGAGGTAGGGTAATTTTTTCATAGACTTCCATGCAATCTAGTTGCTTCTGAAACCAGAGAGAGTCGCCCCCTGCTTATTATTAGAAAGAATGCAGGTTTAAGGCACTTCCGCGTAGGTTTAATTTTTCAGAGCCGGAACTACACCCTCGGGTCAGCCTTGGCCCAGGATGTAAACGGAAGTGTCTCTTCTCACATGCTTTGTTGTCGTGCTGCGCAGAGGTCGCGTTAACTGATTATTTTCCGTCATTGACCGATTGACCGAACGAAAAGATCTGAAGGCCGTCTGTCATTTTGACAGATTAGAACACAGATCTACCTAAGTTTAAGTAATTCACAGAACTGTCCAGAAGGTGGCAAGTGTGCATATTAATTCGCTATTATCCAGCCTCGTCTTTGATCTCACATGCATGATCTTGTTGTTTTGTTGGCTTTAGCCATTGTATTGGTAGGCTATATTGCTACTGTAATACACATGCAATACCTATACACAACGTTGCAAAATGTCACGGCAGCTGAGTGTCCGAAATTTCTTTTAAAAGCCCAATGATTCTGATGTTATTGACAAACAAGAAGAAAAATTAGGGATTGAGGTGTTTGAGGATGAAGGAAAAGCAATTCATACTATTACAAAAATTAACAATAATCAGCCAGTGGCAGCCAGTAGCAGCACAGTTGGTGTCTCTGTTCGTCTTTTCTCGCCCTTAGCACTATCTATTAGCTTGTGCTGTATATTGATTAATAAAAAGTGACAATGTATTAATTCAAATGAATTGCACCAAGCCTATATCCTGTCACAAAAATTAATATTACGGGTAATAGGCTAATAGATTGACAGAATTTCTATGACCCTGTCCGTCAAAATGACGGACCACGTAACAAATTACCTGACGTTCGGTTGGTGTAGTAGCCAAGGTCCTGGCTAGTGCAACGTTTATGGACGGTAAAATCCTCACTGCCGTGAACGTTGGAGCGCAACTGAAATATGCAAAGGTTCAGGAACCGAAATGCAGAATCGAAATGTATGGGTCGTCAAATCCCCGATTCTTGGAAATTTGTTACCGATTTCCACTTGGAACCAGTTCTCGATACCAAACCCTTGTCATTGGTAGTTTGACATTTTGGTAGTTTGCCAAATTCTGATTGTTGATTAGACAGCTGATCTCCAGGGAGTCAGTTTGTGGGTGTAAGGGAGGCGTGGTTGCAGTTCCCTCGGCAAACTCACACGCAGTGCTTAGAGGTAGTGTGGTAAAAGGCCTGGGTTATGTTCGGAACCAAATTACCCGCTGTTCACGAGAACCAAACCGTGGATGGCAAACTGAAAACCGTTGCACCCCTTCTGTCCACCAATGTTGGAGCTGCTTCCGCCACCCAGATTTTTGTTTGTTTGTTGTGACGTCAGGCTGATTTCTCCTACACAGTGGATCAGGGATGATGTTTTTATGGAGGGCAACCTGGAAGTCAACATTGCAATGGGTTTCCTCGACAAAAAAAAAAATCTATGGGATTTTTCCATTGGATTTTGGATTATTGCATGAAATAATAGTGAAGCCCCGGGGCGTCGAAGTGGGGGGAAAAGTGGGACTGAGTACCCGGGGTCCCAATGAGTGGAGGGCCCTTGAAAGCCAGGAATTAAAAGTTAGTTTTTGTTTGCAATATTTAATTTCTAAGTAATTAGTGTCATAAATACATAAAAAATTGGCTAAATAAATCGTTGCAAAATGGCCTAACCCAAAATGGTAAAAGAAACTTGTAATTTGACCAACTAAGCACAAGAAAGTCCTAAATAAAGCAACAACTTTTTTCCTTTCTTCATTTTGAATACATTTTTTGTGTGCGTTGGGGGCCGCATCACAAGGTTGTTTGCAGAGGTCTTTAATGATACAAATAACTATTTCCTTTCTATTTTTAGCAGCTTGTGAACGGTAGTGTGAAAATCGTTTTTGCTACCATGGCAGATGTAAGTATTTCTAATCGTTGTCTGTTCTTCTTTAATATTTTATGTTTACATGAATTACATTACATCACAGCAAACAGTTTATTTAGCGCAAGCAGTGGCGGCTCAGTGAAGGGGAATGGGGGAAACAAGCTGAAAGGAGGCAGACCTCCCTTTGTCTCTCTGCCAAGCACCATCGACCTGAACTTGACTTCTAATTTCTCTCATACTTCACGCATACAGTACTGTGAAACAACTCAGCCGTTCGTTAGCATGAGCGTCAGCAAGCAGCCTGTATCTTGTATTTGTGTGTATTATGTTTGATTGTATTGACAGCTTCTGTTTCGCGTGCGTCCCGGACACCGTAATAGGTTGTTGTTGTTAGAAGTTAAACTATCAGCAGAAATCCCCAGTATGAACTATTTCATGCTTTAAGCTTTGAAAATTAGCTGCCTGATCTGCTTCCCCTATGCACCGACTCACGAGCCACTACTGAGCGCAAGTTAGATATATTTGAGTGATTAGCTAACCGTCTTAAAGAGCTTATTTATCTTCTTTTTTTTTCTAGGACTTGAAAAGATACCTGTACAAGCAACTGCCAAGGTCTGTTTAGTTGTAGTCCAACCACATAGGCACACTCCAATAAATTGAATGTGTGGACTACAAAGCTTTTGAAAAGGCTACAATAGTTTGGTGAAATCAGTAGTTTCTGAGGTGTTCGTGATAACAATTTTCAATACATCCTGCATACACTATTTAGTGTTGAAAGACCTACATGCTTAACTTCCCAACTAATTATATCTAGAAGTGTACTATTTTGCTGCTGTTTTTTTCTCCACCAGTGTCGAGGGTCTCCATGCCATTGTAGTAACAGACAGGGATGGAGTTCCTGTAATTAAAGGTAATGTGCACTTCATGCTGGTCAACTGTAGCAACCTCTCCAGCTTGACTTTTGGGTTTATGATAGATTTATCTAACCGGATTTTGAGGCGTTTTTCTTGTACAGATGATGTGTTCCATCAAGGCTTTGGACTCTATTCAGTAAATGCTGTTTGTTGCGTTTGAGACAGTTCATGTCCATTAGAGTTGATCTGATGTGCTGCTGTAATTGTAAGTCATCTTAATTTGTCACATTTTTAGTAGCAAATGACAACGCACCTGAATATGCTCTTCGACCTGGCTTCCTCTCAACATTCGCTTTGGCCACTGATCAAGGGAGTAAGCTAGGCCTCTCAAAAAATAAGAGCATCATCTGCTACTATAACTCATACCAGGTAAGGCCAACCTTAACCCACTAGACCTTTATCCAGATCCAGGTTCAGGTTAGGTAGGATTGGTGTAAGATATGTTAACATGGCACCAATAAGTTTGTATATATTTTGCTTTAGTACTGAGAAATTTACCACAGAAGGATTAGTTCAGAGCATTGGCAAATTACTGTGACCCTTTCGAAGTACAGCCATGATTTTATATATATATATATACAGTCCCCTCCAAAAGTATTGGAACAGTAATGCCAATTCCTTTATTTTTGCTGTAGACTGAAAGCGTTTGGGTTTGACACCAAAAGATGAATATGAGACAAAAGATCAATATGTCAGCTTTTATTTCCAGGTATTTTCATCTGGATCTGATAAACAACTTAGAAGATATCATTATTTGAAAAGAAAGACCACATTTTTAGATGAGCAAAAGTATTGGAACAGATAGACTTGAAATGGATTTAAGTGAATAAGACTCAATATTTTGTTGCAAATCCTTTGCTTTCAATAACTGCATCAAGCCTGCGACCCATGGACATCACCAAACTTTTGCATTCTTCTTTTGTTATGCCTTTCCAGGCTTTCACTGCAGCCTCTTTCAGTTGTTGCTTGTTTTGGGGGGTTTCTCCCTTCAGTCTCCTTTTAAGAAGGTAAAAAGAATGCTCTATAGGGTTTAAGTCTGGAGATTGACTTGGCCAGTCTAGGACCTTCCACTTCTTGCCCCTGATGAACTCCTTTGTTGCTTTTGCAGTGTGTTTAGGGTCATTATCTTGCTGCATGACAAAGGATCTCCCAATCAGTTTGGTTGCATCCTTCTTTCAATTGGCAGACAACATGTTTCTGTAGACTTCCGAATTCATTTTGCTGCCGCCATCATGTGTTACATCATCAATGAAGATTAATGAGCCCGTCCCAAAAGAAGCCATTGAAGCCCAAGCCATCACATTACCTCCACTGTGTTTCACAGATGAGCTTGTGTTTTGGGGGTCATGAGCAGATCCTTTTTTTCTCCAAACCTTAGCCTTTCCATCACTCTGGTAGAAGTTAATCTTCGTCTCATCAGTCCATAAAACTTTTTCCCAGAATTTTTGAGGCTCGTCTCTGTACTTTTTGGCAAAATCCAGCCTGGCCTTCCTATTCTTTATGCTAATGAATGGCTTGCATCTTCTGGTGTAGCCTCTGTACTGTTGTCCATGAAGTCTTCTGCGAACAGTGGATTCTGAAACCTTCACTCCTGCCCTCTGGAGGTTGTTGTTGATCTCACCAACAGTAGTTTTAGGGTCTTTCTTCACAGCTCTGAATGTTTCTGTCGTCAACTGCTGTTGTTTTCCTTGGTCGTCCCGTTCGATGTCTGTTACTTAGTACACCAGTAGTTTGTTTCTTCCTGAGGATATTCCAAATTGTTGTACTGGCTATGGCTAGTGTCTGTGCAATGGCTCTGATTGATTTCCCATCTTCTCTTAGCTTCACAATTGCTTTCTTCTCACCCATAGACAGTTCTCTGCTTTTCATGTTGATTACTATAACTGCAGTCTGCACAGGCAAAACCAGAATCTGAAACTGAGCCTAGACATTCAGTGTTATTTATTGTTTGAATAATAAATGTCATAAGACACACCTGGGCAACAAAACACACCTGTTAGTCACATGTTCCAATACTTTTGCTCAACAAAAAATGTGGTGTTCCTTTACAAATAATGATATCTTCTAAGTTGTTTATCAGATCCAGATGAAAATACCTGGAAATAAAAGCTGACATATTGATCTTTTGTCTCATATTCATCTTTTGGTGTCAAACCCAAACGCTTTCAGTCTACAGCAAAAATAAAGGAATTGGCATTACTGTTCCAATACTTTTGGAGGGGACTGTGTGTATATATATATATATATACACATACATACATACATACATACATACATACATACATACATACATACATACATACATACATACATACATACATACATACATACATACAGTGGGGCCAAAAAGTATTTAGTCAGCCACTGATTGTGCAAGTTCTCCTACTTAGAAAGATGAGAGAGGTCTGTCATTTTCATCATAGGTACACTTCAACTATGAGAGACAAAAATTAGGAAAAAAAATCCATTTGTAAATGATGGTGGAAAATAAGTATTTGGTCAATAACAAAAGTTCAACTCAATACTTTGTAACATAACCTTTGTTGGCAATGACAGAGGTCAAACGTTTCCTGTAAGTCTTCACCAGGTTTGCACACACTGTAGCTGGTATTTTGGCCCATTCCTCCATGCAGATCTCCTCTAGAGCAGTCATGTTTTGGGGCTGTCGCTGGGCAACACGGACTTTCAACTCCCTCCACAAATTTGCTATGGGGTTGAGGTCTGGAGACTGGCTAGGCCACTCCAGGACCTTGAAATGCTTTTTACGGAGCCACTCCTTCGTTGCCCGAGCGGTGTGTTTGGGATCATTGTCATGCTGGAAGACCCAGCCACGTTCCATCCTCAATGCCCTCACTGATGGAAGGAGGTTTTTGCTTAAAATCTCACGATACATGGCCCCGTTCATGCTTCCCTTAACACGGATCAGTCGTCCTGTCCCCTTTGCAGTAAAACAGCCCCAAAGCATGATGTTTCCACCCCCATGCTTCACAGTAGGTATGGTGTTCTTGGGATGCAACTCAGCATTCTTCTTCCTCCAAACACGACGAGTTGAGTTTTTACCAAAAAGTTCTATTTTGGTTTCATCTGACCACATGATATTCTCCCAATCCTCTTCTGGATAATCCATATGCTCTCTGGCAAACTTCAGATGGGCCTGGACATGTACTGGCTTAAGCAGGGGGACACGCCTGGCACTGAAGGATTTGAGTCCCTCTCGGCGTAGTGTGTTACTGATGGTAGCCTTTGTTACTTTGGTCCCAGCTCTCTGCAGGTCATTCATCAGGTCCCTCCGTGTAGTTCTGGGATTTTTGCTCACCGTTCTCATGATCATTTTGACCCCACGGGATGAGATCTTGCGTGGGGCCCCAGATCGAGGGAGATTATCAATGGTCTTGTATGTCTTCCATTTTCTTACAATTGCTCCCACAGTTGATCTATTCACACCAACCTGCTTGCCTATTGCAGATTCACTCTTCCCAGCCTGGTGCAGGTCTACAATGTTCTTCCTGGTGTCCTTCGACAGCTCTTTGGTCTTGGCCATGGTTGAGTTTGGAGTCTGACTGTTTGAGGCTGTGGATAGGTGTATTTTATACAGATGACGAGGTCAAACAGGTTCCATTAATACAGGTAACGAGTGGAGGACAGAAGAGCTTCTTAAAGAAGAAGTTACAGGTCTGTGAGAGCCAGAAATCTTGCTTGTTTGTGGGTGACCAAATACTTATTTTCCACCATCATTTACAAATAAATTATTTTAAAAATCCTACAATGTGATTTCCTGGATTTTTTTTTCTCATTTTTGTCTCTCATATTTGAAGTGTACCTATGATGAAAATTACAGACCTCTCTCATCTTTCTAAGTAGGAGAACTTGCACAATCAGTGGCTGACTAAATACTTTTTGGCCCCACTGTACATACATACAGAGTACATTTACCTAGGTGGTTTTACATTATTTTACAAATATGCCAAGCAAAAGATTTGTGTTCTAAAAGACATGAAATCCATAGTTTGTCTTCAAGGGTCTCTAAAACAAAACTTTAATTATTATTAAAAAGTGCTACATCTTGGAATGCTCTTAAACATTTCACACACACTGATTTTTTTCTTACAGTGTGAAATCTCTTAATTTTTAAGATTTAGATTTTACTGATTTCCAGACACATTTTGGTAGGGCTGGGTAAAAGAGAGTTTCAAGATCAAGTTTCAATCAAGATTATCACTTCGGCGTTTCTAAATTGGTTCTTAAAAAACAAGATTGATTGTATGATCAATCAATGTCTTTACTCGGTGAATGCGTGTAGATTTCAACATGCATCGTGTCGCATGCTTTGATATTTCCAACTTTTGCGTAGTTTTTTGTGCGGTGAAATTAAAGGCGACATGTCATGCTTTTCCGTATTTTCTGACATAAACATAAGGTTATATGTTGGATTTTCATATTAAACCCGACCAAAAACCTCTGAACTGTTCAACAGTTCTATTTTGGGGGGCGAACCAACGTCAGTTTGCCCCAGGTTTCTTTATATGGTCATCTTATACAGGCACAGCACGGCCACCAAGAACAGACAATGAGCGTAAGGGCAGACTTCTGCGAGCTTGGCCAATCAGAAGAAAGTGGTCTTTTAGGGAGGGGGGGCTTAAAGAGACAGGAGCTAAAACGGCTTGTTTCAGACAAGGATAAAATAATGTGCTACATGAATTGCCAGTATGATATAAATATTTTCAAAAGATTTTTTGGAACTGTCAATCATGCAAAACGACTTTAGTGGAGTCCCAAAATAAAACAAAAAGAGGTGGAAATTAGCATAATACGTCTCCTTTAAACAAAGGTTGATGAACCACCAAAGGAGAAAACGGTTTGTTGCTTTTGCTCCACCATACTGTTATGGTCAGATTCAGGAGGAATACAATAATGTCTGCTATTCTTTTTGTATGTATTGAATCTATATCAGTTAACATAGATTAACTTGGCTATTGTTTTGATAAGAAGATTAAATGTATAGGACTATTATGTTTTTTGAGGCCAGTAACATGTAGGCCAGTATGTTATATATTATATTATGACTATTAATAAAACTACTACATTTTTTCCAAAATCCATCCACTTTCTGAGCCTCTTTAAGTTCAGAGTTTGTTCGTTTTATATGTTTATAAAAACGATTGGAACTATTACCTTAGAATGCAGCGGTCTCCTGTTAAATAGGGGTTGATGTAAATGATGGACAGGGAAGGAATACAGAGTTTAAACACAATGTTCAATTTTCTATTCCGAAGTACCAAAGTAGTGTATCAGTGTTGGACTTGCATATTTAAATTTCTTAAATATAAAGTAAAAGTAAGTCATGCTTTAAGCCCAGTTGTCAGTGTGTCCCATTCATACTTTTTGTATTTCACCATGTTAAGGCGAGACACCACAGGTGAATAGGGCAAAGAAATGTACAAATAGATATCACCATGAAACCTCCCCAGTTGGTTACTTACATGAGGACAATTATGTTTTGTATTACACGTTTTCTTAGATTGTATGTTTAAATATGCAAATGAAGCATTATCTAGTTAAATATGCGTTAATTTGCATACATTTCCAGAACCCAAATCTGAACTTTGGATGAAGCCAGGTTTCAAATTATTGTAGAGTTTAACGTTTTTACAGAGGAGCTTTTGGATATCTTTTTTTTTCATTCCATAAATCCCCAAATACTGTCAACAGCCATAAAAAAAAAATGTTGCCAGGTTTTTATGAATAAAATGTTATATAAATCATGTTCTGAATGATGTATGGGCAAACCCTTCTGTAAAAGCCTTCAGAATATGTAGAGTATGAACAAAAACTCATTTTGAGAACTGTCCCTTTCAACTTTGTTAGCCAATGAGATTTTGTTTTGCATTAGCCCAACCCTCGTGCTTTGACAAATAGCTTTTACTACAAAGGAAATACCATATTTAGTTTTGAGAACATTGTGTTCCAGGGAATTAGCTTTGCAGGGATATGCTACACTACATGTGTTCGTGTAACGTTTGTTAAAGCTACGATAGATTTGTGGAGGCAAGTACACAGACTGTATGATAAGCATATTTTAGCGTGGTTTGATATTTTAACAATATCAGTGTTAAAGAAGACACTTTTTATATCCCCATATATCCAAATCGGAAAATCTCATACCGTCATTTTTGCCTACCGGGTATCGCCTTAAAAGTTCTCCGGGTATCGCCTAAAAAACTTAAAATCACCAATTTCTTGAGAAATCTTGGTATTGGAATTATCACTGTTCCCATCAATTGGTATCGATATCTATTCAAATTGGGAGATCAGTGCCGATACCCATGCTATATTTGAGCATCATGCAGATAGTATGAGTTAAACGAACAACACAATGTTTACAGCTGTAGGTCTTTTCATAAGGCAGTTATTATAGAGATCAATAAGGTACACCCATGTTCACTTGGGATACATTTGTTGGAGTTTCTGTGATGATGTTTATGTAGTGCTGGAATGGATTAGTGTTACAATGTTTTTACACCTCTTGTAACGTAGGCCAGATCAGTGATAAATCAGCGTGTGCGTTCTAATTTAGCCTTTTTTAGTTTACAAGGAAATTGGTACCCAAACCTAATAATACCGTTGCAACAACTTGCTGATGAAAGAGCATTCTTTGATTCTAACCTGCTGAAAAATCTAAGCGTTTGGCGGATTTGGAGAGTTTTAATTACATGATAGAATAGTGATTCCAAGTTAACATAGGTGGTATTTAATATATGTTAGAGCAGTGTCTGAAATAAAGTTTTTGACTCACCAGCCAAGGGGACTGGTCTGGTAGATGAAAAAATCCACTGGCCAACCATATTTTTTTACCGGACAAAAAAGTAAATTGCCTTTTTGTCAGATCATGCCCATTCAGATTAATTGTTTGCGACAATGCTTGAAATCAAATCCATAGTATTATATATGCTAAAGTCCTATATAGTAGGCCCTAAATGGAGTTGTGAAACCAAAAAAAAAACCCTAAAAAAAGTGGGTGCTTGACGCCTCTACTTATGAATGAACATCGTTTCATTCATTGAGATAAGGTAACGTCTGGTCAAAGTTGTTTTGCTAACGGTCTTTATTTTCCTATCTCACTTAACAGATTGTGCAATTTAATCGTCTACCGCTGGTGATCAGTTTTATTGCAAGCAGTAGCGCCAACACAGGTAAGACTGCTATCAACACAATCATATTGACAGATAATGGTGAACTTGAATTCTGTCACTTTCAAACTTGTAGACAAATGATGAATCTGAATGCTGCTTTTTATGCAGTTTCCAGTAATATGTTTGCTAATGTTGTATAAAAATGTACGGGTAATTTGTAACTGAAACATACAGATGTAGTCAATGTAGATTTAGTTGCTAACCCCACGGGATAACACAAGTTCCCCGCTATTTATCAGTCATTTTGTCATTAATACCCTCAAGACATTCTCCACTTGGGTGGGGCAGGTGGCGCAAAGTGAAGTTCAAGTTAAGGCTCGTTTAAACACACAATGTCCTATGTGATAATACATTTTTATGGAATTATTCAGGTGAAGCGTGAACTTTGATATTAAAATAAGAAACGAATAATTGAATAGGTGCTTCCGTAAATGCAGTTAACTTCTTTTGATTCGCACATGTGTTCGCTTTTTGTGGAGGAATGGAGGAACTGTCTCAGAACTACCTAGTGTTTTTCTCATATAGGTTAAAACTAGGGATTCGTATTTGCCAATAATTCTGTAATTTTCTTTCCCGGGGAATCCCATAACTTCCTGTCAAAACCGGAAGTAAAATTACTATTGTTGATATACATTGGGCCAACATACTTATGCTCATACTTGCCACAATTATGAAGAAAAAAAGCTGCACTGAACTTTTAATGTATTTAGTTTGTGCAAAGTTTTGTACGTGTTGACTAGTAAGCCTCTACAAGTCAAAGAATAATTCGAGCTGATATTTCTCAAAATTGGATAGTTGGTAGTAGGGCTGTCAAATTTACATTCGATATTTGAATATTCTTCGAATATGAGATTTCTTTTTTTTTTACATTCGAATACAAACAAATAACATTCGGATATGTAATAATATAGTGACATATTTTTTTTTTCTCATTCGCACATATCCGCTACAAGCCAATCACTACGCTCACACTCACTAGCTAACAACATGTATTGGAGGAAGTGCCACTAAAAGTTGACCAGAATCCTCAGTGGTAGAAAACCGGGGGCTGTTTTAAGTTTCCTCACATGTCACTTTGGTTCACGCAGAGCGGGTCTTTTCCACAGCAGGGAACAATGTAAACAAAAAACATGCAGCACTCGCCTCTAACCAAGTGGATTGCCTTGTGTTCTTAGCATAAAATGTATAAAATGCTCCTGCGAGGATGACAAACTGAAGTGGTGTTTTTCATAACTTTTCAAAATGTTAATGTAATGTTATGATTTTTTTAAGTCTTTAAGTTTGGTCAAAAAGGATAATGTTGAAAGAAAGAGAATGTAATAACTTCATTTATTTTGTTGTGAATATTCCATGTATTTACTTAGAAAATAAGGGTTAGCCAACTCGGTTATTATGTTGTCACTGTTGGTCAACAATTTACGTGAAACGTTCAATTTAATGTTACCAATGTTGCCTTATTTTGCCATCGTACCGGCATTTTTGCTGCCCCCTGTGGACTTAGCGTGTTCAACAGAGTTAGCATTATGGCCATGCACCTTAACCTCTTATCATTCCTGTCAAATATACCCAAAACGCCTATCCAAGGCATACCCAAAGTAAATTGAATGCTGTTCTCTTTTGAAAGGAAACACTGAAGTTTTTCCCCCAACAGTCAGAATCACTGTATGTGCAACTTGGTTTCAGTAATAGAAGTTTGAACATACTAAGAAGGATTTTTTTTTCATTTTTCGCCTGTTTGTGTTTTTTGTATACTTGGCCTGCAGATGACCTAGTTGGCACTTATTAGCTAGAAATCACAACGGGACCACAGCATGAAGCCTTACCTAGTCTAGGTTCAAATATGATAATAGTACCACAGAAAATGAATATGTTCCATATGTTTTGCTATGGGTATGTCTAGGCGCTTTCCATTTGGAGACTCTAAAGGACCCCTGGTAACCATGGTCACATAACTAGGATATAATTAACAAAAAGTTCTTCTCGATCTCACCACAAGTTGGCGTCAGTCTCATCAGGACTTCGTAGCAAAGTCAGTCTAACCAAAAGTTGTCGATCTCATAAGAAGTTGGATTCAATCTCATCAGGACTTGATAATAATGTCGGTTTTAACAAAAAGTTGTATGCATTCTCACTACAAGTCGGCGTTGATGTAAAATATTGGGTTACTTTACTTGATTTACTTAGTATTAGAATCTAGACCATAACACCCCCCAAGTAACATACGTTAATTAGATTAAGGGCCTTAATAATGCAACATTTTACAACTAATTTAATGTGCTGGCGGCTCTGATGGTCAGTATCCCTGCCGCATACAATGGTCACAGATGCAAGGTCAGGCTTGGAGACCCAGTAATCGCCACAGTGATCATTTTGAGAGCCATAGCATAAATACATAGTAAACAGATACTTAAAATAGTCAAGGGTTAACAGGAAAATACCGGTGCTATGTATTTTCAACCTTAAACGATATTATATTAAGTTGTGCCTGCTTGTAGTAGCTGGCGAGCAATGTCACTAGGCTAACCTAACGTATAGCTACCTACTTTACCTTACTTCACAAACAGCATGTTAAACCTGCTGCGTTACAACAGCAAGGTGTTTGGAAAAGATAAAACATTTCAAAGCATTTAAAAACGAAATATTTGATTTGCATGTTTGTTGCTTTCACGAAGAATAACTTGTTTATAGCCGTCTCCCGTCATTGGGGCCAATACAGTAGCCCCAGAAGTCCCAGAAAAGTGTTGTCTGTTGTTGTGATGTTAACATTCAAAGTGAATACAATTATAATAATCATAATAACAATAATGTAACTTTTGATTACACTGACTTTGCTAACAATTCCTGATGAGATTGACGCAAACTTTTAACAAGAATGAAAGCAAGTTTTGATGAGATGTCCTAAAATGGAAACCGTACACGTGTGTTACGCAGCTGTCTATTGTCACGTGGAATAAGAATATCCCGTGGCGTGATATATCATAGTTTTCAGAATTCTATTGGCTATTCGATCACATCAGTCATCAGCTCATTGACTTTCAATTGGCTTGGTCATTACAAGAAATAAGGAGGTGGTCCCTTCCTATCAGTGTTGACTCTTATTGGCCATATTAGGCCGTTGACAAAATATGGAAGCTCAAATTGGGTGAATGAAGTCAATCAAAAGGTCTGAGTGCAGCCACCATTTTATGACCAAGATATAGCGATGTTTACATCCTATGGTGGTTTGACATATAGAAATGTGGAAAAAGTAATGTCAGCTTGCTAATATGAAAAGATAGAACAGTAGGCCATGGGTATTTATTGATGCAATTACGCGCTTTGGACCAAATATGTGACTGGATTGTATTGGTGGACCTTTGGTGATGTAGCCAGACCGTTTTTGTGGAATATTATTCATCGCTGGATTACGTATGTTTCTTCAAAGGTCAGTTGCCTCAATTTAGTGTAACTTTTTTGCGTGTTTGTTCTCTTACATAAGCGTTTACTGTACCTGCTGTTGGGATTGAATCTTGAAATCGTTTGCATCTATCAAATCACAAGAATCTTATCTTTCGAACGTATATGGGATGAGTACATACACGAACATGGCAGTTTTGTATTTAGTCTGAAAACCAGCAAAAAAAAAACATCCACGGGCCGTTGAATTATATGAGGTTAATAATGCATTTAATGCACTTTTTAATTTGATATATTTTGCAATAAATATTCTAATGTGTTCGAATCTCTCAAATTTTTGGAAAATAATATTTGAATTTGATATTTTGGCCCAGTTGACAGCCCTAGTTGGTAGGGGTGGTTCAGCGGGAAGGGAGAGGGGTTGATGGCCAGATTGGGAGTTAGGAAGCGGAGACAAATGAACTACTGGAGACTAAATGATCGTTAAAGTCATTTAATGGTCTGGGGTTTATCACCCGTTTAGTTATTTTGATCAACGTCTCAACAAGGGTTAGGGCAATGTCTACTAATAGGCATGCTGTTTTTGATCGTTTTCTTGTTTTAAGATCTTGTATAGTTCGTATAATAATTGCATATTTAATTTGTTTCTCATTTCTTTTGCACAGCAAAATCTTGACTGTTAAATTATGTTAATCGAACTCTTTGAATGATGGAATCCCGAGTTTTTGCAAATAAAGTGTGCTCTTGTTCTGTTTTTTGTACATCGAGAACAACTTAATTATTTATTTTTTCATAAACATGGAATATTCTCAGTTAATAGGCGATTAGGAATTATTTATGACAGGTATATGCTATGCTTCATGTTGCGTAGTTCAGACTCCAAAATTGTTTTAATTTAGCAGAGAACGGGAGAGTTCGCTCTGTAAGTAAGTTTTAATTAACTCACCCCCTGATTTACTAGGAAAGGAGCAAACCAGGTCAATTTAAAAATAATTAGTTTGCTTACACTGGGCGGTAGATAAATAGTTTTAATACATTAGGGATGTTCCTAACGACCCATTTCGCTGTCGTAGGCTATAGCCTACATGGAAGTTTAAATGTTGGCTAGTCTAAAAGTAACAAAACACACAAAAATCCAGCATTGTCAACATTAGTAACGGATGCAACGCTAGTTCTAGAGGCCGTGTCCACTGAACGCGCTTTTTCAACTTCGAGCACCTCTTCCCCACTCATTCCTAATGTAAAGATGCGCCTGGCGCACTGCTTTTTCAACGTGACGCGCCTCGTGTATTTCTGAGAGGCACTTTTCCATTTTGGGCAACACATGTAGGCTAGGGAATTATTGTAAAGGAGAAATAGGCTTCTTGTGTATTTTAGCCCACAGTCTGTAAATATGTATTCATATTTAGGTCCTGGTCCAGGTAATTCCTGACTGATCAGAAGTTTTGTAATTAAAAATCATTACACAATATTTTTTAATTTTTTTATTTATTTTTTGACACCCTCACAAAGGGATGTATTGGTTTTAAATTCAATTAATAAAATAAACATATGCCAATTGTGGCTGATGATCAGCTATGATAGCATAATATGTTAGCTTGCTTGTTTTACGCCAATTTTGTAGCTAGCAAACCTGTACATATTTGACAGTTTCATAAGCATATTACTTCTACAACTAAATGATCAATCAATCCAATTTCACATGGGCTGAATTAGTAACGATATCCTACCTCAAACAGTTGAGCGAGCTGAGCTGACTTGACTAAAGCTTACGATAGCGAATGTTCGTCGATAGGCACGTTTCTCTATTATCACGGGTGTTTGGCCGGCAGACGGCGCTTATGGAAAGCTCTGCAAAACAAAGCTATAAAAATACCAACTCCTTTTTGTTTTTTAACCGCTACATTGAGATCTTATATTGCATAATAAAAGACAGGACTTCACTAGAGTCATGCTATGTTACTTTGACAGACAGATTGACAGACCGTGCACATACTATTAGCAAAAATTGACAGAAAAGAATTGGACAGATATACAGTGGGGCCAAAAAGTATTTAGTCAGCCACTGATTGTGCAAGTTCTCCTACTTAGAAAGAAGAGAGAGGTCTGTAATTTTCATCATAGGTACACTTCAACTATGAGAGACGAAAAATTTGAAAAAAAATCCAGGAAATCACATTTTCGGATTTTTAAAGAATTTATTTGTAAATGATGGTGGAAAATAAGTATTTGGTCACCCACAAACAAGCAAGATTTCTGGCTCTCACAGACCTGTAACTTCTTCTTTAAGAAGCTCTTCTGTCCTCCACTCGTTACCTGTATTAATGGAACCTGTTTGACCTCGTCATCTGTATAAAAGACACCTGTCCACAGCCTCAAACAGTCAGACTCCAAACTCAACCATGGCCAAGACAAAAGAGCTGTCTAAGGACACCAGGAAGAAAATTGTAGACCTGCACCAGGCCGGGAAGAGTGAATCTGCAATAGGCAACCAGGTTGGTGTGAATAGATCAACTGTGGGAGCAATTGTAAGAAAATGGAAGACATACAAGACCATTGATAATCTCCCTCGATCTGGGGCCCCACGCAAGATCTCATCCCGTGGGGTCAAAATGATCAGCAAAATCCCAGAACTACACGGAGGGACCTGATGAATAACCTGCAGAGAGCTGGGACCAAAGTAACAAAGGCTACCATCAGTAACACACTATGCCGAGAGGGACTCAAATCCTGCAGTGCCAGGCGTGTCCCCCTGCTTAAGCCAGTACATGTCCAGGCCCGCCTGAAGTTTGCCAGAGAGCACATGGATGATCCAGAAGAGGATTGGGAGAATATCATGTGGTCAGATGAAACCAAAATAGAACTTTCTGGTAAAAACTCAACTCGTCGTGTTTGGAGGAAGAAGAAAGCTGAGTTGCATCCCAAGAACACCATACCTACTGTGAAGCATGGGGGTGGAAACATCATGCTTTGGGGCTGTTTTACAGCAAAGGGGACAGGGCGACTGATCCGTGTTAAGGGAAGAATGAACGGGGCCATGTATCGTGAGATTTTAAGCCAAAACCTCCTTCCATCAGTGAGAGCATTGAAGATAGAACGTGGCTGAGTCTTCCAGCATGACAATTATCCCAAACACACCGCTTGGGCAACGAAGGAGTGGCTCCGTAAAAAGCATTTCAAGGTCCTGGAGTGGCCTAGCCAGTCTCCAGACCTCAACCCCATAGAAAATTTGTGGAGGGAGTTGAAAGTCAGTGTTGCCCAGCGACAGCCCCAAAACATGACTGCTCTAGAGGAGATCTGCATGGAGGAATGGGCCAAAATACCAGCTACAGTGTGTGCAAACCTGGTGAAGACTTACAGGAAACGTTTGACCTCTGTCATTGCCAACAAAGGTTATGTTACAAAGTATTGAGTTGAACTTTTGTTATTGACCAAATACTTATTTTCCACCATCATTTACAAATAAATTCTTTAAAAATCCTACAATGTGATTTCCTGGACTTTTTTTCTCATTTTTGTCTCTCATAGTTGAAGTGTACCTATGATGAAAATTACAGACCTCTCTCAGCTTTCTAAGTAGGAGAACTTGCACAATCAGTGGCTGACTAAATACTTTTTGGCCCCACTGTACATAGTTACTTAGGCTACATGACATTTGTAATATACTATTAAGCAAGCAAGGACAAGACATCGAGCTATAGTAGGGCTTTTCACCTATCGGTACGATGATGACAATTGACAACCAACTCGCCCAGAAAGAGGAGTGGACTACCTGAGATAAATTCGAAGTTTTATTTGTGTAGTACATTTCATACATATAGGCTATTCAATGTGCTTTACAATAGGCAACAGCTGATAGCTGGTGTCAAAGTTGGTGCACCAGCATCAGCAACAGTCTCATTCGATTAGCTGCGTTAGGACACGTAGGCCTAAAGATGCAGACTAAACCATTGCCAACCAATTTTTTTAATTTTGATAAATTCTTAGATTTTGAGGGCCCTCTCCCCAGTGGGACCCTAGGTACTCGGTCACACTTTCCCCCCCGCTTCGACGCCCGCGGCCCCCTCACCTTTTTCCCCTCACTACACTATGACTAGACTCAATTTAATCGATCATGTGAAAATATTACAGAGATGTAATACAGCGGAGTGTGCTATTTCACCTATTTAAAAAGTTTCCCTTTAATGTAGCGTTGGACAGCTTCTGGAAAAATGAGATCTCTAAATTACTTTGTCTTCCATGACGGTGTTTGTGGCAGACAAAAAGTGACATTGATGAGCGCCGCGCTTTGGCAAAAGTTTAACTATTTCACTGGGTAACAATTAAAAAAAAAACTTCTGCTACTGGAGAGTATGAATGTGATCTAAGGTAACTTGGCAGGGGCGGTTCTAGGACCTGAGGACATTGGGGGCTTCAGCCCAGAGTCACAGCCACTCGAGGGGTCTGGGGGGCCTGCTCCATTGGGAGATTTCTTTTTTCATTTTGACAACCAAATACATATATCTGGTGCACTTTTAACCCTTTCCAGCCCGAGCACTCTAATTTAGTTAAAAACGTACTGATGACCATAATATTAATATCTCAGCAGGCCAATCACATATTTTTATTCTGAAAACTGCCCGATACTACTGACACAATTGGCTACAACCACATGAAAGTGCTTAAGAGGTTATCAGCGCGAACGGTTTGTGATACGTGCTGGCCCGTCAAGTATCAAATTCTTCATTTTACCTCAGAGGACAAGGGGGGACCGCGTGTATTTGATCTACGGCTTCAATGTGAAAACTGAAGCACTTTTCCGAGGTAAGATTAGTTATATTTTTGACAAAACATTTTATTTAACTTAACTGACTAAACTATTTTGTCACAAAGTCTTTATTTCTCACGGTAGATGTTTCTGAAAAGTTGCTCAAGTCAAACGGCTAACGCGGCTAAAAACCTGAGCTCTTTTCCTGACTCAATTTTGTGCCAATTTCTGTAAAAGTAGGCAAATATGGTTTAGTTAGAAATAATATATATTGTCTTAGCTACATTTCAATAGTTTTTTTGTAAAATTTCGTCACTTCTAACGTAAGAAGTTATCATAATCAGTTTGACGGAAGGGAATGCCTGGAGTGAGTTGAATTATTTAAGAAAACTCTAAGCTTGGAAAAAACTCTCAATATGGTCTAAGTAAGCCAAGCAACCCGATGACTGGCAGCCAGCTAAAAAACCTAACGTTACTAACTTGGCTGACTTGAGAAATGTCCTTCTGTCAAGTTGTCTTTGACATGACATGTCTTTGACAGGATTTGTAGTTGCTTCGTGTTTCATGTACATTATCTACCTAGCAAATTAAGATAATTACAAATCTATATACAGTGGGGCCAAAAAGTATTTAGTCAGCCACTGATTGTGCAAGTTCTCCTACTTAGAAAGATGAGAGAGGTCTGTAATTTTCATCATAGGTACACTTCAACTATGAGAGACAAAAATGAGAAAACAAATCCAGGAAATCACATTGTAGGATTTTTAAAGAATTTATTTGTAAATGATGGTGGAAAATAAGTATTTGGTCAATAACAAAAGTTCAACTCAATACTTTGTAACATAACCTTTGTTGGCAATGACAGAGGTCAAACGTTTCCTGTAAATCTTCACCAGGTTTGCACACACTGTAGCAGGTATTTTGGCCCATTCCTCCATGCAGATCTCCTCTAGAGCAGTCATGTTTTGGGGCTGTCGCTGGGCAACACGGACTTTCAACTCCCTCCACAAATTTGCTATGGGGTTGAGGTCTGGAGACTGGCTAGGCCACTCCAGGACCTTGAAATGCTTTTTACGGAGCCACTCCTTCGTTGCCCGAGCGGTGTGTTTGGGATCATTGTCATGCTGGAAGACCCAGCCACGTTCCATCTTCAATGCTCTCACTGATGGAAGGAGGTTTTGGCTTAAAATCTCACGATACATGGCCCCGTTCATGCTTCCCTTAACACGGATCAGTCGTCCTGTCCCCATTGCAGTAAACCAGCCCCAAAGCATGATGTTTCCACCCCCATGCTTCACAGTAGGTATGGTGTTCTTGGGATGCAACTCAGCATTCTTCTTCCTCCAAACACGACGAGTTGAGTTTTTACCAGAAAGTTCTATTTTGGTTTCATCTGACCACATGATATTCTCCCAATCCTCTTCTGGATCATCCATATGCTCTCTGGCAAACTTCAGGCGGGCCTGGACATGTACTGGCTTAAGCAGGGGGACACGCCTGGCACTGCAGGATTTGAGTCCCTCTCGGCGTAGTGTGTTACTGATGGTAGCCTTTGTTACTTTGGTCCCAGCTCTCTGCAGGTCATTCATCAGGTCCCTCCGTGTAGTTCTGGGATTTTTGCTCACCGTTCTCATGATCATTTTGACCCCACGGGATGAGATCTTGCGTGGGGCCCCAGATCGAGGGAGATTATCAGTGGTCTTGTATGTCTTCCATTTTCTTACAATTGCTCCCACAGTTGATCTATTCACACCAACCTGCTTGCCTATTGCAGATTCACTCTTCCTAGCCTGGTGCAGGTCTACAATTTTCTTCCTGGTGTCCTTCGACAGCTCTTTGGTCTTGGCCATGGTTGAGTTTGGAGTCTGACTGTTTGAGGCTGTGGACAGGTGTCTTTTATACAGATAACGAGGTCAAACAGGTTCCATTAATACAGGACAGAAGGAGGACATTCTTAAAGAATAAGTTACAGGTCTGTGAGAGCCAGAAATCTTGCTTGTTTGTGGGTGACCAAATACTTATTTTCCACCATCATTTACAAATAAATTCTTAAAAAATCCTACAATGTGATTTCCTGGATTTTTTTTTCTTCTCATTGTTGTCTCTCATAGTTGAAGTGTACCTATGATGAAAATTACAGACCTCTCTCATCTTTCTAAGTAGGAGAACTTGCACAATCAGTGGCTGACTACATACTTTTGGGCCCCACTGTATGTATAGTATGTATGAATGGCAGTCATAACAGAGCTAGCAAATAGTTTTACCCATCCACCCAGTATAGGCCTATATATATTTAGCTTGCTGCTCATAAGGAAACTAAAAGTGCTACCTGCATTAGGCCATTTTGGTTGGTCTACAAGCCTTTGGTGATCATTTGTTTACCATAAGGATATGTGAAATAGCACACTGCTGTCAACTATTTGTGGTTTATTTCTCTATTGTAAGGATTTATGGAGCCATAGACCAAGGTCACCTAATACCGCTGCTCTGGAGGAGAAAGCAAGACAGCTGACAAGCCTAGGCTCATAGCAGAGCAGGACATGGACTCTATGGGCATGCCTTCTCAAGAAGAGAGGATCTCCTGGTCATGAAACTGCAACAGAAATATCATGACCGTAAGGAGACGGGAGAAGAGGACATGATGATTCTGACCACCAGACAAGACCATCAGCAATATAATACACGGTGGTCCAGTGTTGTTGTTGTTTGCTGTATAACATATAACTATATATTATTTTATATATTTTAATTATTTATCTACAGCACCTGCAATTTACCTTTACTTCTCACAAATATAATATATGTACTATAAATATTTTAAATTATGCATACAGACTTTTATTTCTTGTCATGCAATTCTGATGTTGCACGGTATCTGGTAGTGTTCAAATTTAAATAAAGTGTGTGTTTTATTCAACACAGACTGTATATTTTAGTATTTGTGTATTTTTTAAGTATATGTAGTTTAATTGTGTTAATACAGCTGATCTTAAGGATTGTGGAGAAGTGGTAAGAAAACATGAGATCTTACAAAACGAACGTTCTAAGTCCTTCTTTCGTTTTCCCCACTTGCCCACTGATCACTAAAATGCTCATAACTTTTAAACAAAACATCCTATTTCTAATCTGTTTGCAGTTATACATTCTGCACATAATTGTGAAAATGTCATACACTCTAAGTTTTCTTCCATCTTGTATACAAAGTGGTCAAAAATGCTGGTCTCAGGTAACATATGGTGGATGAAGAATATTTTTGTAAAAATGTGTGTGTTAAAGCTTCTTGATAAAGGATGATTAAAATCACATAATCATATATATATATATATATATATATATATATATATATATATATATATATATATATTTATATCATTTGAAAGAACTACTTATTTTCTTCAAAATGGTATGTACAGTTTAGATGTGTGATGTAATATGAACACACCACAAACGTTTTAGCACATACACTTCATACTCTGGTAAAGAATAGAATTTTGGAGGTTTTTGGCTCAGGCTGGAAAGGGTTAATTTTATAGTGAATGTTTAGATCTCTGGAGATACTAATAATAATAAGATAATACGTTTTGTATATAATATCAACCATCTGCTATTGACCTTAGTGTTGGAGACAAAACCCTCAGTCATACATGGTCATTTTGTCTGTATTTCAATAACCAGATTGAGATTTGATATGTTACTTTTGTAACTGCACAACAGATCCATCTGCAGATATTCTGCAGGCAGGATGCAGGCATCCTTTTCTGCCTGATTAAATCAATACAATATTTCTTTGTCAGTGGACAAACTTACAAAATCTGCAAGGGATCAAATTATTATTTCCTTCACTGTACTTGTATGTCCAGCCGAGCAGTGCATCTGGAAGTGGCACACTCTCTGGACACAGACTCCTGCATTCATGCCTTGAGGAGATTTATTTGTAGAAGAGGACAAGTGACTCATATCAGATCTGACAATGGCACGAACTTGGTCAGTACTGAAAAGGAGCTGAGGAAAGCACTCTCTGAATGGAACCAGAGCAAGATCCATCAGGGGCGGAGTCTGGGAAAGACTAATAAGAACAGTTAAAGACGTAATGTATTCACTTCTCAAACAACAAACACTGGATGATAAAGGGCTTAACACAATCTTCTGTGAAATAGAAGCAATTTTAAACGACCGTCCCATCACCACTATATCAGAGGACCCTCAAGATTTGGAAACACTAACCCCAAACCATATTCTTCTGTCTAAATCCAATCCCCTCCTTCCTCCTGGGCTCTTCAAAAAGTCAGACATGTTGATCAGACATTGGTGGAAACAGGTCCAATATATTGCTGATCTGTTTTGGAAAAGGTGGAGCCGAGAAGATTTGCCGCTAATGCAGGAGAGGCCGAAATGGTCTGCAGTAAGGAGAGGGTTTTCAGTAGAAGACATTGTGTTGGTGGTGAATCCCACAGCCACTCGTGGTTCTTGGCTACTTGGGAAAATATTGGAGGTCAAGCCTGATGCCCATGGGTTGGTGAGAACAGTAAAACTGAAGACTAAAACCAGCATCTTGGAGAGGCCCATAACAAAAATATGTCTGATGCTAGAAGTTACTGATCCAGACTGAGCTCCTGTTGCAGCCATGATAAGTAGCACAAACTCATCATATTATGCTCCTCTTTTCGTACACACTCTTTGTTTATAATTGCCATGTTCCTTTTTGACACATAGTGGCCGGTTGTGTAGGAGCCAGAATTATAACATATGATTTATACACGATTGTTGTATGTGTGTGCACTAATTATCTTGCAGTGTCCCCCTATAGGCCAGAGGATGTTTTAAAAGGGGTAAGCCGCCCGTACCTGGGCAGGTGACCGAGTGGATGCGGACACAGTCTTTGACCGTGTCGGGGGCAAGCGTGGCAGACTGCTATGTGTTTTAGTTATTGTATTTTGCGTTTTACCCGTATTTGTTTTATTTACAGTTAATGCCAAATACGCAGCCTGTCTTTCTTTATTTTCACATTCAAGCAGTTTTTTACAAGAATAAATTGACATTTTTATGACAATCTGCATCTGGACCTTCATTTATAATACACGCGTCAAGACCTACCACTCAGTCAGTTCACAGTGGCTTACCAGGACAAACAATAATATAAAAATGAATCAAAAAAAAATAGCCACTACAGTGATTATCTGAAGAAGATGGGACAGTCGCAAATCCCAACGAAAGACTTCACTCCCATTCAGGAGCTTGAAATAACTCTTTGGGCAAACAGATTGTTTTTCATGCTAATTCCATTTTGGGATTTCCAACAACTTTGATCTATTAGGAGCGACCAATTTTACAAAAGGGATGGTTTACATCTGAATTTAAAGGTTTCTATGATAACGTCCTTGTCCACGTAAGGTATATGAAATATCAAATACAGAGCATTAAATAGCAGTCATTGAGAAATGTTCTGTTCTAATATCACTAAGTGGGTGATGACTATCAGTCCTCAACTTTGACTCTTTATGGTCACTGCTGTCATCTCTTCCCCAAAACTCCACCATAAAACAAAATAATTTGACACCCATCCCCACATGCAGTACATCATAAAAACATAAGGAACTATTACAATATAAACAAATTGATATTGACACCCAATTCATTGTTGATTATTTATTGCAGAGTATGACATCAAAGTTCAGCAAACTAATACACTCAATGGGCCTACCTGTTGTGGTAGGTCTCGGACGACTTGTTTCTGTTTGAGGTTAGTCTCCCCATCTAAGTTGGCTGTCTCAATATAGCAGACACCATGGGGGTCTGAGGAAAACAGGAGCAGCATGTCTGCAGGAATTATTTCATTGCAGGATAGAAGAATGAAGTCGCCAACACACACATCCTTCCAGTATTTGTCCAGGTAGGCTTGCTGTTTCCTAAGGCACAATGTAATATATTAGACCTTTAAGACTAAGACTAGGGAGAACTAGTCAAGCACAGTCTTCTGTCTACTGCCATTTAGTTCTCAACTTTATAGTTGCAGGCTAAATATGTATTTTAATTTTTTAGCTATTGCATACTGTATGATTCCTCGCTGACCAACCAATTTAATACCTAAACCAAAATACGTTGCCAGAAGAGATGCACCGATACTACTTGGTGGTATCGGTGTCGGGCCGATCCAGGGCTCCAGTACTCGGATCGAGAAAATATGAACATACCAACATACGATACCAACGCTAACATGTAATTTTTCTCGGTGAAAAAGTCAGCTGTTACGACCATCCAAAGTTAACGCAACATTTCTGATAGTCCTGCCAATAGTAAAGCATCTGCAAGAGTTATTTAATGAGGTTTATTTTGCAGCAGTCAACTTTACGTCCGTGCTGTGCTCACTACTCAGGATAGATCCCAATTTTCTTCTGGCTCTGGCTGTCTTACATATGAGGCAATTCAAAGGATCGCAGTATTTGCGAACAGCCAAGACAATATGAGTTTTAATTAAATGCTAGTAAAAGGGCATATTCCAAAGCAAAAACGTCACGTCAGAAATAATGTGGGCAACATGCACAAAGCTGAGGGCTGCCAAGCCTAGAGGCTGTGCCGTTCTCACGCTGCAGCTTGCGATTCACTAGGGCTCTAGCAGCGTATTGCAATCGAAATTGTGAATTCTGTTCACTAAATATAATATTTAGTTCACTAAAGTTAGGGCCTAAAACTTAAGTTTAGCTAGAATGATAATTACAAAATGACATCAGAAAAAAAGAATTTCGTCCCGTGTGTAAATGTGTTATTTTGATAGATTTACCGTCATCGTTGTCATTCACCTTAACTACATTTGAAAGTAATTTAGTTTGGGCTGCTTGTGATTAGGAAATATTGTGGAATGTACTTGCATCGGTAGTCGGATCGGCGAGTTCCCAATGGAAAGTACTTGGTACTTGTATCGGTCACGAAAAAAATACTATTGGTGCATCTAGTTGCACATAATTGTACTGGATATTTGTATTAATTCACTGATGTTAGAGGGAACGAGAGAGAATGCATATGTGCCATATTCAGCTAACATATGAACTACCAAGAGTAGCCTACAAGGATAGGTGTTATTACAGGGACCACTATTGTCAAATTAGGCACCATAACTAAATATGCAATAAACTGCAGGGTTTCCGCTATATAGCGGCCCGCCGCTGGCAAATTATTGCTGCCGCAGCTTCAGAATTTTACGAAATGTCATTAAGTCGCAATTACATTCAGACCGGAGCTCCACTGAACTCTCCTCTAAGTCTAACGAACAGCCAGTCGTACGCTCTCTCTCGGCTTTGAGGATGAACAACTGCAACACTGACAAGATGTCAATCACTCGTGAAGTCATGACAACCAAATAAACAAAAGCGCGTGTATAGGACCTTCTCCTCAGTGACAGCTGTCAAACAGAGAACTACCGGTGGAGAAAAAAGGTTAAGTTGGATAGATTTAACAGTTTAAATCATTTTTTGCTAGCTAGCTAGTAGTAGTACAGTAGGCAGGTCAAACCCATTTTCACGTTTTTTTTAAATTAAGTGATTAAACAATTAAATTCCCATTTGATGTTACATAGTAGCCTAAACGTTTATCAATAAAAACAAAGAAATAAATTGCGAGTTTTTCTAAAAGTCACAGTTTTAGTGTCAAAAAAAGGTTTTTAAATGTGCCGAGTTGTTTCTTCCACATAGCTAACTGAAGTCGCAAAAGCCAAAACATTATACGGCCGACTTTGACGTTGCTGTTGTTGTTTACCGTGAGCGAAATTATGGGTATTTTGAGATAGATCTATGGGAAAACGCATTGGCTTTACACTGTATATAGTCTTTTGCCTAAATTAAGGGTACAATACTGAAAACGTGTACTCTGAAAATAGCAATAGCGTCAAAGGACTTAGTGGTTTTTGGACGCGGTCACAAGGCTCCAAAATTCTAAAACTTAAACTCCCTACGACAGAGCCTTAGTCTTAGAGCTGTTTTTCAAAAAAAAAGAGAAAAATAAATTGTTCTCAGCCAGGCTGCGGACTTTGCCACTGATACTACAGTGTTGTCTGTAAAATAAAATAAAAATACAATCAAATAGATCTCTGTTAGTATTGTGTCAAATAAGTAGGGGTGACCCCGATAAGTCGACTAAATCAAAGGAGCCTGATTCAACTGCTAAAATATACCTAATGATATCGACCGCCGTGCCTAAAACAAAACCCTTTACCCCAGCTGCTGAAAAAATTCCTAGAGGAAACACAGTACTGTATGTGTATTTCCCCACAACATGTTCTTTCTTTGCACAGCTATTCTTTACAACATGAAGAATACTATTTATTTTCCTCTTAAAATATGTTACCTTTCCCGCCTTCACAATAGTGCACACCATGTCCTGTCCTGTTTCCCCCTTCTTTAGCACTGACTTTTTGCACATCAACGGCAGACAGCCCTGACATGTCATTGATGGAATACAGGTAATTTAATAAAACCATGCACATTGTCGGGTTTATGGACAGTAATTCATTTCTTTCTGTCTTGTCACTTGGTAAAAACCTCTCATACACAAGTTTAATTAGTTGGTCTGTGTCAAGACTTTATCAAAAGCATTTTAAGTCTCTTTCAGATATTTCACCATACTATTGGACCATAGTTGCTGGCCAGACCCAAGCCCTAGCCAGACCCCGCCTAAGCGGGCTGCTTTCGAAGCACCACAGGGAGATGGACCTCCTGAAGCTTGTTGATGCTGCCCTGGTGCAAAAAAAACATGTACAGCCTCCTGCACCCTATAACTAGACAACATATATCCAGGTATGTTAAACACCTGGACAAGACAAAGAACACCAGCTCTATGCTCTGCACCAGCCCAGACAAGCTCCTGAAGACACAGCACTTGTGGAAGCTTCTTACAGCAGAAAGTGAGACTCACACAGTGATAGCAACACCCCTACCTCCTGCTCCAGTCAACCCACCTGCCCCAGTATGTTCCACCCAGAATGCCCCTCTGACAAAAACCACAGTGCAGACATTGTGAAGAACATTATGGCAAGGCAGCAGACAGTTATCCAGCAACCAAAAGTATTGGTGATGGCTCTTCAGTCACTTGTTCTATCTGAGTTGAGAAAGCAAGTGCTTTTACTGCTCCAAGAAAGTGTGGGGTCCGTACTAATCAGAGGGACTTGCGCTCTCCTGAGGCCTGTACCACAAAGCAGGATTTGGGGTTGGCGAGGTAACTTCAGGTTTAACGCTGGGTTCTTTACCACGGTGTTGAGTCACTTTTTACCGGGGTAGATCGCCATGGTAACTAATGCTGAACTCCTAACCTGCTCCGGAGCAGGTTATGTTTGAGATAACAGATCAACATGTATAAAAGCACCGCCTACTAACCAATTCATTTTCTTGGTAAAAATGACATCACCATTCCTAGAAGATCCCATGGGCATCGGTGCCCAAATAGTGAGAAGGTCTTGGAAGGCCAGAGGTTGTAGAGACTGACAAGTGTCCATGTGAAATATATACATTCTCAGCGGAGGGAATTGCTTATCTTATCAGCTTCTTGAGCCATTTGCTGTCAGTGCGACACGTCGGTGTCATTTGCTTACGGTCCTGCAAACTATGCATTGGCTTGCATTTGCATTTTGCATTACGCTCACAAGACCGTTTAACACTTCCAGGGTTGCAGCTGAATAAATACGGCTAAATGTGTCATACACGCCATAAGAATACTTCTAAGAAAAACATTGATTTAGCCTAATGGAATAGGCCTACACAATTGTAGATAGAGGCAGATATCTTGTGCCTTTAATGATGATGAGTGATATTGATTAGCAAATCAATTAACGCATTCATGACACAGTCGACAATTTTTTCTCCATAATTTCTTCCTGCCTTTGGGAGCAGCAACTGTATGTCTTTTAGCCTGGGTTATATTTTTATTCGTCATATATATTTAATATCAGTTTTATGGGGTAAATTGAAGTAAAACATTTTGTAAATGCGTAGACTAGAATTCACAAATATATATATATAGTACAATTTGTAAACACACAACACGATCTACAAATATTTGAAATACACAAACAAACTCTTGATTTGCAAATATAAAACCCGATCCACAAATACATTACAGTCCACATACAAACAAGTCATGATCCGCAAATATTAAACAGCGCTTATAATAATACGAATGAGGTCAAAGAAACATATTTTGTATGAATGTTTGATTTATTGTCTGAAAGGTATGTAGGTAGGCCTACTTATACGACTAGCCTGAGCATTGCACAGAATTTGCATGCGTGTCTTGAAACAGTGGTTTGAGAATACAAGTTAGACTGAGTTTTTTTTGGCAAATTGTGGAGTGTGCATTTGTAGATTTGTTAGAGCATTGAACAGCAGAACACTAATGTCAAAATTCTAAAAACAAATGCGAAACAATCTACAAATAGAACACGACCCACACACTGGAAAATCATTTTGCATTCACTCGACTTCTGGTTTTCAAGTTCAATTAATTTAATTCTATTTGTGGATAGTGTTCAATAATTGCGGATCATGACTTGTTTGTTTGTAGACTATAATGTATGTGTGGATCGGGTGTTATATTTGCAAATTGTTAACGGTTTGGTTGTGGATTTAAAATATATTAGTAGATCATGTTGTGTGTTCACAAATTGTAATATATAATTGTGGATCTTAGTCTGAGCATTTACAATAATTTTGACAACAATTTACCCCCATACAGTTTGCACATCTTGTGTAAAATATCTCTGCTTGACTTGTTAGCGATTGGTCATATTCATAGTTTTGAAAATGTGACTACAGTTTGGACAAAAGGGTGTCGGTGGTCGTAATAAAAACTAAAATGTAAACAGGGCCCCAAGAGCTCGCATGTACGCACAAACTTTTCTCGAGTGGCATGTAAATACATGTATTGTCCCGCCAGAGCATTCACTATGTACAAAACACAGGGCACGACAAAGGAGATTTTGAGTCACGAAGTCTCTCCTATTTATGTATGTGTTAAATAAGTATTTCATCTTAAATTGTATTTAAATGTGTTACTGTTCCATTCATTGATTAGATATTATTGTAGGCAGGTCATACCCGTTTTCAAGTTTCTTTTTTTGTTAAGTGATTAAATAGTCTTTCTTCCAATGTCTTATTATTTAGTAAATGTTCATGAAAAAAAGCGAATAGTAAATTGTCAGTTTGCCTAAAAGTGGCAGTTTATTGTCGAGAAAAGAATAACAAATTTACCGGGAGGTTATTTCCGTTTAGACAGACGCTGGGTATATAAGCATGAGCATCCTTCAGCCCACTTTGTTATTACTATATTTCTTAATTGTGGGTGTATTTATAGATATCTTAATAAACAAATGACCTATACATTTGAAGTAATTGTTTACCCAAATTAAGTGTACAATGTTGAAAACTTGTACTCCGAAAACCGCTAACTTTTTTGGGACGTGGGATCTAGGGATGTAACGGTTACCGGTTTAATGCTAAACCACGGTCATTTCCGACGGTTAGAATTACCGTGGAAAATGTAATTATCATTAAAACCGTCAAGGTGTGATTACCCTGGTTTGCAAAACTCACGTAAAATACTGTCCAGCGCCAGCCAAAGTTTGCAAGTCTCTCAGATGAAGCCGCCCAAGCACAGGATGCAACATGGGTTTGTTTTGGTTCAAGGAAAACATGGCGCAAGGCAGTGACAGCCATAGAGTTGGTTATGCCCGAGTCGGACTCCGCTCTGCTGCCGTTTTAGGAGTTACTCGACCCGGGTTATGATAAAAAAAAAAAAAGAAGCCTCATTGGTTAGGATCTGTGCATGAGACGCGGAAAATACAAACACCACATTAAAGTACTACAATTCAACAACAGTAGTCGTGCGATATCAACCACCACATGTAGCTTACTGGGTAACGTTAGCCAGCCAGCCAGCCAGCTCCTACAGACAATAGCTGGCTAGCAAAGTTAGCAAACTTTAAAGCAGTCTGTGTTGTAATCATTTCCATTACTAGAGCACTGAAGAAAGCAAAGCCTCTGCTGTAAAGTAATGGGTGTGATTACAAGAGAGACGTATATATACACAGTCTTTGGCAGTGACGTAGGCTACATCAACTTGATAATGATGATGAAGTAACTCGAAGACCCAGGTTGTGTTTGTGTGAACTGCGCCGACCCGTGTCTTTCCCGTGACCATGAAAGTACGTGTGGTAGGCTACTATTTTTGGATGGAAACATAAGCTATGCTGCGCTGCCATTACATTATGCACAAAATAACGGACATACAATCAGTGCTTTTAATTTGACTAGTTTTACATGTTTTGTTTCATTTTAATGACAACACCTGCACATAGAATTTGTTTGTATGGTTGCCTTGTTCTTTCATGCATATTGCTTTTATATAATGGTTGTGTTGCTTTTATGTGCACATTTGATGTTTTTCATAGGTTTCATATTGTAAACAAAAAGCGCATAGTGCTACTCATTCTATTTATGGTTTTCAATATAAAATGATTAAAGTGTGAATACTTTTTGAACCTTTTCAGCACATTTTACTATACCGTGATAATGTTGATGACCGTGATCATTTTGTTCACTATAGTCGTGCTATGAAAATCTCATACCGTTACATCTCTATTCGTAACATATTGCTGTGTCTAAAATATGAATATGTATCTTTTTAGATAATACCATGAGTTTACTGGTGGATAATTTAAATAACCCAGGGCAAGATGATGATTCGTAAACACTAGCCTAACAGTGTTGATTGGATCAAGACATCATACCTATCTTAATCATCGGCAGCTCTGATCCATACTTATAAATGGATACTAAACAATTAAATGATTGAATGGATTTACAAGTTTTCTTACTGTTACGTTGATAAAAAAAATATGTATTCATGCAGGCTAGGATACTATGTTTCTAAATGTGCTGACATATATCATGTTTCAAAAGTTCAAAGTTAGTAGCTGTTACGTAACACCTGACACGTATATTTTGGTGTCCGTTTGGTTATGTGTGTGAGGGTTTTGTTGTCTTCCTTTCGGTTTCTCCTTCACTGTCATTCAACATTCAGGCGTCCGCTCCTCATTGGTGGTTCCCACGTCAATCATCATCAAACAACCCACCCGCTGATGGACCAATCAGGAGTCCGTTCGTCTTTAAAAAAAAACGTAGTTTCCTTGTCATTCCCCAGAGCAAGCTTTAGTCTTTTTTAGCGACACGTGTGCCTGTATCTGTGTTAGAGTGCTCGTCTCTCGATAGATAGGTGGTTAATAACTAGTGGCTAATCTTTGTGTTAGCCTTCTGTGTGTTGTTTGGTACAAGTTCAGTCTGTCTGTATGTGATACATAAGCTGTCTTGTCTAGTGTGTTTGTTAGTCCACCTTCATTCGCTGTACGTTCCCTCCCGTACTAAGTGCTGTGTGTTTTGTCCGTACAAGTCACCCTCGTACTTAGTGTTTTTCTGTATGCAGTACAGCTTTTAGCTTACTTATTACCCTTACCTTGTTCAGATTCTGTACTAGGTGCAGCACGTTTTGTTTTGTTATAATTACTATGCCGGTACTCCGTACTGTGTTTTCTTGTTTGTCACCGCGCACAAGAGCACGGCTAGTTTAGCAGCCCATGGGTATACACTACATCACGTAGATAACCCATGTTAAACACTTCAGTTTAGGAAAGTGTGCCACCTGGCGGTCTTTAGTTTGGTCAGGCAGTTAGACTGTTCTTTCTTTTGTTTTGGCACCGTTCGGCTCGATCCTGAGTTATACCCTGTGACGCTTGTAATAAATTGTTCATTTGGAATCCCTGTGTTTGCATCCCCCCCCCCCCCCCCCCCACAAACACACTAATATATCGTTACGGTAAGTGTTACTTTTGAATGACTTCAGACCAACAAAAACAAAATATTTGTGTCCATTTAAACTGTTTTTAGTCTTAAGTGCTGAGAGTATAACCTGCCGTCTGTCTACATTCGAGTTTGAACGTTCGACCTGCCTAATCATAGGTGTTTCGGCAGTAGTAGAGTAACAGTTCAGGGAGTTGTGTGGGAGGGCAGGTACAGTGGGGCCAAAAAGTATTTAGTCAGCCATTGATTGTGCAAGTTCTCCCACTTAGAAAGATGAGAGAGGTCTGTAATTTTCATCATAGGTACACTTCAACTATGAGAGACAACAATGAGAAAAAAAAATCCAGGAAATCACATTGTAGGATTTTTAAAGAATTTATTTGTAAATTATGGTGGAAAATAAGTATTAGGTCACCCACAAACAAGCAAGATTTCTGGCTCTCACAGACCTGTAACTTCTTCTTTAAGAAGCTCTTCTGTCCTCCACTCGTTACCTGTATTAATGGAACCTGTTTGACCTCGTCATCTGTATAAAAGACACCTGTCCACAGCCTCAAACAGTCAGACTCCTAACTCAACCATGGCCAAGACCAAAGAGCTGTCGAAGGACACCAGGAAGAAAATTGTAGACCTGCACCAGGCTGGGAAGAGTGAATCTGCAATAGGCAAGCAGGTTGGTGTGAATAGATCAACTGTGGGAGCAATTGTAAGAAAATGGAAGACATACAAGACCATTGATAATCTCCCTCGATCTGGGGCCCCACGCAAGATCTCATCCCGTGGGGTCAAAATGATCATGAGAACGGTGAGCAAAAATCCCAGAACTACACGGAGGGACCTGATGAATGACCTGCAGAGAGCTGGGACCAAAGTAACAAAGGCTACCATCAGTAATACACTACGCCGAGAGGGACTGAAATCCTGCAGTGCCAGGCGTGTCCCCCTGCTTAAGCCAGTACATGTCCAGGCCCGTCTGAAGTTTGCCAGAGAGCATATGGATGATCCAGAAGAGGATTGGGAGAATATCATGGGGTCAGATGAATCCAAAATTGAACTTTTTGGTAAAAACTCAACTCGTCGTGTTTGGAGGAAGAAGAATGCTGAGTTGCATCCCAAGAACACCATACCTACTGTGAAGCATGGGGGTAGAAACATCATGCTTTGGGGCTGTTTTACTGCAAAGGGGACAGGACGACTGATCCGTGTTAAGGTGAAGAATGAACGGGGCCATGTATCGTGAGATTTTAAGCCAAAACCTCCTTCCATCAGTGAGAGCATTGAAGATGAGTCCGTGTTGCCCAGCGACAGCCCCAAAACATGACTGCTCTAGAGGAGATCTGCATGTTGGAATGGGCCAAAATACCAGCTACAGTGTGTGCAAACCTGGTGAAGACTTACAGGAAACGTTTGACCTCTGTCATTGCCAACAAAGGTTATGTTACAAAGTATTGAGTTGAACTTTTGTTATTGACCAAATACTTATTTTCCACCATAATTTACAATTACATTTTTGTCTCTCATAGTTGAAGTGTACCTATGATGAAAATTACAGTCCTTTCTCATCTTTCTAAGTAGGAGAACTTGCACAATCAGTGGCTGACTAAATACTTTTTGGCCCCACTGTATATCAGAGCCTGTTGGTTTTCCCCAGGGCCACATTCGGAGTTTCTGTCCCTACCCATGCCCATATAAGGACTTCCGGGGCTAAATTAGGCATACTGAGGGTGGTGGGGACTTATCAGCGTGTCTATAAGTCAGCCAGCAAACAGGCAAGGTTAAGCAGACTGGGAAAGAGAAAGGGAGCTGACTTTTTCCAGGGAACGGCAGACCCAAGAGTGGTAGAGAATTTAGGCATAGACACTACCAGTCGGCTGGCCAGTTCTTGAAACAGTGAAATAAAATATCACCAAGCGACACCAACAGGGAGGAGCTGTTGAAGGAGCTGGTTCGAGCCCATGTCCAACGGTCAACTAGGAGTTGCTAGAGGAGCAACGCAAGCTGACAGCCCTTCTCCATGGAGAGATACAGAGAACCCGACGGCCAGCTAACAGCCCCGTACCTCCCAAACCTCACCGTCGAAGACAATATTGAGGCCTTCCTCCAGGCTTTTGAACAGACTGCAGAACAAGAGTAATGGCCCAAGAGAAACAGGGCTGGTCTTCTTTTCTGTCTGGGAAAGTTCAGAGCGCATATCAAGACTCATCTCCAAAGCAAGCTAAGGACTATGACAAGATGAAGAAGGAGATCCTCAGACGCTATGGGTACGTCCTCTGGAGCAGGTCCCAGAAATGTAAGGGATGGACCTTTAACTGCGTCGTCGCCTAGGGCCCAGATGTCTAACCTGATCTGTCCCAATGTATTGCACCCACCTGGCTGATGCCATGGCAGCCAATCTGCGCCAGACCTGCTCACGAGTGATCTCTTATCTTTAACTGCTCATCAGCAGGACGAAGGAGTCCTGCCCATAATGGTTTGTAAGTCAATTAGATTCTATACTGAAGTATTCGAATCGAAAATGTAGCTGACCAATGTACCCTGTTGTACAATGAGTCTGTTTTTTGAGATGCATTGTTTCTTGGGCTTGAGTTTGACATTGATTTGAGCATACGATTGACCTTTGTGAGTTCCTGTATTGTTTCAGTTCGTTATTGCTTATGAAGACACCTGTTCCAGTCGGTCACCCCTGTATCGATAGATAAATAAATAAATAGAGAAAAATAAATTCATATGATGCGGAAATATTCTGAGCACACTATTGTTTGATCTTTACACTAAAACATTTTTTTTGGTCACCATTTCATTGTATAAATATGAATATTTCTGTTATGTAAAGAGCATCTCTGTAAAAGAAAAGGTTCGTTTTATAAAGTACATCTATGATGGTCAGTAAGACGCTTCTCCACACCTCAGACCTAACTATAACTAGGTCAACTTACCCACTGTAGGCTCTGACAATGTGATTGTTGACTTTTTTGTCAAAGCAGTAGCGACGGTAGTCCTCCAGGGCATCTTTGGAAGCAATGACAATGAGCACCACTAGCAGAGGGATCATAGTGAGCTCCTTCTGGAAGGCCTCCACTGCTGGCACCCAGTTTAGTAGCACCAGGAAAAGGAAATACAGGTTTGCTGCCCTAAAAGAAAGGAAAGAGTAGCATGATGTGGTCTCTATTGCACACTTGATTATTGCCTTAAAAGTTTATCTTGGTCATTCAACAGCCTACAGTCCTTTACTGGTTTTGCAGGATTTCCAGCTAACCTGCCCTGGCAGTAAAGTCTACACCTTCAATCAGCATCTATATTAATGTATATTTAAATTCCCAAGGGAATATTTGCTGGGTCAGTACAAAAAGCAAACAAACTTTCTCTGTCTGGACATTATCGATCTGCCCACTGATATTTGAAAATAACATAGCATATAACATAATAAAATGCACATAGAAAGCGAACTTTGCCAAGGAACTGCTAAAAAACAAGGACGTGTTAGTTTAATTGATTTGCCAAAGCCTCAACAAGTATGTATTACCTTTCTTGCAGAGTTGAAACCAATCACAAAAAATCTGGACTTGAGTTAAGTCGAGTCATTTGGAACGGAGATTCGAGTCGAGTCTTTCACATGCAAGCTTGAGTTGTGTCGAGTCACTATTGTTGGCTGAGTAGAGTCAGTTATCTGGCCCAAGTCACTTTGAGTCACTCGCTCAGAAATTTTATCACAGCTAATATTTTCACATTTATTTTACAGAATAAAATAAAATACACGATGCTTAATAACATAGTGTCAGATTAATTGTAATGTAATTGTGTGCTCTATTAATTGTGTGATATTAATGAAGTCTGTAGCAGAAGAACAAGAGTGAGTGAAAACAACAGCTAGACTATTGAAGATAGGAGCAACCTTTGAAGCAGAAGAACAAGAGTGAGTGAAAACAATAGCTAGACTATTGAAGATAGGAGCAACCTTTGAAGCAGAGAGAAATGAGAGTGCTGTAAAGGAGGGGCTGGTTGTAAATCTGGGAGGCCTCTGGTCTTTGTGATAAGAGAGGCCTGTTTAGGCAGAGGAGCACGGTGCCAGGTGGGAGACTGTTGAAAGTTGTGACCCAGGGTCAAGGAGTGACCCGGGCTTAGGAACAGCAACAGATTGCTGGTCAGAACCGGTTCTTAGCTGCAATTTAGAAGTCAGCAGACAGGGTGCAACTTTCTATAACAGCTAGAGACAAAGGAAGAGAAATCAGACTGGCAGAGGGAACTGGGGCGTCACAGTCTTCTCCACTCTCCTTATATTCAGCTTTGCGGGATATGAGCTAAGGTAAACTGCTATTATTACAATAATTGCTTAAAGGTTAATAAACCATATGCGTGTGATAATATACATATACTCTGAGTGAATTAAAATACGATTTGACTAAACAACTGTCTCCACTTGTGATCCTTCCTCTGGAATAACGGACCCGATGAGAGAGGAGGCCAAAAGGTCTATCTCGAATTTTTGGGGGCTCCGTCCGGGATTCCAAGAAGGGTCAAGGTAATTTGGATAAATTGAGGAAACACGAAACCCTGATCAATACATCGGCATGCCATCAAAACAAAGGTAAGCAGAGCCTGTTATGTCGAAATCTGTGTAATTGAATATACCAAATCAGATGTATTGAGAAAAGGTGTAGTGTTACTTCCTAAAAATAGGGAGACGTAAATTGTAGGACTATTAGAGTCCGAGTGTAGCACTAAGGTCCGAGTGTAAGACGTTGGTCGGCAATACCAAGTCTGAGAATTAGGTGTGGTCAGAGAGTGGCGACTCCTCTCATCCGATGACGGTCGGGTGAGTAAGCTGGGCTAGTATCCCGAGGCGTGAGACACCTCATACTACTACCCATTCCACGGGTTACTGAGTGTCTTATTTGTGAAGCAACGCCCTTGACCGAAACCTGACGGTGATAACATAAATCAAGGGGTCTGTTGAAGTAGCAAATTCAGGCTTGAAAAAGCTGGCTCGGTGAGAGATAACACACCTAAAAGGGGCATCGAAACGGCTCCATAACAATAGACCAGAAAATAGGCGCCGTAACGCCTCAAAAATAAACCTATTAAACGAGTTCGAGTAAAATACCCTAGACAAACGATATGGAAGGCGAGTTCGAACGTGAGATAGATGAAGGAGGGTGGGGGCCCCCAGCGAAGGGTAAGCCTTCTACCGTCTCCAGTTGGATAAACTAGGAACAAGGGAATAATACGCTGGCCGTATTGCAGCAAACAAACAAGGGCAATTGGGAGAAACAAAAGGAGAAGTACAACAGAAAGATTGAGGAAGTATTAAAAGAGTCGGAGGGAAAGACAGGGGGATTAGTCACTCTGTTATGGAGGAAAGAAAAAGAATGTGCAGTAAAGAAAGATGAGGAAAGGGAGAAACAAAAAAGGGGGACTGAATTGTGGGTCTCTTGTGTTACGTAACTGTCACACACACACGCTGCAGTTCTAAGAGAAAGCTTGGCTTTCTGGCTTTATTTTGATTGTGCCCTAAAACGAATCGAGACTTACGGGGACGCCTGTATTTTAGAATATTAATCTTTTAATATTCAGTGTGATCACACACCCTGGCAGGGGGTCGGTTTACGGTAAACGTCAGGCTTCTCCACCTGACGTGGGATCCATTGCGGCAATCATCTAAGGCTAAATACGGTGAACGATCAATTCAATTTTTGTGGTATTGGTGCGAGGATTTGGGATTTCCACAAGGGGGATCTCTTAGCTTGAACCAAATTGAGAAATTGTCCGATAGATTGAAGGAGAAAGAGGCTAGGTTGAGGGAAAAGAAAAGGATTAAAGTATGTGATTTGAAGGAAATATAAAGTCAGAAAGATAGTTTGAATATGTGGAAGTCTGAAGCTGAGTGTAGAGAGAGGAAACAGAAGGTTGAGAAGAAATGTGTTAGACAGTATGTGATTTGAAAGAAATCTGAGTGTAGAGAGAGGAAACAGAAAGTTGAGAAGAAATGTGTTAGACAGTATGTGATTTGAAAGAAATCTGAGTGTAGAGAGAGGAAACAGAAAGTTGAGAAGAAATGTGTTAGCCCAGTTAAATTATACGGATCAAAAAGCTATTGTGCATTACCAAATATTCGTTGTTGAGTCTAACACTTTACTAAGTTGCAATGGAAGAGCTAGAAAGATTTCAGAATCAAATAGGCCTGTGTAACATACAACATAGTGAAAACATTTAATATTTGTGATAAGTGAAGGTTTGACCCATATTCGAAACTTAGATATGCCCCGGGGTCAAAATGTTTGTTGAAACTTAGTTATGGCCCGGGGTCAAAACGTTTGTCTCTTTGTCGTTATGGTCACGGTGTTTCCGTGTGTGTGTTTATGTCTTTCTGTGTGATGTCTGTTTGCATGGATTAGTGGAATAGTTTAAGTGTTGTCTGTCAATACATGGTGTGCATGAGCTCTAACTGATAACATAGCAAGCATGCTATATAATATTTTTGGAGGGCAGTTCTAAATATTGTGATTTGAATGTATTTGTTTTTATGTGCGGTCTAATGTTGGCCCTTACTGGCCAAGGACGCTGGAAAGATCGATATGTTTTGTCCTTAAGACTGAATGACTACCGGTAACGTTTTTTACGTTCGGTTCTTATTTTAAAGGGGATTTTGGTATTTTTTCGTTTTCGTGTTTTCTTCTGTCTTCGGTAATGACTGTGTGATGTGTCACAGATTTTTTAAAGAAAGAAGGGGAAAATATATATATATATATAAATATATATCTGGTTTGATGATGTCTGTTGGTTCGATGCTAAATGTGACTATTTTTTTTCTCCTTCTGTTTTGAGTAGGGCATGGTCTGGGACGTGGGCTTGATCACCCTATGCTCCCAGGTCGTTAGGAGGCTGTATGGCTGTTGGTTTATTACGTAATGGCGTGGGTGTTGGTCTGCGGTGAACCATTTTAGGTATTAACTTGAGGTATTTTTGATTTGGCTATGCTGCTGATTGGCTGATGTTCCGTTTTTTCTGCTCACTTGTCAATCCGTGTGTGCACCACGAATTGACAATGGGGGAGTATGAGAAGGAATGACAAATTTATAACTTAACTAAATTTTAGATAGGCAATGGCTAGGTTTTAGACTAATGAACAGTCTGACGTAGTCAATTTTGAATTGAATTATGTGGATTGGTATTTTAATGCAATGTTGTTTTATGTCTAACTGGTTTCTTATTTTGGTTTTGAGGTTTATAGCATTTTGTAATCCTTGGTTGTTTGTTGATACAAGATTGCCAGAGCACTGCTCTGAGATGTGATAAGATACAGACCCACAAGGGCCTGTTGCAGAAGCATTGGAATGCAAATTGAAATGTAAATTAACCTGGGGAGATTTTCGGCAAAACCTTTGAACTTTCAGTAAATTATATAGACCATTCTTGCATGGGACTCAGACTCTCCACGGATAGGTACGCAATGACACATTGTGCCTGGATCTCGTCTGAAGGATTCACGGAGGTGCTTACTTGCCACAGACAAGGTGGCCGTGTGGACGATCATGCCTGTTTTAATAGCATGCTCAAGATATAGTTGCATACACATCATGTAATCCATTAGTTGTGTGACCTATTAGTTGTGTGATCTAGTAATTGTGTGCTCTATTAATTGTGTGATATTAATGAAGTCTGTAGCAGAAGAACAAGAGTGAGTGAAAACAACAGCTAGACTATTGAAGATAGGAGCAACCTTTGAAGCAGAGAGAAATGAGAGTGCTGTAAAGGAGGGGCTGGTTGTAAATCTGGGAGGCCTCTGGTCTTTGTGATAAGAGAGGCCTGTTTAGGCAGAGGAGCACGGTGCCAGGTGGGAGACTGTTGAAAGTTGTGACCCAGGTCAAGGAGTGACCCGGGCTTAGGAACAGCAACAGATTGCTGGTCAGAACCGGTTCTTAGCTGCAATTTAGAAGTCAGCAGACAGGGTGCAACTTTCTATAACAGCTAGAGACAAAGGAAGAGAAATCAGACTGGCAGAGGGAACTGGGGCGTCACAGTCTTCTCCACTCTCCTTATATTCAGCTTTGCGGGATATGAGTTAAGGTAAACTGCTATTATTACAATAATTGCTTAAAGGTTAATAAACCATATGCGTGTAATAATATACATATACTCTGAGTGAATTAAAATACGATTTGACTAAACAACTGTCTCCACTTGTGATCCTTCCTCTGGAATAACGGACCCGATGAGAGAGGAGGCCAAAAGGTCTATCTCGACAATAGTCATACTTTCCCCGCTAATGTTCACCCTTCTTCTTTGTGTTTAAATTAGATAAATAAAATCGATTGATCTATTTATAAGCTAATTCCGTTACAATGCAGTATGTTTGTTTTTCTCCAGGGTCCACTGTGTAATTATTAAAACTAAACTCCACCCCTACAGGTATTTTTTGTGAGCTCCCATGTGCTCAGTCCTTTATTTCCCTTTGGTGCCTAAACACTGCACTTGCTGGCTAGAACGTGTCCTCTCTTTCTTAGCAACAGTCTTGAAAACCAAAAACAGTGGCCTGTTCGTGCGCAACCTAAGAGAAATCTGCCGTTGCACTTAAGATTTTTTGGGAATTTTTGGTTATTTATTTAATGACTCAAGTCACATAGAGAACCAAGTTGAGTCATTTCTCGAACAGACTCGATTAGAGTCTTTTGAAGGCCTTTTCGAGTCTGTACCATTGTCGAGTTAAAATAACCCTTTGAGTCGAATTGATTCGAGTTATTACAACTCTGCTTTCTTGCTTCAAACAATGATTTCATTTGGCAGCAGAGAAATGTGTTCAAATTGACCTGTATTCCCTAAGAAATCAAGACTGATCCCCATCTCAAAAGTCCATCTAATATTTCTAATACAGACAGCTAAGTTTTTCTTCCATAATTTGCCACCATCAATGACATCACATATATTGGTCATCCATATTAAAATTAAATTACCTGAGCTAGTAACTGATTTAAATATAGGTGTTGTGTTATAAGCGAGTTTCTTTGCCTAAAGGGACTACCTGTCTCTGTTAGGAGGAATAGCATTAATTAGCATTAATAGCATACCTTATTCTAAGGTATGCTATTAAATTGAAAATACCTTTGTGCTACTCGATGCAATTGCTTTATGAAACTTTTATTTTAATTTTAACCAACTTATTTTATTCAAAGAAAACGCATGCAGTACCTTTCTCACCTGTGGAACTGCTGAAACAGGTTAAACGGAATGAAACTCAACAGGCTGTACTTAGTGGTGCGGATCGCATTACTTTCGTAACTCCTGGACAAGCTGCAATATTCAGAATGGTAGGGTCCGTGCTGAGCAACGACAATTCTCCGTTTGCCAGTGATCCGGTGTGGTGAGCTGTGGGGCTCTGTGGAGGTATTGACAGTAGAAGAGTGCGGGCCTCTTCTACCAGTCCCTGGTGTTATTATTTGCTGTAAGTGGTGTCTGGCCCAGTGTAGCTGCTCCATATTGGGCCTGAGTTGAGATATGCTTTTCCCCAGCAAATGTTTTTAGAGCCAGGCTCTGTGGCTGTCAAACCTTGGATTGCCACCCCAGCTCCAGTGGTATTCGAGGTACCCTTTCACACTGCAATCAACCTGCTGAGAGACAATACCAAATTATAGAGGACATCAATGGGAGGCGTATTCAATTACTCTAACAAGTTTGTCTGCGAGTAAATGATTGGCATGTTCCTCAAGACAAATATACTGTAAAGGCTACATAGCCATAGGGGAAGGTAATTTACATTCTGGCAATATGACTGTTGTCCAAGTTAGCTTAGCTCAAACGCTTATCAACAGAATCAAGAGCGGTCCCTGTCAATTCAACTTGTGCATGATGCTGGTCAGCATCTTGTACTCCTTCCTATGTTAAAGGTATTGGTATTGTGGTTTTCAAGCAAAAGCTTCAATGGCAACGGGCTACACAAATCCAGCAATAACTAGTTTTAAAATCAGGTGTGGTGCAAGTAAGAGGAAACAAATAGAAGTAGCTAATGTTACACAATGGGAAGTGAAACTTTAACAAGGCTTGATCATTGATGGAGTTATTCTTTAACAATATTCTCTGTTTACCGTTTTTACAGCTTGTGATTATGTGAGAAGACAAACTTAGCTGGAATTCTATTTCCCAATGCTCTCTATCCTTTCAGAGAATCATTAGGAGTTGTATCGTTCAGGTAAGTATTATACAGCAACTGAACATTCCAGACTGTAAGTAATGAGTACACATAATTTTTGGCAATACCACCAATCTACTTTTACAGAAGGATAGCCTATTCATGCTGTCAAGAAAAAAAGTTGCCAAGATATCAAGCTCTAAAGTAGGCTATATTGTACATAACACCTGGAAAATATAATAATAACAGACATTCAATAGCAGAAAAATGAACTACTGAAATTTAGATGGCTGATGCGACTTCACAAGAGTACAGGTTAATAAAGTAAAAACCGCAGAAAAGGGCCAAGCCAAATGGATCCAAAATTCCAATACTTTCATATAACACGTATAATTTTGTTTTGTTATTTTGTGCTGACGATGCCTTTTTGAACGCATGGATTCCAGCTTCAGATTTCAATTTTAGATCTTATTGCAATCAACTTCATAAGCACACTAAAACAAATGCTTAATAGGTTATCCAGATTAAAGTGGATTCAACACACAAGTTCTTGCAGTTCCTTTGCATTACTTTTGTAACTTAGGTTTGATCTTTTGTTGTAGCATGTAGGAAATACTCATTTGGGAAATTAGTAATGTAATCATAATGACTAATATGCTTGGAAATGTATTTGCAAGGGATGAAGGTAAAAAAATTATTACATTATAAAACTTTGTTGTATTGCTGCTATCTTGGCCAGGGCTCCCTTGAAAACAAGATTGTGTAATCTCAATGGGAATCACCCAATGCCCAAGAGTAAGTATTTGTTCCAATGTATTCTGATGAAAAGAGTATGGCCATTGGTATTCTCATGATAAATGTAGGCATATGCAAATTAAATGGTTGAACCATAGAATGAATTGGAGGAGGTGAAGAGTGAGTCCTCTTCTCATTAGCCTGTTTCGGATCTGGGTGTATAGAGTCCAATGAGGAACCCGAAGAAACAAACTGTTTATTAAAGCAGTTAAGAATGGCTGATTTATCAGTTAGAGTATGTGTCTTTTAAAATACAGGCTGGCAACACATTTGAAGTTACATTCCCAACTGTAAGATTGTATTACTTTCTAAAATGTGTTAGGATCATTACTAGTAGTTTGGGATTTGGAATTTTTAGCCTATGCAACATCCATTTCTTTCAGTAGGTTGGACAGCTGAGGAGAAAACCAAGGTTTGTTTTGGGCTTTTACTCAACATTTTTGGAAGGAAGAATGTTTATTTATAATGTTAGGGAAAGAATCATGATAGTATTTCCAAGCCAGTTCTACGTCATTAATGAGAGATCCCGTTCTAGTTATTATCATCCAGTAAAGTGATTTTACTTCATATAATAAGTAACTTATTATTCATTCACAATCAGGAAATACCATTGTATTTTATGGACTTTAGACCACATTTACCTTACTCTAGGCCCGTACTACTACTGCTTGTTTAAAATTTGAAATAATTATTCAATTTTCATTGGATATGATGAACAGCGTGATACAAAGACAGACATCGTTGGAAGAAAAAGACAAATGCAAAGGAATATGAGTCTGGTCCTCAGCTATGCTGATGCGGTTCAAAAACAACCTTACATAAATGTCCCTCTCGTGAGCACCATAAACCAGGAAGTATAGCCAGAGAAAAAAGGTAATGCAATACCAAGCAGTCCAAAGGCCTTAACACGTTTTCATTTCAGAAAACACAAGCTCGACGTTTGATCAATACAAATCAAGATAATTGCTAGACATAATTGACCTTAGCAATTCATGCGACATAAAAACTGATAAACATTTTAAAGTACTTACTTTGTTTCCTTTCGCAATCGGGTTGGGCAGCTGTAGTCTAAGAAACTAAATTGAGCCACAGACAAGACGTCTACACTTTTTTGCAATAATAAATGGACGAGAGATTTAGACAAGGCCTACAACCATCCTGTACCCAGACCTTGGGGAAAAAAGCAACGCTTGCGCATAGAATCTTAGAAGTTCCAGCAGATATGTTCTCACAGAGATGAGTCATATCACGTGAAGGCCTATTCCTATTAGTCGGGGTCCTAGTCGTTTTAAATTGGCGTGTCGCATTCTCACATGCGCCGAAGTAGCTATTGCGCGAGGATGAATGGGAACACCCCAACAATCAGACTGAATTAATCTGGCTGTGTTGGAGTCCATCCCCTTTAAAAGTATAGGCGTTGTTCCAGTAGGTCTAGAATGTAGACGATAGGCTTATTTATAATCGATCAAGTGCACCTCCCCCTTGCTCTTGAAGACATTTGCCGGTGTTACAGTTCATCTGGTGATTCTGTTGACTGGTGGCTTTTCGCGTGCGTGTGCAGCTGTTTTAACGCAATGGATTGTTTGTTTCGTGTTGAATCAGGAAATGGATTGCCTACTCATCTGACGTCGTGAACATATAAATTGTCTCTTCACAAGGTGTTGTTGTTTGTGTGACCAAATGCAATCCAGAAAACAAATATTTGTCCTAGCAAATGGAAAAAATAAACAACAAATATCCACACTCACTTGCGCCAAACAATGTAAACATCTACTACTCTGCTTATCACACCGCGCCACAGATTCCAACAGGCTTCTCCCGAGCACCTGAAGATACTAATCTCCCATCACAGCAAACCATCCCCATTTAAAACGGGCACGTATACCTTTCTCTAGATTAACTGGTGATATACTTTATGTGGCGTTTCGCAAACGTACCCCATGCAACTTATTTGATAGCCTACTACTCGTCTATGCATGCATACTTGTTAATACAACTGTTTCGTATTCTTGGGACAACATGTTTGTTGTTTGCATTGCTATGAAATGACTGTGTCCTAACATAACCTGCTGCTCTGTGTGTGCTACCGAATTCCATGATTGGTGCGAGGATTTCTTAAACAGTCTAGACTCAGAATGGAATTGATTCGTCCACCACCGATAATGTAAATAGTTAGGCTATTAACTGCCTTTACGACTAGCTACACGGTTGCCTATAGGTATAGACGTATCCGCGTGCTCAGAATGAGTTTGACAAACTGCAGTGAATTGAACAGTTGGCTACGTGATGCTTTCTTCAAGCAAAGTGTGCGATAATTGAAACGGAGGCTACTGCCATATTTGTCAATAGCTGGGAAACACAAACTGCAAGCTAGCTCCTCACACATAGGGCCTACGTTTATCTGTAAGTGTAAAATATAAGCTATAAATGCGCTCGTTTGCTAGGTTTTACCCACGGAAAACATCAACTGCATAGGTCATTATCTCTCTACGCCACCGCCCCCGCCTTGAAGTGCTCGACCACATCAATCCGGCAAGTTTGCCCATTTATTCACAGGTCATACATAGGAAATCAAGTTGACAAAGTAGTTGATTTTCTATATATGAGCTGTGAATAAATGGGCACACTTTTTTGAAAAAACGTTGAAAAAAATGTAATATATATAAAAAAAATCAAGTTGACAAAGTAGTTTGAACTAGACGAAGATTTCTCCAAGCTAGCTAGCTTTGCTGCAGACTGCAGTTCATCTTCTGCCAGTCTGAAGTAATCGGTAGCTTTCGAAGTGGCTTCCCCGAACATTGTATGAGAGTCAAAATAGGCTCTATTTTCACTTGTGATGAAGTAAGATTTAGTTGAGGGTGTAAGAGGCCTATTGTGGGGGTAAATGTCATAGCAGGTTTATTAGGAATGAGTGTTAAACGCTTTTCAATGTAGGCCTATATCACAAGTTAATCTGGACTTGTCCGTTTTAAACAGGGGTAATTTGCAGTGATGCACGATTGATGTGGTCGTGAACTTCAAGGCGGAATCGGTGGTGAAGAGAGATAATGACCTATGCAGTTCACCGCGGGTTCAAACCTAGCAAACGAGCGCATTTCTAACTTATATTTTACACTTACAGATAAACGTAGGCCCTATGTGTGAGTCACCAGATGAACTGTAACACCTGTGTAAAGCTGCTATAGGTGACATTTTTGCATTAACGTATTATCAATGCATTTCTTCTGATTCCAAGTTGTAATCTCCATGGGAGAACGAAAAAGTCGCGATTCAGATCATTCCTCCCGAGGTCTCAGTATTCTATATTAATTTTATCTGCCGCCGGGTGCGATCTCCCACAAAACATGACAGCACAAGGAAGTGGTTGCTAAATCAGGAAGAGATTTATTTTACCGTCTCATGAGATATATTGATCTGCAGCATGCGCTCTCAGACGGGATGTTACGTACTTGCACGGTCAAACTGAGACTAGTTTAGGCTAAATTCGTTCCAAATGTTATATTTTCTAATAGCCGATTCTTTTCTTTAGAAAATTGATTCAAACCGGTAATTTTCATACTTATTTAGCTTGGCAAATACCCTACCAAATAAATAAAATCAATGTGTAATACAATGTGTCCTGTTGTGTTTGCCTGCTGTAGTTTGTTTTAAGCCTTTTGACCAGGTCGTCATTGTAAACGTGAACGGTTCTCATTTAACCTATCAGTTTACTCAATTAAATGAACTTGAAGTATACTTCTTTTTGGTAAGGCGGCTCCAATTGTGATCCAACTTTGTCTAGTCTTGTTAGCTTAAACAAAGTTTTATTGAAAAATGGGCAGTGGTATAAAGAACATCGTGCTGCATTTATCAAATGTTGGCAACGTCCGCCCTTTTCTGGATAGTAATATCAAATTAAATCAAGTTTATTTTAAAGCACGTTTAAAACAAGCAGAGTTGACCAAAGTCATGTGCAGTCCATTTAAATATGCATATAGAAGATAGAAAGCATAATCAATGAAATGTGTTTTTAGATTAACAGGCTAGCCAAAATTGTACGGCTGTGACACTGGCTAAGACTGCAATAAACTGTAGGCCTACTTGAATAATCAAAGTAACAGTGGCAACAGATTGTAGCCTAGTCTAGTCGTGTGAGGACGCGGGCATGTTTGTCGCCGCTTCACCGTACCGTAGTTTTAAGCATTATTCTCTATTTTTGTGCCACTTGTCAGATTTAATAGCATGCTCAAGATATAGTTGCATACACATCAGGTAATCCATTAGTTGTGTGACCTATTAGTTGTGTGATCTAGTAATTGTGTGATATTAATGACGTCTGTAGCGGAAGAATAGGAGTGAGTGAAAACAACAGCTAGTCTATTGCAGAGGAAATGAGAGGGCTGTAAAGGAGGGGCTGGTTGTAAACCTGGGAGGCCCCTGGTAATTGTGAAAAGAGAGGCCTGTTTAGGCAGAGGAGCACGGGGCCAGGGGGAGACTGTGGGGAGTTGTGACCCAAGGTCAAAGAGGGACCCGGGCTTAGAGAACGAAGAAGCGTCTGGTTTAAGAGATCAACAGGAAACATCTGGTGTTGGTCATGTGGGGTGCAAATGAGTGTGGCGCTAAACTATATATACTAGGAGAGCAAGGAGATAGAGGTCAGACTGGCAGAGGGAACTGGGGCGTCACAGTCTTCTCCACTCTCCTTATATTCAGCTTTGCGGGATATGAGCTAAGGTAAAGTGCGCAGATAATAATTAATTATGCTTTGAACAATAAAATTCGTGTGACTAATACCTGTCTCTGATTGACTCTTCACCGGCATCAACGGACCCAATGAGAGAAGGGTATTTGAACACCCATTCTTAACAACTTGGGGGCTCGTGCCGGGATGCCAGAAGGGTCAAGGTAACAATTTGGACAAAATCGAGGAAACACGAAACTCCAAACGACACATCGTTGGCCAACACTCAAATAAGGTAAGCAGAACCTGTTATATCGAATCTGCAGTATTGACTACTCTAAAAGTTGATGTGTCGTGATAGAGTGTTGTGGGAACTCCCAGAAATAATAATATGAGACATAAAAATTGTAGAGTGGGTATAGGTTACCTATCTCGAGTGTAGGACTTTGGTCGGCTATACCAAGTCTGAGAATTAGGTGTTGTCAGAGAGTGGCGACTCCCCTCATTCAACGACGGTCGGTGAGTAAGCTGGGCTAGTATCCCGAGGCGTGAGGCACCTCATACTACTACCCATTCAAACGGGTTACTGAGTGTCTGATTCACGAAATACTACTCTTGACAGAAACCTGGCGGTGAGAACATAAATCAAGAGGTTTGGTGAGGTAGTGAATCTCAGGCTGTAAAGGCTGGCTCAGTGTGGTAAACACCTAAGAGGGGCATCGGTCGGCTCCATAGAATAGAGAGGCGTTTGACGGAAACCTGACAGGTGGTAACGAAAGTCAAATAGCCTGATAAACATAGGTGTTTTTTACACCTCAAAATAAGGACTATTCACGCGGCGAATAAAATACCCTAGACAATGACATGGACGGCGAGTTTGACAAAAAGTTAGATGACGCTGGAGGGGGTCCACCAGGATGGATCCCCCTAGATCAACAGGCTAAAAACATCTTGGCAGCATTAGCACAGACAAAGAGTGAGGTGTGGGCAAAGAAAAAGGGAAAATATGAAGAAAAAATTGATGAGGTGTTGAGTGAGGCAGGAAGCCAGAAAGGGGGGTTGGTAACTAGGCTGCGAAAGAAGGAGAGAGAGTGTGCAGAGCAAAAAGCCAAAGAGGAGGAGAAAGAGAAGAAGGCAGGGTGGAGTCAGAGAAGACAGCATAAGAAAAAGATAGCAGAGCTACAGAAACATAAGCAAAGGTGGGGGGAGCTAGTACTGGGGGCACAGGCAGTACAGCATCTAAACAAACCCATAAAAGCTCAAAACCCTGTCCCAGGAGGAAAGGAGGCAACTGCGCCCCCTCCCTATGCACACGCCCCAGGCATGTATGTTCAGTCAGGGGCAGGGGCACAAACGACGTCATACACCATACAAGGGGGAGACATGGATATACGCCCAACACACAGTCAGTCTACCCCCGCTCCACTAAGACCCTCCCCTTATAGCGAATGTAGTGAGGATCTTAGGGAGTGGTCTCGCACACAGCCTCATGTAACACAAGCCTTCGAGATGCAGAGAGTTCGGGATCATGGAAGGAGAACCCTGCCCGGAAGCCGAGTGGGTCCAGCTGAGGGTCATCAAACGCAAGTGGTCCGAGCCAAGGTGGACGGGTCCGTGGAGGGTCAGAGAACGAACCGAGCACGCCGTTCGCCTAGAGGGCAAAGGTGACACCTGGTATCACTGGAGTCAGTGTGCAGCCGCTGTTGCACCCACCCGCACCTTAGGAGAGATTCGAGCAGACCTCCAGAACATCCAATAGCGTGAGACCACAAGAGAAGGGGCAGAATAATCCCCTGGTCATAAACGCTGACTCTCAGGGCAGTCTACCCCTGAGAGCGAAGAACAGAGCGCGAGCTCTGCAACACACCCACACACATTGCATATCACACAGTTTATTTCTTATTAGTTTATTTCTTATTTTAGTTGTGTTAGCATGTGGCTTTACGGTAATTGTAAGTTTGCGGGGATTGTGGGGTTGTTTATTACCACTGTCATAATATTTTGGTATGTTCGGACACTGGAAGGGTCTCATTATGTCTATGATTATGTCATTAGCTGTTTTTGTTGCTATTTTGGTCACTTGTGGATGTTGTTGCATACCATGCATTAGGGCATTAATTGTTAGGTTGGTTACAGCAACTTTGGAGAAGCCTGGACCCACACCGGCTTATCAGATGCCTCTGTTGGCCGAGGACGGGTTTGAGGAGTATGACGCCTGTGAGGAGGATGTGTGTTGAGCTCGGTTAGGCGAGCTCAAAAGGGGGAATTGTCAGATTTAATAGCATGCTCAAGATATAGTTGCATACACATCAGGTAATCCATTAGTTGTGTGACCTATTAGTTGTGTGATCTAGTAATTGTGTGATATTAATGACGTCTGTAGCGGAAGAACAGGAGTGAGTGAAAACAACAGCTAGTCTATTGCAGAGGAAATGAGAGGGCTGTAAAGGAGGGGCTGGTTGTAAACCTGGGAGGCCCCTGGTAATTGTGAAAAGAGAGGCCTGTTTAGGCAGAGGAGCACGGGGCCAGGGGGAGACTGTGGGGAGTTGTGACCCAAGGTCAAAGAGGGACCCGGGCTTAGAGAACGAAGAAGCGTCTGGTTTAAGAGATCAACAGGAAACATCTGGTGTTGCTCATGTGGGGTGGAAATGAGTGTGGCGCTAAACTATATATACTAGAGACAAAGGAAGAGACATCAGACTGGCAGAGGGAACTGGGGCGTCACAGTCTTCTCCACTCTCCTTATATTCAGCTTTGCGGGATATGAGCTAAGGTAAACTACTATTATTACAATATTTGCTTAAAGGTTAATAAACCATATGCGTGTGATAACATACATATACTCTGAGTGAATTAAAATACGTTTTGACTAAACAACTGTCTCCACTTGTGATCCTTCCTCTGGAATAACGGACCCGATGAGAGAGGAGGCCAAAAGGTCTATCTTGACACACTGTACTTGTTTTAATGGTCTGTTTTTAATATGCCTTGTAAAGTTTCCTTAGTTTTTAGAAAGGCGCTCTTAAATTAAAGTTATTATTATTATTATTATTATTAGTCTAATGAGTAACACAAGCATTACAGGATGAGTTAACACAAACATTTCACTTTAAAGCTTTGAAAGGGTGCTTGGACTATTAACCGTCGCTACCATGTTAGCCTATAGCTAATCATTATGTTTTTTATTGATTACGAGGGTATCAAACACTCCCATGCAAAAAATATAAACATTTCTCGTGTACTCCGTCACGGCTTAGCTCAATGCTGTCACTTTTGTTGGTGATACAATAGCCATATGTAAAGGCTAGTAGGCTATACCTTGAAAAGATATGTGGACAATGAGACACCCTTTTGATGGATATGATGGATTGCTATATTAGTTTAATAAAACGTGTGGTTGTCGCTGACAATTGTAGGACATGACGAAGTCGACTACCGTATTATCATTAACAAAGTGCTGTACAAACGTGAAATACAAGTTTCAAGTGTATTGTCAGATATTTAATCCCTCTACCGATATAATAATAGCTTTAATTTTAGAGCACATTTCTAAAAACTCAAGGTCACTTTACAAAGCATAGACAAATACAGGACTAGACACTAGAAATGCATTTTCGGGAAAATTAATATGTGATTGCTTTGCGCAGTAGCAGGTCATGTGGACGCTGGCCTTGCAAGCAAGATGGTTGTGAAGCAATGTGCTGGCTATGCCTTTCCCCTGTTATGTACCACGATGCGAGCCTGCACACGACAGAACACTGTGTGAGGGGGGAGGTACTCTTTAATCCGTACGTTGTGCAGTTACGGTCCCACAACAACTTCCACAATGCAAGGCTTGCGCACTGAGGATTTAACACGTAAACCTGCAAATGTTAACATTGTTTGAGAGGGGGGTAGAGTTTAATGGGTGCAATAGTGACAAAATCTGGAACCAGCAATGCAAATTAGATGGAACGCACACTCGTGACCATCACGGCCCCATGGATCACATTATACTGTAGGCTAATAAACTCAGGGGATTTTTAAGCGTTGGCAGATTACTGCTCCATACCGCAAGTTTACCTTCACACTACAAAGTCTTTACACTCCTGCCTCACTTTGCACTGATACACACACGTTTTATTAAACTAATCTAGCAGTCCATCATATCCTTCAAAAGGGTAACTAATTGGCCACATATCTTTTCAGTGAATAACCGAAGTTGAATACTAGCATTTACATATGGCTATTGTATCACCAACAAAAGTGACAGCATTGAGCTAAAACGTAACGGGGCCAATATCAAAGTAATCGCATCGACATTGTCTAAGCAGCCCACCTAGAAGACCAGTTAGTGCCGTTCAACAAGTTAGCTAGTGCATCCGGAAAGTATTCATGCCCCTACACTTTTTCCACATTTTATATGTCACACCCTAATTCCAAAATTGATTAAAAGAAAAAATATATGTCACACGTACATAAGTATTCACACCCTTCACTCAATACTTTGTTGAAGCACCTTTGGCAGGCATTACAGCCTCAAGTCTTCTTGAGTATGATGCTACAAGCTTGGGACACCTATTTTGGGGCAGTTTCTCCCATATTCTTTGCAGATCGTCTCAAGCTCCATCAGGTTGGATGCAAACTGACTCAGGTTGCACTCTCCAAAGATGTTCAATCGGGTTCAAGTCTGGGCTCTGGCTGGGCCACTCAAGGACATTCACAGACTTGTCCCGAAGCCACGCCTTTGTTATCTTGGCTGTGTGCTTAGAGTCGTTGTCCTGTTGGAAGGTGAACCTTCGCCCCAGTCTGAGGTCCAGAGCTCTCTGGAGCAGGTTTTCATCAAGGATCTCTCTGCACATTGCTGCATTCATCTTTCCCTTGATCCTGACTAGTCTTCCAGTTCCTGCCGCTGAAAAACAACCCCACAGCATGATGCTGCCACCACCATGCTTCACTGTAGGGATGGTATTGGCCAGGTGATGAGCGGTGCCTGGTTTCCTCCAGACATGACACTTGGCGGTCAGGCCAAAGAGTTCAATCTTGGTTTCATCAGACCAGAGAATTTTGTTTCTCATGGTCTGAGAGTCCTTTAGGTGCCATGCGGGCTGTCATGTGCCTTTTACTGAGGAGTGGCTTCCGTCTGGCCACTCTACCATAAAGGCCTGATTGGTGGAGTGCTGCAGAGATGGTTGTCCTTCTGGAAGGTTCTCCCATCTCCACAGAGGAACACTGGAGCTCTGTCAGAGTGACCATCGGGTTCTTGGTCACCACCCAGAGCAAGGCCCTTCTCCCCCGATTGCTTAGTTTGGCCGGGCGGCCAGCTCTAGGAAGAGTCCTGGTGGTTCCAAACTTCTTCCATTTGCGAATGATAGAGACCACTGTACTCGTTGGGACCTTGAATGCCGCAGACATTTTTTGTACCCTTCCCCAGATCTGTGCCTCGATACGATCCTGTCTCGGAGGTCTACAGACAATTCCTTGGATTTCATGGCTTGGTTTGTGCTCTGACATGCACTGTCAACTGTGCAACCTTATAAAAACAGGTGTGTGCCTTTCCAAATCATGTCCAATCAATTGAATTTACCACAGGTGGACTCCAATCAAGTTGTAGCAGCATCTCAAGGATGATCAGTGGAAACGGGATGCCCCTGAGCTCAATTTTGAGTGTCACAGCAAAGGGTGTGAATACTTATGTACATGTATTCAAAATAAAACAAATTAAATATAATTTTTGCAAGAAATAAAAAAAAACGTATTTCACTTTGTCATCATGCGGTATTGTGTGTAGAATGTTGAGAACATTTTTGTATTTAATCCATTTTGGAATTAGGCTGTAACATAATAAAATGTGGAAAAGTGAAGGGGTATGAATACTTTCCGGATGCACTGTATTTTATGAATTTTTGTACTAAAATTTCTGCATCGGGTGACTAACAAAAACGTGAAAGTCACCATCCATCAAAATAAACAAATAAAATTCAAGCTGCAAGCAGCATTTTGACGGGTTATGAAATGTTCTTTAGGTTTAAGGGTTTTTCACCAAATTCAAAATGACGGAAAATCCACAACGTTGGGCTTTAGGGTCCAAAGAGCTTTTTTGTTCATCATGTGGAGGTGGACCTAGAGACAGAATTTCTTGAGGCAAAGTCATATCGTATATAAGAAATGGCCTTTCAAAGTTTGAACATTGTATCACTTGTTATAGCGCCACCGTGAGGTCAATGTATGCCATCTTTGGTTTGGGAGTAGCGGCTATGAGTACCTACCAGCATGCAAAGTTGCAAGCTTCTAACTGTGCCAAATGAAAAATGTCTGGCATTTTCACAAAAAACCTATCAATATGTGGCTGTTATAGCGCCCCCTAAAGGCAGATGTAGAAATAGCTTTGCTGATATGACCAAGTTAGCCTTTTGAGGATGTTTATCAAGTTTCATGAGGATTGGACTGAGTTTGACTAAGTTATTAGCATTTTTGTGATAAACCACGCCCACCAGTCAACCATTGGTCCAATCAAAATCGTCTTTTCGCTGGCGTAGTTGGCGTAGACTCTCCCCTAGGGCATGAGTAAAAAGTGTCATGTGAATTGGACATTTATGTCAAGAGAAATAAAAATATGGTATTTAAAGTGCCCCCTAAAAGCTGATGTGAATATAGCTTCACAGTTACCCAAGATGGCCTTAGAGGTAGTGTATACTGTTTCATAAGGAATGGAATGAGTATGACTGTTTTATAACCATGTTTGTGGTGAGCCACGCCCATGTGCACATTTCATTGGCTTATAGCGGTCACATGTTTTCAGTCTGGCTTATACACCATTTGTGTATCATAGTCCAATGATGCTACATTCCAAATTTGGTGAAGTTTGGACAAACAAATCAAAAGCTCTATTCATTTAAGTGTTTTTCACAAAATTCAAAATGGTGGAAAAAAACTACAGACGGATCTTGGAGTCCCAAGAGGCTTTGTTATTCACAATGTGGAGATGGACCTAATTGCAAAATTTGGTGACCCCAAGTCATATGGTGTAGTTGATGGTATTTCAAAGTTTGACATTTGTTTAATTTGTTATAGCGCCACAATCAGGTCAATCTGGGTCATCTTTGGTTTGGGAGTAGCGGTTACAGGTATGGACCAGCATGCAAAATTTCAAATCTCCAGCACAAAGCAGCTCACGGGAAATTGAACGACAGCTGACCAATAATAATAACAATAATAACTAAACTAAACTATGATAAAGGAAGAGCGGCCCACTCTACCAATGTTTTGATGGTTTTGGCAATGCTGTTACGACACCAGCATTACTATATAGCCTACTATATTTCTCATTAGAAACATGTACTAGGTGTCACAAATATGAGCAGTACATTAGTCTCTCTTTTCACTAAGACTATTTTTACATTTGGGATTTTTGTTCCAAGATTTGACGGGTCATAGCCACATGGCAAGAATTAGCGTAGTCTCATTGCTTCATTACGGCCACATGGTCTCACCATTAAGAATGGCTGATACAACAGTTGCATATCATGGTCCATTGACGGACATGCCAAGTTTGGTAGAGATTAGTCAAACAGATCAAATGTTCTATAGGTTTAAGTGTTTTTCACAAAATTCTAAATGGCAGAAAATCCATCATGGCAGGCTTTGGGGCCCGAGAGGCTTTTTTATTTCTCATGTGGAGATGGAACTATGCACCAAATGTGGGGAACCTAGGTCAAATGGTGTATGAGATAAAGCCTTTCAAAGTTTGGTCAGTGTTGTTCATCTTTGGTTTAACAGTAGCGGTATTGGTACCTACCAGCATGAAAAGTTTCAAGTGTCTAGCCATGCCAATTGGTGATTAATTGGCATTTTTGTGTAATGACATATCAATGTTTGGCAGTTATAGCGCCCCCTTAAGGCACATGTTAAAATGGCTTTGCTTATGTGACCAATTACTCCTTTAGAGGATGTCTACCAAGTTTTATGAAGATTAAGCTAAGATTGACTGAGTTATTAGTATATTTGTGATTAGCCACGCCCACCAGGCCTACCATTGGTCCAATCACAATCTCCTTGTAGGCTTTCACTAAACCTCTCCCTTAGAGCATAAATATGAAGTTTCATGATATTTGCACTTTCAGCCCAAGAGATATCAAAATGTGGCATTTAGAGCGCCCCCTAACGGTAAATGTTAAAATGGCTTTGCTTTTATGGTCTAGGGGACCTCTAAAGACAGTGGACCACATTTCAGGCAGTTTGAACTAAGTTTCACTGAGTTATAACCCTTTTTGTGGGAGGTCACGCCCTCTTCAAATTTAATTGGCCATAGCCCTCACACACTTTGGCCAAAACGTCTGGTTTATTATTCACAAAATTCAAAATGGCGGAAACATTTTCATGACGGACCTTGGGGGTCCGGGCTTTTTTGTTTGTCATGGGGAGATGGACCTATGCACCAAGTTTTATAATTCTATGTCATATGGTGTAGGAGACAAAGCCTTTCAAAGTCTTCAAATTTGGAGCACTTGTTATAGCGCCAGCATGAGGTCTATGGGGGTCATCTGTGGTTTTGGGAGTAGCAGTTACCGGTACGGACCCGCATGCAAAGTTTCAGGTTTCTAGCATAAAGCAGCTCACGGGAAATTGAGTGACGGCAGGAAAACATTAACAATAATAATAATTAAAGCTGCGAGCAGCCTTTGACGGTTCCTAGCTGTCTGCAAGGTATTTAGATGGTGAAAACATGGTGTTGTTCAAGGGGCTGTCTGAGACAATTTGGAGTGACAGATTGAGAGAAGTGCAACTTTATAGAAATGGGATTGAACTACCTTTGGGGAATTAGTTAAAAAGGCTTTAAATTAAGCAGCACCACGAACACAAGGCAAACCAAGAGGCCTTCTTGGGAGTGATTTTGCTTGGAGTGGGTGGTTAGCAGAATTGGGCTGGGTAGGATGGACCTAGTTGAATGTGGAGTGAATGTGGAGTTGAATGTGGGTGACACTAGGACATATTGTGTTGGAGATGTCGCCTTTCAAAGTGTGCAGATTGGATCACTTATTATAGCACCACCATGAGGTCAATTGGGGTCATATTGGGTTTGGGAGTAGCAGGCTTTGCTACCCACTAGCTTGCAGGTTGTAGGTTGTTATCAGTGCCAATCGCTGAACTTAGCATTTTCCTAAACACATAGGTGTCATTATAGCACCCCCTAATGGCAAATGGCAAAATGGCTTTGCTGATTCATGAAGCCTATAGAGACTTCTATCAAAGTTTCATGATGATTGGACCGAGTTTGACTGAGTTACAAAACGTTTTGTGATTATCAAGGCCCATTGCAAATTTAATTGGCTTATAGTGGGCACGTGTTTTGGACTGTAGGTCTGGTTTATACAACGTTTACATATTATGGTGCATTGATGCTACAAACCAAGTTTGGTACAGATTGGTGAAACAGATCAAAAGTTCTGTAGGTTTAAAGGTTGCTCCCAAATTTCTAAATGGTGGACAAAAAAACAAGATGGACCTTAGAGTTCCAGGATTATTTTTTGTTCATCTCATGGAAAGGACCTATGTGCAAAATTTGGTGACTTAAAGTCATATGGTGTGGGAGATATAGCCTTTCAAAGTTTGAAATTTTGATAATTTATTATAGCGCCATCATAAGGTCTATGTGGTTCATTTTTGGTTAAGCGGTAGTGTATTGGCAATTTAAAGCATAAAGCATATATCTAAAATGTCATGCTATTTGGACCGTCACATCAAGGGATGTGAAAATGTGGCATTTATAGCGCCCCCTAAAGGCAGAAGTAAAAATGGCTTCGCTGTTATGATCCATGCAGCTTCAGGAGGAAGTGTATAAAGTTGCATGAATATTGGACCAAGTTTGCCTGAGTTATTACCCTATTGTGGAAAGCCACACCCACGTTGAATTTCAATGGCTTATAGCCGTCACACACGCCGGTAGGTCTGGTCTATACAACGTGAGACAATGCAACACACAAAATTTGGTGCAGATCGGACAAATAGAAAAAAAGTTATATTCGTTTAAGTGTTTTTCACAAAATTCAAAATGGCGGGAAAAAAAGACTATAGAGAATAGCAGTAATTTGGAAAAATGGTTACGCAACAATAGTTTGTGGTCTGTACTACAGTAACCTAAACAAGAATAGGGTCTAAAATACTTTCTATTTACAAAACAGAAAACTAAGATTGACAATATCTGCTAGCTAGCACGGTGATTGTAACCCTTACAGTTTTAAATGCATATGTTGTCAAAAATGAATTTGAAAAAGACTAAATGAAAAAAACTAATGTTTATTTCAACACTGATGGTATAATTTTAAAGCGGGGAATAGCAGCAACCGCCGCTAGCACTACTGGCGTTATCAGCAGCCTCTCTAAAGTAAGAGCTTGAAATTACAAAGCGCTTACTTTAATTGTCAAACAGGTAAAGACGAATTTGTCTGGGATCAATTCAGTGCCAAAAGTCTGAGAGTGTGTGATAGGCAGTTTGTAGTTGTATCTTATGCGGGGGTGTAGCACAAAATTCTGGGCCCTATACATAAGCAGTCTCTGTGGGCCCCATTCCTCTCCCTCCCCAATTTGTTAAACAATGAATTGGTCCAATAACTGTACACATGAATCTTTAGTGGTTATTAGTAACGTATGATCTATTCATACCACAAATCAACAAGTAGGTCTAATAATAATCTGTGTGTGTAAGTGTTCACAGCTGGAAATTTAAACCTTCTTTCGCAACCTAGCCTTCTATTACTTTGCTATGGTTAAATGAGGTTTTCATGGAGTATTCTGCTTTTCATTATGTTTATTTAATTATTTATCATTCCCAAGGTTTTTTCCAGGGCTTTCCACAGGGATATGGAGAAGGCAGCCAGTTGAAAAAAGAACCCAGTTAGAGGGGTCCGAGCACCCGTTTTGGCTGTAAAAGCCAACATTTTCGGGCGTCTTAACATTCTGATGCCACTATTTGCACTGATCTTAATTATTGCATATTTTAAAGAGTTTGCCTACCCTATTGTAAACATGTAGGCTAGGGAATTATTGTAAAGGAAATAGGCTTCTTGTGCGTTTTAGCCGACAGTCTGTAAATAGGTATTCATATTTAGGTGTGAATAGGGATTTGGAAATGACTTTAAGCATAGGTTGTGACTTAAACGTAGATATTTAAAACGAGCTACCGTTACTAATGTTAACAAAAGCTGGATAAAAAAGAATATTATGAGGGAAACATAACACATCGGAATGTTCGCGCCGCACGCGCAAGACAAAGTGCGACAACGACGACACCTCGTAAAATCAGCGTGGTTAGGCAGTAATTTGATTGTCTATAGAAAATGGGAATAAGGTTGTTTGTAGGCTGTGTCAGAAAAAACTGGCTTGTAACCACTCGACCGGAGCAATGCTAACCATATTCAGCACAGGCATGTGGACGTTAACCTGCAAGTAGAGCAGGCTGCTGATGCTAGCCAAACTCGGAAAACCCATATTACATCGTTCACAGCCCCAAGTTGTTGAAGAATGTGATTAGGGTTTCAAATGACTTTTATAATATACGCAATATTTTTAGGTGCAAACACCTAAATAGCCTAGTGCAAGATTTGGTCTTTTTTCTGAGTGTTTTCATACTGTAGTCGACTTGTTCGCATACTTTAAATATCTGTTTAAAGGTCAGGCAAATTGGTCGTTAAGAACATCCCATAGGCCTACTGTACATTTATTTGCAACAGCAACAATTACGTTTTTAGTTTCATGTGTGTTGGAAAATTCTCTAGCCTAGCTCAGCCGGGGGGAGCTAGCTTAAAAGGCCAATCATATCTAACTCATCATATCATATAACTTTGTTTATATATCTTGAACTGTTCAACCATTATGATGAAAAATGTAAACACCACGCTGTCATTGATAATCGGCCCAATCCTTGAAGACTTTTGCTTCATACTAGCTATATCTGTAAACATTTCATTAGTAAACCACTCGTTCTGTACTGACTGTATTAATTTGTTCATTATACATGAGTCCTGCTGGGCGATACACTATTAGCTCACAAAGCCTACCAGGTAACCTTTGTTGCACAGCGCAAGCTGCGTTTGCTTAGACTAATCCACTCGCAAATTGTGCTTACACTTCTTTAGCTGTTCGCAGTAAATACAACCACCGTCGACTAGTAAGACCACAAGGTAATAGAATGTGTAATACAGCAATCAGCTGTTTTTGTTCCTCATACATGGGTCCTGGCAGAGTGCGAATTGTAAGAGGACAACCGGGGAGGTAAACTTTTTTTCAGAGCGAGCCTGTGTTCCTAGACAATTTAATGAAGGTGCGCGCGCGAACGTTGGTCACAATTATTTTCCGTATAGAAAATAATGACGGCGGATTGTAATGATGACTAACGAACTACACCATTAGCCCATATCAGGTCCTAAACGGAAAAAGGGGAGGAGACACAAGCAAGGCAGCAAGTCGCAATTGGCCGTGACAGTAGTACACTATTTTCCCTTTCTTTGCTCACCTCAACATCTGCTGAGATCTCTGGTGCCTGTCGATCTCTGGTGCCTGTCTCCCCCTCTTTGTCTCCTGCATTACAATCAAAAAACTAGAGTAATACATCCGTTGGCTGAAATGTACGCCACTCAAGTACACGCTACGCATTGACATCGGTAAAAAAAAGTTTGCCCCTCCAAGCGCTAATGTCAAACTCCGCCCATGGTATTTCCATTTCTTACTTAGTGCTCTCAACTTACTATTGTTATGTCTTAACACTTATTTAACTATGACAACTATACTTTTATCACTGGCAAAAACTGACGAATGTTACTTGCTTTTCTCTTGCTCATGTTGATAAAATGAATCTGTGTTAAATAAAGGAGACCAGTTATTAAAATAGATATTATTAACTTATGCTGGGAGGTTAATATTAAGTTACCCAATATAAGCTAAAACTACAATTTATTACATCAAGCACATTGTGTTTGTTTTTGCAAGTTTTAGAAGAAACAATGTGGATAATCATTTAACTAGGCATAGGAATGCAACAAAAGAGGAAACATAGAGCAATGTAAAAAGTGAATAACCCCAATATGACCTAGATGGCCTACTTTTGATGCCTCCTTATATTTCACCAGCTAGCCAATTAACGTTAGCAACACCGTTTTTTTTCTTGTAGCCAATCATTTATTATTTTTAGCAATGCTGGTAAAAGGACATGTGTGGGAAATTGGGGGAATAGCCAAACGGTGTGTGCATTATTATGGTGCAAAGTCAAAATTAGACATCCAGCCGTCATTGTGGTAACGTTAGTAGTTCTACCAGTAGTCGGTGATGGCCATTGACAGCATATACGAGTGGACGAAGTGATCATGACGTCACCCATTGGTTTGTGGACCACCATTTTGAAGCCTTGAGTTCAGCATTTTGAAAATCGCCATGTTGGTTTCATAGGCCATCGCCATCTTTTTTTTCTAAACCAGAAGTGACGACATTGACCATACTTGGACTAGAGGGTGGGGCTAGGAAGGAGCTTGGAGGAACGAGGGGTGGAACCCGTTGCTACGTCCCGATTGAGTATCACAAGGTAACCACGCCCTAAAACATACACTGCTTTATGGTTTATTTTACTCTAAATGGGACCAACATGTACAAAATGAACGTCATGCTGTATTGAAAAGGCTTGAAACTAGCGATTGAGACCATAAAGGAAAATGTTTACTGATTAAGTAAGTGAGAAGTAGGGTCATTTTGTCATAGACTTCCATACAATCTAGCTTGTTATTAGAAAGAATGCAGGTTTAAGACCCTTCCCTAGAGGCGTCATTTTTCAGAGCCGGCTACACCCTCGGTGATGACTCGCTAACTAGCAATATGGCAGACAGACCCATGGATATGATAAGTTTACCAACTGGTCTCTAGCTATCTATCGTTGTCATATATTTAATGTAATTCAACAACACAGTGGGTAAACTACAATTACATTTGTGTGACAAATGAACTAATTGGAATCTTACTACAATTTCAAATGGTTCCTGTCCACAATTACTTTCTATCTACTCTTTGGATTGAGCTGCGCGCTAGCATAACCAAAACGTCACAAGACTCAATGTCAGCTGATAAATGGTAGGACCGACTACAGGGGTGTTCGTTTATTATTGTAGTTGTATTCCAAGCTTTGTTCAGGCAGAGCTGGGGAAAACATAATTTTATACTAACTATTAGAATTATTTTCTAAATTTGCAATAAATAAAAAATGGAACCCCCCAAGCATTAGTTTTAACGTCCTTCGGGGGGTGTTTGAACTTAATGATGGGGGTCAAACCCTCCCAACCCCCCACCGTAATTCGCACTCTGGGTCCTGGCCGATAGTCTAAACGCCACCACCAAGACGTATTGATTCAGTAACTTAAATTACTTGTTGACAGAAGTATGTAGACACATACTACTATATGGCGTTGCATTAATGCCAAAATGATACTATTGCGTTGACTTTGTTTAATCCGTTTGCCGTTGCTTTGATGTCTGCTTTAAGAATATTGTTAGTTAACTCCTTCCAGTAGGCTACACTTGTCTTTGGTGATGGCTTTGTACAATGCTTTTGGAGTTTCCTGTTGCATTGCAGTTTGCATTACTGTGGTATGCTGTATTAGCATACTAAAGCAGTAATATTTCAATAACACCCACTTATACCATTTGTGCTTTTACCGGTAAGACACCGTGGTGAAGTTGGTTTCATATTGGATATTGCAGTTGGATATTCAATTTCCCCGACTCTACTATATCACAACCCGAGGTTTAGATTTATGATACAACGGCTTCACAGCCTCCTGATTAGTCAATGCAAATCCTTAGGGACCGTCAGCAAACTACAGATTACAAAATCTTTAAATGTCAATAGCTCATAGACCAAAGTACATAGAAACTTCAAACCACTTTTAGATCAACAAACAACACAGGTTGCACAGCCTTGCTTAGTCCATATACCTCTCCTTTTATATGAATATTTCAAAATTTCAAATTTCAATAGGTTTTTGCACAAATGACTTACACACCTCACCATGCACACATGCACAGCCTGCACAGCCTTTGCTCAGTCGATATTCCTCTCCTTTTATTGTACATGAGTATTTAAGAACTTTACATTTAAATCGTTTTTTTTCTCATATGACTTGGACACCTCAAACTACTTTCATAGTGTCCACTGACCATGCACACATGTTGCACAGCCTTTGCTTTGCCCATATTACTCTACTTTTATTATATATGAGTATTTCAAAACCTTACATTTCAATAGCTTTTTGCTCTGTTTTTACCACCAGGCCACTGTTGAACTCACAAAAATAGGTTCCCCTCATTGGGTTTATACTGGCTTGTCTACACTGTTTAGATAAAAATGCACAACTATCATACAATATCATAGAACCCGTCGCTATACATCCTGGTCTGATGCAATAAACCCAATGCAATAAACTTGTCACTTATGTACTTAGATCTCACTTAATTTCCTATACACATTTGATTATGTATATATAATGTATATGTGTGTGTGTGTATATAAATATAATATATTTATATACTCATATATATATAGAGATATTATATATATATATATATATATATATATATATATATATATATATATATATATATATATATATATATATACAGTGGGGCCAAAAAGTATTTAGTCAGCCAGTGATTGTGCAAGTTCTCCTACTTAGAAAGATGAGAGAGGTTTGTAATTTTCATCATAGGTACACTTCAACTATGAGAGACAACAATGAGAAAAAAAATCCAGGAAATCACATTGTAGGATTTTTAAAGAAGTTATTTGTAAATGATGGTGGAAAATAAGTATTTGGTCACCCACAAACAAGCAAGATTTCTGGCTCTCACAGACCTGTAACTTCTTCTTTAAGAAGCTCTTCTGTCCTCCACTCTTTACCTGTATTAATGGAACTTGTTTGACCTCATCATCTGTATAAAAGACACCTGTCCACAGCCTCAAACAGTCAGACTCCAAACTCAACCATGGCCAAGACCAAAGAGCTGTCGAAGGACACCAGGAAGAAAATTGTAGACCTGCACCAGGCTGGGAAGAGTGAATCTGCAATAGGCAAGCAGGTTGGTGTGAATAGATAAACTGTGGGAGCAATTGTAAGAAAATGGAAGACATACAAGACCATTGATAATCTCTCTCGATCTGGGGCCCCACGCAAGATCTCATCCTGTGGGGTCAAAATGATCATGAGAACGGTGAGCAAAAATCCCAGAACTACACGGAGGGACCTGATGAATGACCTGCAGAGAGCTGGGACCAAAGTAACAAAGGCTACCATCAGTAACACACTACGCCGAGAGGGACTCAAATCCTGCAGTGCCAGGCGTCCCACTGCTTAAGCCAGTACATGTCCAGGCCCGTCTGAAGTTTGCCAGAGAGCATATGGATGATCCAGAAGAGGATTGGGAGAATATCATGTGGTCAGATGAAACCAAAATAGAACTTTTTGGAAAAAACTCAACTCGTCGTGTTTGGACGAAGAAGAATGCTGAGTTGCATCCCAAGAACACCATACCTACTCTGAAGCATGGGGGTGGAAACATCATGCTTTGGGGCTGTTTTACTGCAAAGGGGACAGGACGACTGATCCGTGTTAAGGGAAGAATGAACGGGGCCATGTATCGTGAGATTTTAAGCCAAAACCTCCTTCCATCAGTGAGAGCATTGAAGATGAGTCCGTGTTGCCCAGCGACAGCCCCAAAACATGACTGCTCTAGAGGAGATCTGCATGGAGGAATTGGCCAAAATACCAGCTACAGTGTGTGCAAACCTGGTGAAGACTTACAGGAAACGTTTGACCTCTGTCATTGCCAACAAAGGTTATGTTACAAAGTATTGAGTTGAACTTTTGTTATTGACCAAATACTTATTTTCCACCATAATTTACAAATAAATTCTTAAAAAATCCTACAATGTGATTTCCTGGATTTTTTTTCTCCTTTTTGTCTCTCATAGTTGAAGTGTACCTATGATGAAAATTACAGACCTCTCTCATCTTTCTAAGTAGGAGAACTTGCACAATCAGTGGCTGACTAAATACTTTTTGGCCCCACTGTGTATGTGTATATATATATATATATATATATATATATATATATATATATATATATATATATATATATATATATATATATATATATATATATATATATATATATATATATATATATATATATATGTATATGTGTGCGCGTGTTCATTATTTATATTTATCTATTTATTATAAAAAATATGAATATTTTGGAATATATATTTTCATATTTTTGAGTTTTATTTATTTATTTAACTATTTGTAACTATTTCTTTAATAGTTACTGCTGCTAAAGTTTTTTTAGTTGTTTGTTTTTGTTTTGTCTTTGCTGCTGAGCTGACCCGACTCTCGTCTTGCACATTTCATTGTATTGTTGACCCTCTTTTAATCTACATATGACTAATAATGAACTAAACTAAACTAAAGTAAACACACCTCAAACTACTATCATAGTGTCCACTAACAAGTGTCAAACTGCATCCTATCATTTTCTTCATAATACGGGATGTCAGGATGTCAGAGGCACCAGTCGATAGTCATTGAAGACCTTCGGTTGTCCTTTCTTGGGAACTGGGGAAAGGCAGGATGTCTTCCCCACTACTGGGACTCTTTCCAGGCTCAAGCTTAGGTTGAAAATCCACTGGATAATTTCACACAACTGTTCAGCGCACACATTCAGCACCATTTGCACAGGCTGCTGTCGTTTCTGTCTTTGGCAGCCAGGCAGATCTTGCACCTCGTCCTATTCACTTGGCCCTCCTGTCTGATGTCCTCCTGTGGCTGGGTGGTGGGGTGTTCCCTTCCTGCACCTCTTCGTGTGTGGCATGACAACCTCTTTGCCCATTTCCTTGATGAATAGCTGCCGTGGATTGGCCACACCACCGATGTACTGAGGCTATTATGCAGTGAAGTTGGTTTAGGCATTGAGGTTGGCAACATCAAGCACATTGGGCCTGAGCACCATGGACCACCCCTGTGTTCTCCACATATATAAGTAGGTGCAAACCATCTGATCCATTATGTCCACTCCTCCTCACTGCATGCACAATACCCGGACAATGCATGACAATGGATCAGATAGTTTGCACCTACTAACTTTACTGCACAATACCCTCATTATTACATCGGTGGTGTTACCAATCTACGCCAGCTATTCCTCAAGGAAATGGGCAAAGAGCTTATCCAGTGGAAAAACATCCTGCCTTTTCCCAGTTCCCAAGAAAGGACAACCAAAGGTCTTCAATCTACTGGTGCCTCTGACATCCCCTGAAGAAAACAATGATAGGATGCAGTTTTACGCTTGTCAGTGGACACTATGACACTAGTGAAATTTAGCTGGCTGATGAGACTTCACAAGAGTACAGGTTGACAAAGTAAAAACCGCAGAAAAGGGCAAAGACAAATGGATCCACAATTCCAATACTTTCATATAATTTTGGGCCTACAATGTTGGATTAGGTCAGATGTGAGTCATATGACCAAAAAGCTATTGGATTACAAAATGTTGAAATGTTCATAGAAAAGAAAAGGAGAGGAATATGGACCAGGCAAAGGCTGTGCAGCATGTGTGCATGGTTAGTGGACACTATGAAAGTAGTTTGCGATGTGTAAGTCATGTGAGCAAAAAGCTATTGAATTTCATAACTTTAAAATATTCATTTCAAATAAAAGGAGATGAATATGGCCAAAGCAATGGCTGTGCAACATGTGTGCATGGTCAGTGGACACTATGAAAGTAGTTTCTACTGTACGTCATGCAACCAAAAAGCAATTGAAATGTAAAACGTTGAAATATTCATATAAAAGAAGAGGAGATGAATATGGACAAGGCAGAGGCTGTACAACATATTTCAGTTTGCAATGAACAATCTAAAAGTGGTTTGAAGTTCTTAGCTCCTTTTGTTCACAGACCTATATACATAGACGCCGCGTTTACTGGTTCAGCCCGTTGCTGCGATACGTCAATGTCGGTGCCATATTGGAGAGGTGAAAACAAGCCTGTGAAAGTGTAAGGGGAGAGCTGCGTTTTTTCTGTGTAGCCTACAAGGAAGTTTTGTTTAATTAGTCTCTTTAGCTAGGCTATAATTGCTGCTAGACGCAGTGTATCAATGTTAGGTAAATTAACTGAATTACGTGGTGGAAAATAATTCATTTTCATAGAGAATTGTAAACAAAACTCACGTTTGTCAAGTATGGCTTTGTCGTATTTTCCTTGGTTATTTGTGGAGATGTCCCTATGTATCCTAATACAATTTAATGTACATAGATATAGATACATTATCAATAGCAAAATCGGCAAATACAAATCAAATGGTGAGTCACTGGCAGTCAGAATATTTTCTATATTTTTATAGCAGTGAAAGGATATGCCTACAGATATACAAGTATACGTTATGCTCTTATTACTATATTGATTAATCTAAGTTTTAAAAGATGGACACCAATATTAGAAAACATGTATGCATGAGGCAATAATATGAAATATTATATTATTTATATATACATGTATATACAGTATACTGTAGCTTCCTTCCCAGGCCAACTGTGCCAACAATATCATTTTATGAAGTTGGACTCTGTGTGCTGTGGTTAAATCCAGCAGTGCTGTGCTGGGCACTTTAAGGCCCTTCTCTCTTAAACTGAGGTCAGTGTACTGTTTGTCCTTGAGGAATGTGTACCGTGAATCAGCAGGGTCCTAACAGGGACAATCTTTACCTTCTGCGAATTTCCCCACAACCTTCTGCCCAAATACCGAGCCATGTAAACGAGTACACCTCCGTTTCCACTTCCTTTAACGCTTATGGTGTAATCATTAAATGATGAAGCCACCATTATACCGTAAAGTAAATATGTTTTAGATGTCTTGTGTTGGGGTTTCATTTTCAGTTTTCAGAGCACTGCATACAAAGTCATTTTACATTCTAGAGAACACCTGAACAATCCAAAAAGTTGTTTTTACACCATTATATCACATTTCAACCATTTCAAAGCAAGTAATTTTTTTTAACCAATGCCTTCCAGATGTTGTTTTTGAACTAATTAATAAAACATGTTATTCTTCAATTTTTTGACTGATTTCAGAATTTGGCCTTTAACAAAAAATATGTATTGTAAACAATGAATCTAAATACCATTTTTATTGAGATTTGATTTTTATTCAATACATTGTGACAAAGTGTAACTGAAGCTGGGAAAAAATCAGCAGACACTGAAGCCCTCCAGGAACCACCGGCCCTTTGAAAGAAGACAAGAAACAATGAGTGAAGAAGAGATGGAAACCGAAAGATTTAAAACAATAAAAGCCAATAGCCCCTAGTATAGCTAAACAACAGTTGGATTCTGGAATCATAGTTCCTCTATAACATGAAATACCGGGTACTGAAGCCAGGTGTTTGGGTCATTTATACAGCCACTAGACATACACAGTTCATTGTAATAGGAAATACCGGGCACTAAAGCCAGATGTTTGGGTTTCTTTATACAGCTACTAGACATACATAGTTCACTGTAACAGGATTTACTGGGCACTGCAGCCAGGTGTTTTGGTCATGAGTAGTGCTACACATTCATAGTCCTCTATAACATGAAATACTATGGAATGAGAAGAAGAAAAAAAATCCACAAGCAAAACTGTCACACTGAATACCGGAACCACGATGAATAAAGAGGTACGTACGCTTCGAAGCAAGGTAACACTGTTTACTGGGAGATCACAAATAGGGAAGACAGAGTAACCACGATGAAGACAAAGCAATAATCCAGTGACAAGGGACACGACAAGGGGACCATATATGCAGGGGAACAACAGGTGCAGACAATGATAAACAAGGACTCAGGTGCAAACAATAATGACAGAGTGGACGAGTCCTGGTTGCCATCCAGTGGCGAGAGTCCGGTATGACGCCAGGCGTGACAAAAACTAAAATCTACGATCCCCAAAAATAAATACACAAAATAGTGTTAAAGTTAAATCTTAGAAATTGAAAACAGCTCCACTGCTTTCGTTTTGGTGTTTCATACATTTTTTGGGGGCTTGTGGAATTGTGGCACAAATCTCACGTGAGGGTGGGAGTTAAAAGATGATTTCTATTGGGCCATTGGAGTTGGAGTTACAGCTCATTTAACAGTTCACACACACCCATTGTTAAAGCATCATCATTATGTGCTTGAAGTCTTTGGACAGCAGTAATGACATGGGCATGGCCAGGTGTGCTTTAATGCACGGGCTTGGGTGGGCTCAAGCCCCAGGGCCCTGCCTGACAGAGGTCTTTCATTGGCCAGAAATAACACATACAATCATATGTTAAATGACATCTTGCGATTTGTTATTCATTGACTCAATCACCTGTAATTTCGTTGCTGATTGGTATTCTGGTTAAATACGCTATCTGTACGTGTTTATAAAGGGGGTGTGACGATTATGCGTTTTTAAGAAACAAGCGCCAAAATGGAAGCAAGAAAGTTTGAAAGCGGGCCACAGAAAAGAAAAGCACAGAGACAAAAAGAAAGCCGAAATGAGGAGTTAAACGCGAAAGAAAAACAACAAAACGAGAGCGAGCCACAACCAGACCTAGCAAATGTAACAGCTAATGTTAGCATCTTTAGCTACGAAGAAGACACTCAGTGTGAGCAAACTCCGAGAATTGATGATGCGACAAAACGGGCTCTGTCAACTGATGTTACATCTGCCACTGGGCCAGGGTCAGGGCCTACTGTAAGCTATGACCATGGAACTACATGGAGGAATTGGAATGTCAAACTGCTCCCACTGCTTCTACCCGTGCTGGCGTTTTTTATGGGTGTTAGCATGGATGATGCTTACAGCACAGACCCGGCTCATTGGGGAAATAAGATCGATGCCACTGCTGGCATACTGGGCAAAAATGGGACCAACCGCATGCCCGAACAGAGATGCGGACGTATCCGCATCAGAGCGCAAATACAAACACCAAAAGTGGTTCTTCTCTAAATCCCAATTTCATTTTCACATTAAGCAATGGAGAATATCTGCCTAGATAGTGGCTGTGTTACTCTCCATCAGCAGGTTGTGCATTTTGTTTTGCGTGTAAGCTATTTGGGAATATGCACGAACAATCAAAAAGTAAAATGTATCCATTCTGTATGGGGTATAGTCATTGGAAACATTCAGATAAACGTATAGCTGACCACGAAAGCTCCAGAACTCACAGACAAGCAATGTTGGCATACATTAGTCAGACTGCCGCTAATAGTGGTGCAATAGACTCAGAGCTAAAAACGGAATTCGATGATGAGTGCGAGTACTGGGTTCAAATTTTGCACAGAGAAGTTGCCGTTGTTACATTTAGACATAATGTGGACGGCCGCTTAGGGGTCATAGTGGGAAATTTGGGCAACCAGACAATGGTAATTATCTGGGTATCTAGGAGCTAATAGTTTCACCCTTTCTTAAAGCCCATACTGGAAATATATCCAAACGCTGGCCAAGGAACCTCATCTTATCTCTCCAACACCATCTGCAAGAGCAATCTTTTTCATCTTGGTTAAGATCTACCATGCACCAACAGAGAGTAAATCACCTCATGTCAATTTGAAGGCTTGAAGCCAAAGGGGCTAAGTGCCATGGTGGGCAAATATGAGTAATGTATATCAAATGAAAGCTCTCAGTGAGATCTTTGCAGTGCCAAAAGGACACAACTGAAATGATGACCCATAGGTTGTTATTAAAAGGAAAACTGAAAGGCGTAACAGTAAAAGTGGGGTTTTGCGCTGTGCCAAAAGGGCGCAAGTGAGCTTACGCCCTTGTTGCACTGAACATTGTGCATTGTGGGTAGAGCCTTCTAACAACACTTACGTCAAAATGGCTGAAAGGAAAGCATGGTCAAACATAAAAAAATATGTATTTTACAGCAGAGGAGGTTTTAAAGAGTTTAATGGAAGATGAACCAGATGAAATAGATGATCTTGATATCAACGTAGAGCCAGAAGGTAAATTATTGTATACCTTTCTCACTCACCATTAGCATGCTAACAGACTGAGCATGCTAGCAACATGATCACATCATTTTCAGTAGCCTATCAAGCCTAATCATATAGCGATTGATATTCTATGTCAATATTACATTTATGAAAATAGGTTAAGATTCCCATTAAATGATTCAAAATGTTATTTTAAAACATGTCTGAACTGGCCAGAATGAGCTGTGGCATTAGCTAAAGTTAGCCTATGAATGCTACAATGCGTACCCTGCTATGCAGGCAGGTTGAAAGTATTTGAGCATTTTTGGTAAGTGGGAGATTCAGTCAGGCAAAAGGACTTCATCATTAACCATGTATTGAAACAGAAAAGAAGAGGCAGAAAACTACAGGAAACTCAAGAAGACAACACATTTGAATATTATCTCAGTAAAGATGGAAAGCAGATTAGAGTTAGCAAAGTCTTCTTCCTGAAAACACGATGTCTATGAAACGTTTTCCAGGTGTGTGGGCAATCAGTGATTGGGAATTTCTTCTGAGAGCAATAGGGGACATCATAAGCCAACAACCAAAATCTTTGAGGAAAACAAGAACAAAATTCGGGAGCAATCATTCCCAACAGTTGAATCCCACTACTGCAGAAAAGACACAACAAAGCTCTATTCAGAGGGGAACTTACTGAATGTAAAGAAATGTACAAGTTGTTTGTGGAGAAATGCAACAAATAATGGAAAATCAAACCTCAAAAACAAAGCATGTACAGAATGGTGGTTGACACTGAGTTTAACCTGGCATTCCATGTGCCCAAAACAGATGCCTGCAAATACTGTGAGTGGTATCAACAATTGGAAGATGGGGAAAATAATTAAAACAAAGGAGCATATGATGCCCACCAAACACAAAAATTGCTTGCCAGAGAGCATAAACAAAAAGACAAAAAGAAAACTCAAGAGCAGTCTTTTTACAAAGCTGCTGAATTTGACCTTGAGCAGGTTCTAAATACTCCATGGAGCAATGCGAGTAGTCTGCACTACTCGCGCAAATTGAGCACATACAATCTAACAGTATATGAACTGGACACTAAAGATACAGAATGCTACATAAGGCATAAGGGAAGGTGGTTGTGGATCATCCGAAATTAGCACTTGTGTGTTCAAGTATCTCTCTGCACTTTTGGATGTAAATCATGTAGTTCTGTATTCAGACACATGTGGTGGACAGAACAGGAATGCAGCTTTCTGCTCAATGTGCCTCATGCTGTCAAAACCTTGCCCCTCTCTGTGATTGACCATAAATACATGGAGTCTGGTCATAGTCAGATGGAATGTGACATGGATGCTGCTGTAGAGACAGCTAGATGAAAAGTTCCTGTCTACAACCCAGATGGTCACTACACACTAGTGAGAGTGGCAAGAAGAAATAAACCATACAATTTTCATGAGCTGGGCCATAAGGACTTCCTTGACTTCAAGTCATTTTCAAGTCAGATAATCAAAGGCAGAGTGAAAGATGAAGAAGTTGTTCGCTGGCATAAGATCAAATGCTTTCGCTTTGTAAGAGGACCTCAAGACAGTTTACTTCAAGTATGGGCTCTCTGACCAATCGTTCAGAAAGATGCAGGTGGCACAACGAGCAGCCAGAGGTAACCACTGTCAAAACACCACAGCAGATGTACACAAGTCCTCCAGGAATCAGTGCACAGAAAAAACAAGACTTGCTGACACTACACAAAAGGAAAAATATCAGTTGATTTGATACATTCGTTGTAGCCTAGAATCTTTCAAGGTTTGCTGAAAGTTGCTGAGCATCACTTCAAGATGAAGATATTTGTTCTAATCTTTTTTCAGTGTAGATTGAAGTGTAATTGATGCATTGAAATGAATGTGGTTTACAATTCTTTACTTACATACGCCCATATTCTGAATTAGTCAATTGGGAAAATGTTTGTGCCAAAAAGGCGTAACTGACTTTTTTTGCCATTTTTTTAATGTTTAATAAATATTTTTTCAACTTAAGCTGTAGAAGTATTGGTTTTATAGGGATGCTCAATCAGATAACCCAAAAATATCAAATATTGTGTTCAGGACATGGCAACAACAGATTTTGAAGTTTGATCAAAATTTGTTTTGGCTCTCCTGTAAAATATGATATGATGCACTTTGGCTCCAAGCCCTCGAATTGAAAGTGATATTTTACACAAACTGGATTCTACGGATATAATCAAGGACTTCTCTGCTTCAAGAAGAAAACACTTCTAAAGGTAAGAGACCAGATTTGTGTCTCGCAAGTTTTTTTTATACAGGCTGTCAGTTGTACATTTATGATGCTGTTATTCTCCTTGATGTTTATGTAATTGTTGGCTGAAGGACAGATGTCCTCCTTGTGCTGCTTATAACATTATTGTGAATTGATGCTTTTATATATAGAATTGATACCTATTAGGCCTCTGCTTAGCGGTTTTGAGTAGGGCTTGTGTGAACACTGAATGAAAAGCAATTGCGCGTTGTTTTTTATGTTTATATGTGAGGGCCCTCCCCTCACATATACAAATTAAAAACAACAAGGTGGGGGCTCTGCTATATATATATATATACTGCTCAAAAAAATTGAAGGAACACTTTGAAACCACATCAGATCTCAATGGGGGAAAAAATCATGCTGGATATCTATACTGATATGGACTGGGTAATGAGTGAGGAACGAAAGGATGCCACATCGTTTGATGGAAATGAAAATGATCAACCTACAGAGGGCTGAATTCAAAGACACCCCGAAAATCAAAGTGAAAAAATGATGCGGCAGGCTAGTCCATTTTGCTGAAATTCCATTGCAGCAACTCAAAATGGTACTCAGTACTGTGTATTGCCCCCACGTGCTTGTATGCATGCCTGACAATGTCGGGGCATGTTCCTAATGAGACGACGGATGGTGTCCTGGGGTATCTCCTCCCAGATCTGGAACAGGGCATCACTGAGCTCCTAGACAGTCTGAGGTGCAACCTGGCGGCGTCGGATGGATCGAAACATGTCCCAGAGGTGTTCTATTAGATATAGGTCAGGCAAGCGTGGGGGCCAGTCAATGGTATCAATTCCTTCATCCTCCAGGAACTGCCTGCATACTTTCGCCACATGAGGCCGGGCATTGTCGTGCACCAGGAGGAACCCAGGGCCCACTGCACCAGCGTAGGGGCTGACAATGGGTCCAAGGATTTCATCCCGATACCTAATGGCAGTCAGGGTGCCGTTGTCTAGCCTGTAGAGGTCTGTGCGTCCCTCCATGGATATGCCTCCCCAGACTATCACGGATCCACCACCAAACCGGTCATGCTGAACGATGTTACAGGCAGCGTAACGTTCTCCACAGCTTCTCCAGACTCTTTCACGTCTGTCACATGCTCAGAGTGAACCTGCCCTCATCTGTGAAAAGCACAGGGTGCCAGTGGCGGACCTGCCAAATCTAGTGTTCTATGGCAAATGCCAATCGAGCTCCACAGTGCCGGGCAGTGAGCACAGGGCCCATTAGAGGACGTCGGGCCCTCAGGTCACCCTCATGAAGTCTGTTTCTGATTGTTTGGTCAGAGACATTCACACCGGTGGCCTGCAGGCGGTCATTTTGTAGGGCTCATCCTGTTCCTCCATGCACAAAGGAGCAGATACCGGTCCTGCTGATGGGTTAAGGACCTTCTACGGCCCTGTCCAGCTCTCCTAGAGTAACTGCCGGTCTCCTGGAATCTCCTCCATACTCTTGAGACTGTGCTGGGAGTCTCAAGAGTCTCAAGAAATCAATAAAGAGGGAAGATGAAAGCAGGATTACAGCTGAATGAGGAACAAGATTCATTTTTAAAAGGAAATGTTTTACAACAAAATATTTGTATGTTATTCTTTTGGGTCATTTCTAGGCCAGTATGCTATGATTGGTAATGTTTTTAATTTTTCAACAGCCTGAGCTGAAGCAATCTCCTCTACTGTACTGTCAAGGGTCTTGTTTTGTAGTTTATCTAAGTATGTCATGACAACCAGTTTTGGTAGATTCATTCAGACTTCTTTTTGTTCATTCCATGTTTGGATCATATGAAAAAGTGCCAGAGCTAAGGCTGCAATTAGGAGGAGAGACCCCCTAGGAGTCGATTGGATAAAGTATGAGGCAATCCAACTTTGAAGACATATGGTGAGTCAGGGAATTTTATTTGAAATCAAATTTAAAGGCTCATCACAATTATTCAAATAATTAAGTTAATAGTATATATCAACATAAGTTCTGTAAACTCACTGTTTTGCATGCTTATATTGTTTAGACACACTTGAAAAGATATATTCTGCCTCAAAAAAGGTTACGCCTGGAGCACATACATCTGACCTTACTTACTTAAAGAGGAGGATCGTAAAAGAAAAGAAATGTGGGGGTCGTACCTATCTACTAATATGTAATTTACATCATTCTGTTATAATTATTCTAATTATAATTCCACTTTCATTAGACACACTCTTACGTGACTTCATCTCTCTCTCTCTCTCTCTCTCTCTCTCTCTCTCTCTCTCTCTCTCTCTCTCTCTCTCTCTCTCTCTCTCTCTCTCTCTCTCTCTCTCTCTCTCTCTCTCTCTCTCTCTCTCTCTCTCTCTCTCTCTCTCTCTCTCTCTCTCTCTCTCTCTCTCTCTCTCTCTCTCTCTCTCTCTCCCTCTCCCTCTCCCTCTCCCTCTCCCTCTCCCTCTCCCTCTCCCTGCAATCAGCGTTGCACTGTTGAACGCAGTCCCCGGTTTACCTAACCAACCCACCACCTTCGTCGACGAGTCCACCCGGGTAGCCTACATTATGCCCGACTCCGTCAGGGCACGGGCAGCGTGGCGGATCACGCCATTGAGTTCCGGTCTCTCGCTGTGGAGGGGAACTGGACACCGGAATCCCTGGTGACTATGTTCCACAATGGCCTGAACGATGGCTTCATGGATGAGTTGGCCGCCAGCGAAGACGTTGAGGACCTGGAAACCGTGATAACCTTGACTCTGCGCATGGACAAGCACATCCAGGAGCGACGCGGGCAGCGCATGTCTTCCTCCTCGAGGGATCGACGGTCCTCACCCACCCGCAGCACCGACATGGTCAGAGAAAGCAGAGTTTCCAACGCACCGGATGGCCCGGCTGATCCGATGGAGGTGGCCCGCACCCGCTTGTCTCCAGAAGAAAGGGAACTGCGCATGCGTGAGCGGTGCTGTCTCTACGGTGGGGAGCCGGGCCTTTTCCGTACCCGCTGTCCTAGCCTGTTGGGAAATGTCAGGGTTTACCGGTCTTAGTGGGACGGCTGGTGAGTACTTGAACCCTCTCACCCTCATTACCGTCACGCATGTCTCTGTCTGTTTCTGTCTCCTGGGCCAACAGCCGGAATCCAGCCTCTGCCTTTATCGACTCGGGTGCTGCGGAGAGCTTTGTTGACGAGACCTGGGTGCACCAGCACAACATGCCCCTTCGGAGATTGGACAAGCCCCTACCCGTGGTGGCGTTGGATGGTGGAGCCCTGGGCAGCGGGTCTGTTGTCTACATCACAGGCCCCGTCCGGTTGCGCTCTTCATTTAACCATCAGGAGACCATCCAATTCCACGTCATCCACTCTCCCAACCTACCTCTCATCCTCAGTTACCCCTGGCTGGCTCAGCACAACCCCATACTGTGCTGGTCGACGGGAACCATACTTTCCTTGGGGGCTCTCTGCAAGACCACCTGTCTTCTGGAATGCTCCTCTCCAGATCCTCCAGAGCCAGCTCCTGCTGTTGATCTCTCCCTCGTGCCCTGTCATTACCGAGACGAGCGGTGTTCAGAAAAGCCCGGAGCCAGGTTCTACCACCCCACAGAGGTCTCAACTGCGCCATCGAGCTGCTCCTGGGAACCACGGCCCCTCATGGACGCACCTTCGCTTTGTCTGCACCCGAACACCAGGCCATGGAAAAGTATATCAACTAGGCCCTGGCGGCCAGGTTTATCCATTCATCCACGTGACCTGCCGGAGCGGGTTTCTTCTTCGTGGGTAAGAAAGGGGGCGACCTACATCCGTGTGTGGACTACTGGGGAATAAATAAAATCACAGTCAAGAATCGGTATACGCTACCTCTCACACCGCATTCGTTAGACTCCAAGGGACTGCGATCTTCACCGAGTTGGACCTGTGCAGCGCATATAATCTGGTGCGCATTAGAAAGGGGGACAAATGGAAGACCGCATTCAACACACCCAACGGGCATGAGTACCTGGTGATGCCGTTTGGCTTTATTAACGCTCCGGCGGTGTTCCGGGCGCTCATAAACTCGGTGCTGCGGGACTTCCTGGGGTGCGTTGTCTACGTCTACCTGGACGACATTTTGATTTTCTCTGGCACCAAGGGGGAGCACATCAAACATGTTCGGACAGTCCTCCGGCGTCTGCTTCAACACTGTTTGTATGTCAAGCCTGAGAAATGCGCCTTTCACGCAAAGCGTGTATCCTTCCTGGGCATCATCGTCTCCCAGGGGAAGCTGAAGATGGACGTGGCGAAGGTGCGTGATGTCCTGGAGTAGCCCATTAAAGCTTGGTGAAGGAAGTCTAGCACAGCGTTTCTCAAACCCTGGTCCGCGGACCGGCGCATAGGGACATAGGGAATGAATGGAGAGGAGGCACTGGGAGTTGAGAAAACTTGTGAAGGCGGCGATCTTTCCTCTAAATACTGTGTGTGCACTACGATTGTGATTGCTAGCCAGTTTAGGCAGCCAGGCAGCAGTGAGGGGGAGAGCAAGTTTCCATGGTTACATGGACGCCATTTCTGCATGCGTTGCTTTAAAAATGTCACGCATTTCGAACATTCCATCTACCATTTGCTTCTAAAAGTCTTAATTACAAATAAACCATCTCCACACGTTTACATCTACCACCCAGATATATTGCTGTTGTTGGTCTTTATATTGTGATTGCAGATGACTGTATATTGCCGTTTTATAATAACAATGAATACTTAAGTCAGCACTGTCAACAGCAAATGACTGCACAACAGTGACAGTTACAGAAGTGAACTGCGCATGACAGTCATTGTGCCCAACTACCAATCACTGACCATTTATTTTTCGCCATTGTGTTTTGTTGAATTGTTCCCTTTTGTTTTAAGCTTAAATAAATTACTTTAACTAAATGGAAAACGTTTTTATGGATGTTTTATTTGTTTGTAAGTAATAAACAGCTAATTTCAGAATCCATTCAATTGCACGCTACCTGAACTGTAAGCTAGTCATGGCATGCTCCAAACAAGCTAGTTTAGATTCCTTTTTTAGGAAACAACTAGCATCCAGCGATGCTAACTTCTGAACCAGAAGCGAAAACATTTTGTCCTTTTACCTGTAATTACGACAACTCTTATATTCAATTTGGTTTCATTTCCAGCGACAGCTTCCCCCCAAAGCCAGTCTGTGTCATTTGCCAAACCATGCTTAGCAACGAGGCTATGAAACCTTCGAAATTGCGCCGACATTTGGAGACTAAACATGCACATCTCTAAGACAAATCAGAGGAATTCTTTATCAGGAAAAGGACCGAATTGGCGAATCAATCTAAATTACTCCAAAAAAATTGAACAGAAAACGAAAAACTTGCAAAAGCATCGTACATAATTTCACACCACATTTAAAAATGTCAGGCTCCATTCACGATGGGAGAAAGACTAATTATGCCCTCGCTAGTCAGTGTTTGCTCTGAGGTGTTGGGTCCGGCTGCTGCTGCAAAGGTGAAGGAAATCCCTCTGTCAAATGACACAGTCTGCCGTAGAATTGCGGACATGGCAGCTGACATTAAAGCGCAAATCATAGAGAGAGCAAAAAAGTCAAACTGGTTTGCAATTTAGTTAGATGAGAGCACTGATATCTCAAATGCAGCCATGCTTCTGGTGTACACCAGGTATGCTCACGAAGGACAGTTCAAAAAGGATTTCTTGTGTTGTAAAGAGTTGCCTCTTAACAGAACTGCAGGGGAAATATTTCGCATGCTTGACGAGTACATTACAGGGCACGGGTTGATGTGGGAGCGTTGTGTCGGGGTCTGTACGGATGGGGCTGCAGCGATGGCTGGTAGGCACAGGCGTTGTAGCTAGGATAAAAACAGTATGTCCATCAGTTCAGGAAACACAGTGTAATCCATCGAGAGGTGCTTGCCTCCAAACGTTTGTCCACAGAATTGCATGAAGTTCTGAACCAAGTTGTCCTTATAGTGAATTTAATTAAAGCCAACGCATCAAATTCCAGAATATTCGCGGCCTTGTGTGACGAGATGGGTGCTGAACATACTCTTGCTTGCTTGCTCTTTCACTCTGACGTTCGTTGCTTTTCACAGGGTCTATGAGCTGAGAGATGAGATTGAGGCATTCTTGACTCGCAAACAGTCCAGTCTTGCCGCACATCTGCAGGATCAGGCCTGGATTATAAAGCTCGCTTATCTGTTTGACATATTCGACCACTTTAACCAACTAAACCTGTCGATCCAGGACAGAGCGTGTGACATTTTCCAGGCAAATGACAAAATCATGGCCTTCAAAAAGAAGCTCTCTGTCTGGGCAAACAGAGTTAGTAAGGGTGTGTAGGACATGTTCCACTGTCTGTCTTCGCTTTCCGATGAGGGCATGTATCTGGGATGACCAGTGTCACAAGTTATCATTAACCATCTTAACGAAACACTTAACATCTTAACGAAACACAACGAAATATCCCCATCTATGTGAGATGGCAGTCAAAACCAGTTTGCCCTTCCATTCCACCTATCTGTGCGAAACAGCGTTTCTCACCTCACAGCAACAAAGACAAAATATCGGAATAGGCTTGTCTCTGAAAACACACTTCGAGTGGCATTGTCACCATGTGTTCCTCGTTTCGATCAATTAGTTGCAAGAAAGCAGGCGCACCTATCTCATTAGAAATTCAAATTAAAAAAGCGCGGGATGGAATGGGTCATTAACGTAAAAATAAATACATATATATATTTGTTAAAAAATGTGTTGAACAGTTTTAAGTTGGGGCACTGTTGCACCGTTAGCAGTTAATTTAGCCCCCACCAAAAAGACAAAACAAAAAAAAAAGGAAAAATACATTTGTGTTGGGAGTGTTCATAAGAATCAGTTTATATTTTATTTGGTGTTGGTATTGTTGGCAGTCATTTTATGTTCAGCCAAATCACTTCTGTTGAAGCTTTAAAAATACAATTTTATTTTGCTTAGCGCAAGATCATAACAAAGTACTATCTAATTTCATATGGAGCAGGGCGTGGATGGTGGTGTTGGGGGTGCTTGGGGGGGGGGGGGGGGGTCGGAGTTGTGGTGGGTCGTGTAAACCCAAACTCTGACTTTACTGGGTACAAAGAAGTTTGAGAAAGGCTGGTCTAGCAGTTCCTCGGCTTCGCTAATTTCTATCATCAGGGACTTCGGCACCCTGGCCCTCCCCCTCACCGGGCACACCCGGAAGACGGCGCAATGCTTCGTAAGGACCCCCGCTGCTGGAGCCGCGTTTGAGGAGCTTAAAACGTAGTTTTACCACGGCTCCAATTCCTCCAACTGCCTGACCCCCGCCATCCGTTCATCATGGAGGTAGACGCCTCGGAGGTGGGGGCGGGGGCTGTCCTGTCACAGCGATGCCATCCAGACGGGAAGCTCCGACCCTGCGTCTACCTCTCCAAACGGTTCACCCCTGCAGAACTATGGCATAGGATATTGTGAGCTGTTGGCAGTCAAGCTAACTTTGGAGGAGTGGAGGCATTGGCTGGAGGGAGCAGAACACCCGGTAACCATCTGGACCGATCACAAGAACTTGAAGTGTGTTCAAATGGCTAGGAGGCAGAACCACAGACAGGCTCGTTGGGCGCTGTTCTTTGAGCGTTTCAACTTGGTCATCACATACCGGCCTGCCTCAAAGAACTGCAAACCCGACACCCTGTCCCGCCTGCACGGCCCTCCAGTTCCAGTGACAGACAGCAACACCATTGTTCCCTCCGCCAGTCCTGGCTCCGGTCCAGTGGGGGGTGGTAGAAGAGGTCCGTCGCGCCATCCAAGGAGTCCAACCACCTCCAGGGGTCCCCCAACGCTGCTTTTTTGTGCCTCCCCGTCTACGGTCCAGAGTCCTCACGTGGGCCCACGCCTCTCCGTTTGCCTGTCATCCAGGGTTTTGCTACCCTTCGTTGTTCATCATGCTGTTTGCTTACTTCAAGTAAAGTCTTCTTTTCAAAAGCAAAATCCTGTTTCAAGTCTGCCTCTCTTCACCTGTGCTTCTGTGTTTTGCTCCACCGGTACTTGGGTTGTACATTGGCGTCAGCCCTGACAGCGCCTGGCCGTGTTTACAGTTGAAGAGCAGTCTGACATTGAGCAAGGCAGAAAGAAGGCACGTCTTCCAGCACCCCCTAAACTGTGTAAGTGTTATTGTGAACTAATAGTAACTAATAGCAATTTTGAGACATATTATTATACAATTGTGCTATTATCATTGTTTTGATGATATACTCTGTGTTTCAGAATTTACTGCGATATCCTTTCCCTTTTTATTAATGACTATAATCAGTCTCCCAATGGCCTTGAAGTGACAGTCTCTCTGGACAGTGCTATTTCCCATTGTGCCTTTGCACTGGCAACTAGAGAACATGATATTGATCTCTCTATTAGTAAGAATTAGTCAGTTATCTGGGTTAATAAAAACTACAATGATTTTTAGATTCTCAGGTGTGTCAATCGCTTGGGGTTTGACATCAATTACTGTGTGTTGTCGATTTTAGGAAACAACTTAGATTGTTTTGGTCTGAAAACTTGATCGTAATAAAATACTTAAGATATTAGATGTATCTTGTTGCTTCAGGGAACTTAAATTGTTTCATCCAGAATGCGATGGGGGGTTCTCCTTGGCCACCAGAACCACCACACTATTACCCACAAGTCATTGCAATGTTGATGAACGTACATAAAACGTATGTATGACGTATGTATGTATGTATGTATTTGTCTTAAGTTTCAGAAAAGCCCTTCAAAGGTTTCACCCCATCACAAGGCCCCCAGAACCCACAATACAATGAAAAACATTATGCTGGCAAGTAAATATCTGTACTTATTTTCACTCATATATATATATTTTTTTCTTTATTCAAGTCTAACATCTTTTTTTAATTATTTTTTATCTATCTCCATACGCTGACCCAGAAAAGACAAATTGATAATACTACATTTTTCAGGAAACGCTTTTGACAGCGTGACCTTCGGAACCAGAATTATTGTGTTCTATTTAACTATTTAACATCCTGTCCTGGTATGCATTAGTCAGTGCTGTTGCACTTATGCAAAAAATATATATTTATATTCATAAATAAAATCAACTTTTTGGAACTTTGGAGATACGCCCCCTCAAACATGTGAGGCATGCTCCTTTGAAGTAGTAGCCTACTTCATTGTCGCTGAACAGCATTAGATTGGTGTCTTTTTACACTGTGACTAATCAGATTTGGCTCGTGATGGAAAAACCATACTAGACATTTTGTGCAGCATTTATCTTTCCATTGGTTTTTCAGACTTTTGCGTGTCCGGGAAGATAACGTGATTATTTCAGAAGAAATGTAAATGATGCGTCTGTTGGCTACCTGTCTCATATAGGCTACTAACTTAGATTTTTTGAAACATGGTATATGTCAGCACATTTAGAAACGTAGTAGCCTAGCCTGCATGAATAGCCTACATTATTTTTTCATCAGCGTTACAGTAAGAACAATCCGTTCAATAATTGTATTGTTTAGTGTCCATTTTTAAGTATGGATCAGAGCTGCTGATGATTAAGATAGGTATGATGTCTCGATCCAATCAACACCGTTAGGCTAGTGTTTACGAATCATCTTGCCCTGCGTTATTTAAATTGTTCACTAGTAAACTCATTGTATAATATAAAAATATATATATATTCATATTTTACTTTGGCATTATTTTAAACACAGCGATATCTTACGAATGCTATTGCGAGCACACTTTGTCTAGGACTAGGACAGTGGAACGTTTGGTCCCGCAGGTCGGCGTCCTAAAAAAGCTAAGCTGTTAGTGGTTTTGAGTACAAGTTCTCAACATTGTACACTTCATTTGGGTAAACAATTATATCCAAATTGTAAGTAATTCGTTTCTTAACGTATCTATTGTGAAATATCTATACATACTCTCACAATTAAGAAGTATAGTAGGCTATTAACAAAGTGGGCCGTAGGTTGTTCATGCTTATAGACCCAGGACGTAACATCCTGGTAAATTTGAAATCATTTTTTTGACAGTAAAACTGTAACTTTTAGGCAAACTGACAATTTATTAATCGGTTTTTATTCAAAAACGTTCACAAAATAACAACAAATTGTAAGATAAGACTATTTAATTACTTCATAAAAAAAAACGTCGTAACAGGTTTGACCTGCTTATGAGCGCTTCCTGTTCTGTACTGTGGAGGGCAGTATACAACCCGGGGGTGTGGTATGTAGAAAAGCCTACGTAAGAAGAAGAACCTTGAACAATGTCGTTACTTGTGAAACTGCCCATCGAAGAATGTTCAAAAGTGAGTACAAAGATCTAAATACAAATTATGATGCATCGTCACAAGCCTTTTTGTAGGATAAGAAAAGTTGTCATCCATCAGTGGTCTTATCCCGTTTATGTAACAATGTGCCTAGACAGCTATAACAGCTTTGCAATGAAACGCTCCCTTTGATTTAATACTAACTCGGATAAATGAGTTGCTTAAGCTGTCAAAACAATTAGAAAGAAATGCATGGCGAAAGCTTAGTAGATTGGACAAAAAAATACCTCGCTGTACACGATACACCAAGATTTGACGGAGAGGAATATTATTTGGGTGTACCGCCCAATATTAATGTCCATCGTATGTTCTACTACCGGGAAACACTGACTGCCGTCGAATAGTCAAAAAAAGATACGTCCTATGTCTAGGCAGCTCAATCCCGTTTTCACGTTTGGCCTCCGTTACTTAGTAATCGTACTTAGTACGTACATACTTAGTAATAGAGTTTATCAATAAAAATCTAATAAATAAGTCACAATTTTAATATCGAAAAAAGGTTTTATTTTGCCGATGTTTTACTTCCGTGTCACCAACCGAAGTCATCACAAAGCCACATCATCCGACTTTGACCTTACGACGAAATAATAGTTATTTTGCGATAGATTTAAGGCTATGGTAAAGAACATTGCCTTTTAAAGTACCTAAATGAAGGGTATGCAACAATATTAAAACATTTTGCTCTGACAACATCAATATCATGAAAGCCCTGTGTCACTTACCCTCAGCCTTTGGTATTACGTAAAAGCATACCTCGCACGGAGCCGTGGAGGGGATATTTTATGGAATGCACCTGCCCGTGTTCACTTTCAGCCCAAACTATCCATTCGACCGCCAGTTGTAGGCTTAGCATTGTGGGCGATACACCTGTAGCAGTGGCGGGTTTACGACATTTTCCCTGGGGTGGCAAAAGGTGGCATGAGGTTCCAGCTGGGCGGGCAGAGGTTATATCCTCGAGTAGACACATTTGCATTTCAGTGACATAATAATGAGCCTAAATTAGGGCTGGGCGATTTTACGAATTCATCGAATTAATTCAAATTTTGAGTTAGCATGATATGTAAAAAGTCCAAATCGAGAAAATCATGATTTAAAAATGGTGCGGCACAACTGATCTTGTAACATTTGATTTAGAAAAAAATATTTCATTCCATGAACGCCAACGGAACTCATTGATTTTGTAAAGAGAATACTCGTCTGCTGCTCACAGGTGAGGGACCGTAGGCCTGTTGTGCAACAAATAAGCTACATTTTTGTGACCAGTGTTGCTGTCCTTTTAGCGCCGCACGCTATCAAACACTGGTGTGTATCAAGCTATACCCTGCGCCCTCTCCAAGTTACAAGCTACCACTTGGCAGGTCGAACATTCGAACGCCAGTGTAGTCAATACGAGAGCTACCACGCTCAGCGCTGAAGAAAATTACCCTGCGTAGCGGTTTAAAACTGTTTAAATGAACAAAAATATAACGTTTTTGTTGGTCTGAATCACTTAAGTCATTCAAAAGTAATACCCACTTTCACGATATATTAGTGTTGATATGCATACAGCGCTTGCTAATTCATAGTTCGCTTCCAAAGAGCGTAGGTTTTGTTCTTACTTGAAAAAAGCCTTAACTTTAAGCAGTTTATTTAAAATATATACGTTTTATTTATTATCAAACGATTGATGATCTGGTTTAAACATATATTCTTAAACCACCGACAATTCAATCTTTCCATATGTCTACCCTTAATAAAGTCATTTTGTCACTCTAAAACTCACCACAGCGCGGAGGTCGAGAGCGGACTTAGTTAGAATCTCTCTTATTCTGGGCAAAACGGGACCTGAAAAACGGTGCGCACCTAGTGTTTAAGCAAAAATGCAGGGCACTTCCCATAACATTTAACAATCAAACTTGGGTTCATTTTGCAGACAACCCCTCTCGGGACCTGACACTGAGCGACGGCGCCGATCGGTCATAAATAATTTGGTTAACGTGTGTTTTAAATACTTCAATTGCGTTGCTACTACCCTAAATTACATCCGTCGCATGAGAGCTTTTAACTGGACCTAGAAGGAGGTCTCATTGAGCTGTGATCCAAAATTCAAAGAAATCGACTGCTGGACTGATGAGATATTCCCCCTCAAATCATGTGATGCCCTTGATGCTGTGTTTTAAATACTTCAATTGCATTTATAGTACCCTACATTACATCCGTCGCATGAGAGCTTTTAACTGGACCTAGAAGGAGGTCTCATTGAGCTCTGTTCCAAAAATCAAAAAAATCCATAGCTGGACATTAGAGATATTCCCCCTCAAATCATGTGATGCCCTTTATGCTTGGAGCATCCAATTTGTCCAATGACGTAATCAACACCAGAGCTTCTACGCTCAGCGCTGACGAAAATTGGACTGCGTAGGGTTTTAAAACTGTTTAATTCGACACAAATGTAACGTTTTTGTTGGTCTGAATCACTTAAGTAATTCAAAAGTAATACCTACTTTCACCATATAGTAGTGTGGATTTGCATACAGCGCTTGCTAATTCATAGTTAGCTTCCAAAAAGCGTAGGCTTTGATCTTACTTGAAAAAAGCCGTAACTTTGAGCAGTTAAAAATATATGCGTATGTTTTATTTAATGTCAAACTATTGATGAACTGGTTTAAGCACATATTCTTAAACCACTAAAATGAAATCTTTCCATATGTCAACCGTTAATAAAGTCATTCATTCAGAGTGGACTTCGTTAGAATCTCTCTTATTCTGGCCAAAACGGGACCTGAAAACTGGTGCGCACCTAGTGTTGAAGCAAAAATGCAGAGCACTCTCCATATTAATTAACTATCAATCTTGGGTTTGTTTTGAAGACAACCTCTCTCGGGAACTGACACTGAGCGACGGCGCCGATCGGTCATAAATAACTTAGTTAACGTGTGTTTCAAATACTTGAATTGTGTTGCTACTACCCAAAATTACATCCGTCGTATAAAAGCTTTAAACTGGACTTAGAAGGAGGTCTCATTGAGCTGTGATCAAATTAAGAAAGAAATCCATAGCTGGACTTTAGAGATATGCCCCCTCAAATCATGTGATTCCCTTGATGCTGTGTTTTAAATACTTCAAATGCGTTGCTACTACCCTAAATTACATCCGTCGCATGAGAGCTCTTAACTGGACCTAGAAGGAGGTCTCCTTGACCTGTGAGCTAAAAATTTAAGAACTTGATAGCTTGGCTTTTGGAGATACCCCCACTCATGTGAGGCATGCTCCTTATAGCCTACTTCATTGTCGCTGAACTGCATTAGAGCTATGTCCACTGTGTGATTAATTAGATTTGGCTCGTGACGGGAAAACAATGCAGTACATTTTTGTTAGCATTTATGTTTCCATTGGCTTCTAGACTTTTGCGTGTCTGGGAAGATAACGTGATTATTTCAGTAGAATTTGAAATCAGGCGTCCGTAGGCTACCTGTCTCATAGGCTACTAACCTAGAACTTGTGAAACATGATATATGCCTGCATCTTTAGAAACATAGTAGCCTAGCCTGCACAAATACACTTTTATCAAAGTTACAGTAAGAAAACTTCTAAATCCATTCAATAATTGAATTGTTTAGTATCCGTATGGATCAGAGCTGCCAATGATTAAGATATAGGTGTAAAGTCTTGATCCAATCAACACTTAGGCTAGTGTTTTACGAATCATCTTGCCATTGTATAATATAAAAAGATATAGGCTATATTCATTTTTTTACAGTGGCATTATTTTAGACACCGATATGTTACGAATGCTATTGCGAGCAGACTTTGGTCCCGCGTACTAAAAAAGCTAAGCTGTTTGACACGTTAGCGGTTTTCAGAGTACAAGTTTTCAACATTGTACACTTTATTTGGGTAAACAATTATATCAAATGTATAGGTAATTCGTTTCTTAAGGTATCTGTTATGAAATATCTATTAATACTTTCACAATTAAGAAGTATAATAACAACGAAGTGGGCCGTAGGATGTCCATGCTTCTAGACCCAGCGTCTGTCTACATGCACTGTATTTCCAACGTTTGAGTAATTCCATTTTCCCATTTAGCTTCAATTTTTTATAGAAATCTATGATTGATAGCTTAGCAGGAGTGTCAGTTTCAGTTCACGTGAATATATCTAGACTGGTTATTAACACCATCACATTTTTCATTTCATAAATAAAGAAAATACTTATTTAAAGCACTTCTTGCTGCTTTTAAGTTTGTTTACAGAATAAACAAGAAAAATCGAGATTATAATCAAAATCGTCCATAACTTATAAAAAAATCGTTATTTCTTTTTTAGGCCAAATCGCCCAGCCCTAGTCTAAATCTACTTTTATGTTGAACACTTAGAACCTAGTCCTATTTATTTCAATATTAAGTTTGAACAGGTTTTGCTTGTGTCCTAGCAGTGGCAGTAACTTGGCTCTTGTCAAGGCACCGGGCAAACAGTTGAGTGAGCTCCCCTGATTTTGACCCAAACACTCTTATGACAGCTAAAGTTTGTCGATTGACAAGCACATTGGTCGATCATCAAGCACATTGTTTTGATAGCTAATCGCAATTTGTTAATCAAAACCTCATCTTCGGGAAAGCGGCAATCTGGACTTAAATGAGTAGTTGGCTGATTGATCGCCAGCTGGTGCCTATGGAAAGCTCTGCAGTTAACTCGTCCATGTTGTATATAATATAATCATCGACCGTTGCTGTTGCAGATTTCGATTTAATTTCAAATGAATACACAGGGCTGAAAACTCTCATGCATTGAGCATGAGACAAATGCAATTGAACACTATCACTGATATTTCACACTGTCAAATTATTGTAACAACATTTCAAACAGACATTTTCTCGGGTCGTCCCGTGGGCTCACCACCTGCGGGAAGAACCAATGGGGTCGGGTGCGCTGCCAGAAAGGTGGTAGTGAAGGTAGAGGGTCTCGACGGACCAGACCTGGGTGGCAGAGGCTGGCTTTGGGGAGGTGGAACGTCACCTCTCTGGGAGGGAAAGAGCCGGAGCTTGTGCGGGAGGTGGAGCGCTACCAGTTGGATCTGGTGGGGCTTACCTCTACGCACAGCCTCGGCTCTGGTACCTCAATCCTGGACAGGGGTTGAACTCTATTCTTCTCCGGAGTGGCCCAAGGTGTGAGGCGCAAGGCGGGAGTGGGGATAATTATAAGTCCCCGGCCGAGTGCCTCTATGTTGGAGTTTATCCCGGTGGATGAGAGGATCGCCTCCCTACGCCTGCGGGTCGCGGGGGGAAAACTCTGACTGTTGTCTGCGCCTATGCGCCAAACAGTAGTGTGGAGTATTCGGCCTTCTTGGAGACCCTGGATGGAGTCCTGCATAGGGCTCCTGGTGGGGACTCCGTAGTCTTACTGGGAGACTTCAACGCACATGTGGGCAATGATGGAGACACTTGGAGGTGCGTGATTGGGAGGCACGGCCGCCCGGATCTGAACCCGAGTGGTGGCTTGTTATTGGACTTCTGTGCTAGTCATGGACTGGCCATAACGAACACCATGTTCGAACATAAGGATGCTCATAAGTGTACTTGGTACCAGAGCACCCTGGGCAGAAGGTCAATGATCGATTTTGTTATCGGATCTGAGGCCCTATGTTTTGGACACTC
>CM030173.1:24203229-24272278 GCA_017639675.1 Aplochiton taeniatus
CCGGAGGGTGGCTGGCTTCTCCCTTAGGGATAGGGTGAGAAGTTCAGACCTATGATGATGAAGTTAAACGGAATGCTTGTTACAGTAGCCCGGTTATGTCACTTGAGAAGGGGGCAGCAAATGGCAAGCGTACTGAAAAGATGGAATCTGAATTAATATGACCTTGTGACAGATTTATTTTTGTTATAGTGGTTATAAACGCTAAAACACATTAATTATTACCAGCTAAGTATTATTCATTGGTGCTCCTTAAAATCTTGTGGGTAGTCCAACATTTTTTATGGTGCTCCTAACTTTTTAAAGTTGAGAGAACCAGTGCAAGAGTAAAAAAGTTAATGTTGAGCCCTGCAGGTATATCAAATCCAAATTCACTATTTATCAAGACATTCAATTGTCATTTCATAGAGCACTCAGACCAGCGGACCTTCAGCCCCCTGCCTCACCAGGGGGGAGGAGGGGGGTTTCGGGTTAGGCAGACAAAGCAGACATCCCTGGCCCAGTTTTATTAAAAGTGATGGTAAGAGTATCACAGCTGAGGCCAGCAAGACGACAGAGAAGTGTCAAGTAGTGATGTGCAGTTTAACTCTTTTTAATGAGTCGATTCCTTTGAGTCAGTTCATGTAAATGAATCGAACTATTTGAGTCTTTTCCTCAAATCAATTTTTTTACCACTTTAGCCAAGCCCAAGTCATTATTTGCCATTTGTTAGGGCAAATATTACTCGTAATTATACTAAAACACCAGGTCTAGTACATTTTGGGATATAATTTGATTATTTAGGTAGCCTTTGTGGTTTCTGTGTGGGCCTACTGCAGCTTTTGTCAGGTTACCTTTATTTCTGCACGTGAATACGTCCACCAAAAATAGTTCTCTCTATCATGCCATCACACAATACGTCAAAATGACATCATTAGCATGGCAATAAAACAACAAATTAGAGGGTATCAATGTGATTAGGAATGAGACAAGTTGAACAAATTAGTCAAATGAGCCTATATATGTTTAGAACACGTGTATACAGTCAAGCCGGAAAGTCTGCACACCCCTTTCACCTTCTCCACGTTTCATTACATTACAGACTACAGTAGATTGAGTTCATTTTTTTGCCTCAAACAGCTACACACAATAGCCCATAATGACAAAGTGAAGGTAGGTTTTTAGACATTTGTGCTAATTTATTAAAAATCAAAATGTAAAATATCATATGTACACAAGTGTGCACACGCTTTGATATGACACCCTAAAGTGAGCTGAGGTGCATTTTGTTTCCACTGATACTGCTTGAGATGTTTCTACAACTTAATTGGAGTCCACCTGTGGTAAATTCAATTCATTGGACATGTTTGGGGATTGCCAACACCTGCCTATAAAAGGTCCCACAGTTGACATGTCAGAGCAAACTCCAAGCCATGGGGTCAAAGGAATTATCTGCAGACCTCAGACACAGGATTGTGTCTTGGCATAGATCTGGATTACGGTACGGAAAAATGTCTGCAGCTTTACAGGTCCCAAAGAGCACAGTGGCCACCATCATTTGTAAATGGAAGAAGTTTGGAGCCACCAAGAATCTTCCTAGACCTGGCCGCCCGGCCAAACTGAGCAATCGGGGAAGACGGGCTTTGGCCAGGGAGGTGAGCAGGAACCCCAGGGTCACTCTGACAGAGCACCTGCGTATCCTTGTGGAGATGGGAGAACCTTTCAGAAGATCAACCATCCAGGCAGCACTCCGCCAATCAGGCCTTTATGGTAGAGTGGCCAGACGGAAGCCACTCCTTAGTAAAAGCCACATGGCAGCCCGCTTGGAGTTTGCCATAAGACCCCTAGAGGACTCTCAAACTATGAGAATCAAGATTCTCTGGTCTGATGAAACCAAAATTGAACTTTTTGGCCTGAATACCAAGCGTCACATCTGGAGGAAACCAGGCACCGTTCATCACCTGGCTAATACCATCCCTACAGTGAAGCATGGCGGTGGCAGCATCATGATGTGGGGATGTTTTTCAGCAGCAGGAACGGGGAGACTAGTCCTGAAAGAGGGAAAGATGAATGCAGTGAAGTACACCGAGATCCTTGAAGAAAACCTGCTCCAGAGCGCTCTGGACCTCAGACTGGGGCGAAGATTTACCTTCCAACATGACAACGACTCGAAGCACACAGCCAAGAGAACAAAGGAGTGGCTTTGGAGTAAGTCTGTGAATGTCCTTGAGTGGCCCAGCCAGAGCCCAGACCTGAATCCAATTGAACATCTGTGGAAAAAGCTGAAAATGGCTGTGCATCGACGCTCCCCATCCGACCTGACGGAGCTTGCAAGGACATGCAAAGAGGAATGGGCAAAAATATATCAGTCAATATAGGTAGGCCTATACTATTTTCTAATGTAGGTAAACTTAAAACACTTGTATACTGAAACCCTGTCTCATGCCATGGGTACTTAGCCTAACCTAGGCCTATAGAGTAGATTTCCAGCTTAGCCTGGTTATGACCAGAAAGGGGTTTATTCTGTCAGTTTTTATTTAACAGTAAGCTTTGTATATTCGTATGGTCTACTATATTTTCATATTTAAAAAAAATGTAATTTTCAAGTTATTTAGTAGTTATTTTTTATTTTCAATTTTAATCATCTTTATATTTCAGGCAAGTGCATGCCAGACTACTTTTAGTTTTTGTTTTATTTAATGTTTAATGGGCAATAAAGATTTAACTTGAATTTACAATTTTGCCTCCAAGTCTAAGATTTCTATTTAAGTAAAGATGGGGTTGAGCAATGAGTGGCGGATTAAGGCATTTAATTTAAACATTTAATTAAATTTGTCATACTGAACTGAAATAAAGAATGTAGCCTTTGATTCGAAGATTGGCCCAACGCTTCCGGTTTCTTCTCGAGGCTTTTCCTAGCCTCACTATCTCGGGCACTGCAAAGTCATGAAAAAGGGCGGGCATGAGCTTAACTATCAATAAGTTGGACTAAACGTGACTTCGAGTCTGAATCGAAATATCAATGAGTCGGACTGAACGTGTCTTCTTGTCTGAATCGAACTATCAATGAGTCACCCTGAACGTGTCTTCGTGTCTGAATCAAACTATCAATTAGTCAAACTATCAATTAGTCGGAGTGAACAAGAGTTGGTCCACAAGTCGAACTATCAATGAGTCAGACTGAACGAGAGTTGGTGTATGAGGAGCCGAACTATCGCAGAGAAGAGTCTTCAGACAGAAACGTCACACTTCGTAGCAGGAAGTGCCTCTCTTGACGATTTGAAATGTTGTCACAGTTCTTTGGCAAACTTGGACATAATGCAGCGGTAGTGAGTTATAGCTATAAGCTATAGGCCTAAATTGAAAGTAGATACAACAGCATTGACTAGCGGGTTTTGTTTAGCCCAATATTCAATGAGTCAGTTAAAGTTTGATTCACTTGACACAATAGTTCGATTCGATTTGGACACTAAAAAGATTTGTTCATAAAGATTTGTTAGTTAATTTATGCACATCACTAGTGTCAAGGTCCAAAAGAAATAGATGGGTAAGCCCAAAACCCCAAACAACGTTACAAACTGGAACGGCAGGACATTTTTAAATGATTAAGACCAGGGCTGAACAACAAGGGGAAAATATCTACGTGATATACCATCACAATTTAACTGCACTAATATTCTAATGCCACGATGAGAACTTAAAGATGAATTGCGTTGAATGTGTATTCATAAAAAATTTGCAATTGACAGAACACTTGAACATAGAACAATTATCACACAAGCTGTGTCTAAGTTTTAATAAGCAAAACATTTAACTAAAATAATATAATTACATATTTCTGAAAACACTCACTGACTGGCTACCTGCATTGTGAAGGAAGAGAGGGAGAGGAGGAGAGAGAGCCGCTTACTAGGGGTTTGGGGTGGGGGAAAATATCGATACAGCATATTATCGCGATATTTTTCCTGGCAATATTGTATCGATACACGGAGGCCAAGTATTAATATTTTATCATATCAATGATTAATATTGCGAACAGGGTCCGAATAACATACGGCAAGTGCCAAAGGCGGGTATATTTTACAATTGGCAAGTAAATTCCGTAAGGCTATATCCGCCGCACTGGCGGCTAAATGTTTGTACCAAAATAGTCATGTATTAAAAACTATGCTCTCTATCGTGTTTTGGTGTAATTTACGCTTGCCACATTTCTGTCCTCTGCTTTCTGTCGGAGTTAGACCCACATATAGGCCTCTACAATCGCACACTCAGGTTTCAGGCTCGAACGCTGTTTTGTCACGGACGTCATCAGTACTCACTGAGTCCCTCCGGTTCACTCCACCCCAACCAACCGTAAACGAATTAGCAATAAGGGGTGCAAACTTGTCACCTTTCGGTGAAAATCGTGTTTGTTACAATTCCAAATTCTAATTGTATAACGTAACGTTACTGAAATGATGGTTCTGGGACTAGTCAACTTGTTTAACTTTACCACCTTTTCGACCATTACAACATAAGTTGAATGTCAACATTAGTTCCATTAGTTCCATTTTCTTTATGCCAAGATAATATTAGCAAGGCTAATTCTGCAATAACCACAGCGTAGGCTGAAAAAAACGTTGGAAATCTGAGTCTTGCTATGTGTTTGAGGTTATAGTATGCTAATTGTATTACCAGGTTGATGTAGCTGTTGAAATTTACGTCTGAGTCAGTGATCACACCAAGATTTCTAGCTTGGTCCTTAGTTTTCAGAGACATAGGCTGTGTTCGTAACCGCATACTTTGTAACTATCTACTGTATACATTCAATGATAGACACTGCATACTGTTTACTGAAACCAAAATCTAGTATACTGTCGAGGCCAGAAGGAAGTTGGCGCATTGCATTTGCGGGCGGGAAGCATAGTTTAGCAACATCTTTCGGCTACTTAAGATTTCCCCCAAATCATCCGGGAACTTTTGCCATACTCAATTTTCACATACTATGTACCGTTGGCATACTGTCTGCTAATTTCTCGTCAAATTTAGTATGTTAAGGGTGCATAGTAGGCGATTCCGATCACAGCAATAGACTCAAGGTGTGTGCTATTTTTTAGCCTTTCCTCTTTAGCACCAAAGATAATTAGCTCAGTTTTGTCTTTATTTAGCTGAAGGAAATTCTGGCACATCCCGTCATTGACTTGCTCAATGCCCCGACACAGTGATTCTATAGCACAGGTGTCATTTGGTGAAAAGGCTATGTATATTTGAGTGTCGTCTGCATGACTGTGGCAGACGGTATTGTTATTTCGCATAATTTGGTCTAGGAGGAGCATGAAGAGGTTGAATAGAGAAGGCCCCAAAATTGACCCCTGCATGTCATATTTGTTAGCTCAGATACATACAGTAGTTGACAATGAACACAAAGAAGTTCCTGTTGTCTAGATACAACTTAAACCCGTTTAAAACCGTTCCGGACAGTCCAACCCACTTTTCCAATCTTTCTAGAAGTATTTTATGGTCAACAGTATCAAAAGCTGCGCTAACATCCAATAACACCAAGATGGAAATCAGTCAGCAATCTTGCAGTCAGTGTTTAGACGGATGTAATTTAAAACCTTAATAAAAGCCGTTTCAGTGCAATGAAGTGGTGGAAATCCCGATTGGAAGGTGTCATAGCAGCCAATGGGGACTAAGAAATCTTGATGATTTCACGTATAAAGGGCAGGTTTGAAATAGGTCTTTTGTGATTTTGAGACATTAGTGATAACCAAGTCTAAGGTGTTCCTCTTGCTATAGGTTGGCCCCTTCACATGCTTAGACAGTTCAATGGTGTCAAAGATAGTAAAAAGTTATTTAAAACTAAAAGGGGAAGCAGTGTTTAGCTACTATGCAACAAATAGCTGGAAACAACTTCCAGAAGATCTGAGACTCACTCCAACCCTGACTACTTTTAAATACAGATTAAAAACTTGTATGTTCTCGATTGCATTTTATGATACTAATTGTATAATTGTTTGTATTTATTTATTGGTATTTGATTTCCTTTTACGCTTTTGCTTGCCTTGTGTGAAGCACATTGCATTTCCTATGTGTATGAAACGTGCTATACAAATGAAATGTATTTATTAAATATTTCTGTTCTTAATTTTCTGATACACTTTCACCTTATCCAACCCTCAGCTCTTACACAAGGTGGCGGATGGGGTGTGTGGACGAGAACCTCCACATATGGCCGACTACTCGGGAACCTGGAGCGTCAGGGAGTGGCTGGAACTCCTGGACTCACTGTTCTCGCTGTTCCGTCTGGCTGTGAGGAGGAAGGGCCCCAATGAGGAGGTGAGATTGGTGGTCACCATGTCTGTTCAAGATGACTGATTTCATTATTCAAACTCGAGCATGTTTATTTAGGATTAACCATAGAGCTACTGGTAGAGGATCTCACTTGAGATTGTAAGGTAATGAATCAAGACCGGTACTACATTTGTTCACACACTCCACATGACATTTCATTTCATGTATTAAATAAAGTGAGGTTGTGTCTCAGATTGTAGTGTGTTATTGTCCCATGGCTGTCAAGCAATTTCTTTCAATCTGAACTTCGCCATCGGAGTTCTATTATCTACCACTGATCTTTTGTTTTACACAAATGAATCCTTTTGACGCCCAACCAGCCTACTGATCAAAAATATTTGGAACCTTGTTACTATTTGCTTGGAATATCAATTTCTTTCCAAAGGAAACGGTGCATTATCGAATGTAGCAATAGAGTTTTCCTATTGAATGTTACCTTGAGTCTGAGTATTATCTTGTAGTTAGCATTTTGTTTTAATATACTTTAATACACTTTATTAATATTTTATTTTGTTTCTGGTACGGATGACTAGTTATTAATAACCCGTGTCCCCCAATGGATAGGATCTGGCTTTTCTGGTGGGTATGAACACCGGCTATGCGGAGGCTGTGCTGAGTGTGCTAAAGGCAAGACGAGAGGAGATCAGTCAAGCTTTGGTTGAGAGAACCAACTGTGCGTCCGGCTCCCCGCTACAAGATTTTGACTGGCAGATAAAGGCATGTTTAATCTTTAATTTATTCTTCTAATTATATATGTATTTACACTCAGTAGCCACTTGATTAAGTAAACCTACTTGTGAACAAAAAACAGCCAAACAGAATCATGTGATTACATCTCAATATATAAAGCATGAAGACTTGATCAGAACATTCACTCGATATGTACCAAAGCTAAGAAAATAGAAAAAAATAAAAATAAAACACTCAGCGAGAATGGCCCCATGGTTAAAGCTGAGAAGAAGGGAACAAAGTTAAATAACCACTTTTTTTTTTAAAGGGCACAATGTTATTCAGACATGCTCTTATCTCAGTACTATTTGTTACCTTTATTGATTTACCCAATAAAGAGAGACTTCCTAGATTGTGTACAACCAACAGTTTAATTGCACATCCAAGTGGAAAATAAATTAAACCTCCAGGGCAGTGTTTCTTAACCTTTTTTTGACCACCCTTTAATGTTAAAGCGGCATATCGGGCACCTACAAGTTTCCTTTGGAAATTCTAACCAGGATCTTACTACTACCTCCTGCCAACAAACCACGTCTAAAGAGTGCTGCGCCCACTCTCAGGACTATGCAGATCTGGTCTGAGGGAACTGAAAATAGAATTGCAAGTAGCAACATCTTCTATGGACCTAGATGGATATGGCAAAATTGTAACATCACGGGAACTGCAACAACTGTATTAACGGCTGTGTCAACACCAGGAAAATCGGGTAATTCCACCCAGGGCTTTTGATTAGGGAGAGAGATATTACCCTTTATGTTCCTGAGTGCTTCAAAATGACTTATTGTGCCAATTACTACTGGCCTGTGGTGGTCACTACAATAGTTATGAAGTGCTTGGAGTGACTAGTGATAGCACACATCAACACCATCCTTCCTGGCTCACTTGGCCATGTAAGGTTGCATGCAAGTCAAACAGGTCAGTTTATGTTGCTATGGCGCTGCATAATTTACTGGATCCCCTGGATGAAATAAAGGACGCATACAGCATAGGGCTGTTCGTTGGCTATAGCTCAGCATTCAATACAGAACAACAACCTGGCCCTGAACATCAAGAAAACTAAGGAGATGATAGTTGACTTCAGGATAAACTAGGGTATACATTCCCCTATCACGATTGAGGAAGATGAGGTGGAGAGTTAACTGTTTCAGATTCCTTGGGAGATAGATCTCTGATGGCATTGCATCCCACAACTGAAGCAATCGTAAAGAAGCAGCTGCAACGACTTCCTGAGGTGCCTGCGAAGATGGGGTATAAGCACACAAATGCTTGCAAACGTCTATTGCAGAATCATAGAAAGTATCCTAACAAGAAGCAAGAGAACAACCCAGTACAGGAAGGCTATCCAAAGGCAAACTATGAGGAAAATCGCAAGGGACCGCCCAGCTATTAGTGACATTTACTCCACGAGACATTGCAAAAGAGCCCACTCCATAATGAAAAACTCCAACCGCCCTGTTATCAGCTCGTTTTCAAACTGCCATGTAAAAGCAGATGGTGGCGCATCCGGACACGGACAACCAGGTTCCACGACAGCTTCTTTCCCCAAGTAGTGCTCATAATGAACAGTTGCCAGTAGCAGCTGCCCAATCATCAGAACCACAGATCCCCAACCCATCACTTGCCACTTTATCCCGGTACACTTTGCCTTTTATGGGCATTGCATTTAAAATTATCTGGATTTATCTGTCTGAACTTTAGGACTTAGGCACTTCTTTGCTATTGAACGTACTAAAGAAGATAATCACAGCCGTGCTGATATTCAGTATAACAGCACACCCTTCATTGTGATATTACTTTTATACAACCGTTCGACAAGGGCTATTTATTAGTTAGCAAAAGATTGTGATTTGTTTGATCATTTTATAATTTATTTGGCTCCCCCAACACACAGTTCTGCAACTGGGCTGGGACTGGACTGTTTCCAAGCAACACAAGCATTTTCCTACACACTAGCTTGGCACTTTGTGTAGGTTGACAAGCCATTTGTTGTGGAAGCTAATTATAATTTAACTGAAATGTTATTTGTGGTTAGTTTGTTACAATCTAAGATAAAGATAATAATAATGAATTACATTAACAAGTGTTATTAGAAGATCTGTTAGACATGTATTGTTAAAATTCTAGTACGGTCCAATCCAAATCCACCCCTTGCCCCTACCACTTAGCCCTACCCCTCCGTTTTGCGCGTTCATGCGTAGGGGTTAGAGATGTAACGGTATGAAAATTTCATACCACGATTATAGTAACCAAATTTTCACGGTTATCAATATCATGGCGGTAATGTTAAAATGTGTTGAAAATGTTGAAAAAGTACTGAAAAAAAGTTTTATTTAGTAGCGTTAAGTTTTTGTTAACGTATAAATGAAACATGAAAAACATCAAATGTGCATATAAAAGTAACAACACAAACAAAGCATGCATGTAAGAAAACAGATTTGGTCCGACGAAAAGAGGTTGGCTCGGTCCGGATCAACCTGAACCATGATTTGGTTCATTTCCAGTGTGAAACAGTTTTTTGAATGGTTCGGACTTTCGGACTACATACAGGAAGTTTCCCGGATTAACAGAACCTTAAACTGCCTAGTAATAGGTATATTGCATTGTTTGATAATGGCTTATCAATTTTAAATCATAATGAGAAAGAGAGTGACAATTGCTTGCAGTCTTCTCCTTTCCTGCCAGCAATACAATCTTTGCATGACGAGGACGTGATCAAATGTATACAATGTAACAACAACATGAACCTTGGTTCAGACCTCGGTGCAGACTTTCAGGTGAAAAGGCCCTTAAAAGGCTGAAAAATCTCCCGAGCACTGTCACTGCCTTCCGCCACGTTTTCATTGAAAAACACATCAAAACAACCCATGTTTCATGCTGCGCCTGCGCACCTCCATCTTAGACTTGCCAACGTTGGTTGAGGCTGGACAGTATTCACGTGAGTTGATAATACACATTTTCACGGTAATACTAACTGTCGGGGATTTTTTACCGCGGTTAACCATTAAACCGGTAACCATTACATCCCTAGTAGGAGTAGGGGTATAAGCAGAGTTTACGGGGTGCCCCCCCCCCCCTAGCGGCCGAAATACGTCACAACATTAAGTCTAAAATACACACGCCACGCATTGACATCAATATAAAATGTCTGCCCCCCCAGCGCTAATGTCAGACTCCGCCTATGTATAAGGGTAGACTATTCAGGTCAATTACTTTTGAGTATTTTGCAATTGGTATTTGACAGACCTGAAAAAATTCAAATTTAATTTGTAACACTATACTTTATAGTAATTTTGTATTTTGAAAATACCCAAAATACTTTCTCTATGATTCATAAAACATGAAAAAACAAACTTAGGAATTTGCAATAGCTGTGACCAAGTACGTGCATACCTCCAGGTGTTCGAATTCTCAGTTTTGCGCATTCATGCATTGAAACTAAGGGAAATGAGAAAGCTCCCGAATGTCTTGCAAATCATTGGCAAGATGGTGGCGAACGCTGCACAAGCAAAAAAAAAAAAAAACATACATTTCTTTTCTTTGTTAATAAAAATGTAAAGATGAAACGATGTGATAATCATTGTATTATCATAGTTTATACAACAGTTAGCGCCAAGCAAATAATTTGATTGGACAAGAGGCATTCCGTGAGGGCTGATATTCAGTATAACTGCACTGGGTCTTTTAAATCTCCATGTGTCACTCCGCGTCACATTATCATTATCTATCTTAGATTGTAACAAACTTTGCACCGCAAAGATAAACATATTTCCACAAATAACATTTGAGTTGAATTACGAACGAATGTAAACATACCAGGCACGCAGCTTCAGGCAGTGTAGGCGGCGTGGTTGCGTATGTGGCGCCAAGTGTAAACTAAAGTTAGAGTGCATTATTGGTTAGATTTAAGCTAAATCTGTAACTTTTTCTCAGATTTAGTTTAAATTGTAGCTTATTTTTCTAGATATATAAATCTTTCGAAAACAATTTAAATGTTTATTTGAGTGGTGTGGAACACATTTTATTTATATATCTAAAACTTTTTTTAAATATTTAACTTAAATCTTTGTTTTCTATGTGAATATTACATTTTTAATTTTTAATTTTTTTATCTTAAATCTGCGTTTTAAACTGAAATATTTAACAAGAATGATATATTTAGTTTATATCTTAAATATTTGGTTTTAACTTAAATATAAAAAAACAAGTCTAAATATTTATTTTAAATGTTACATTTTAAATATTTAAGTTGATGTTAAATGTGAAACTTTACCTCACATTTAACTAGCCGAAGCTAACTGTATAACTTGTATTACGTGACTTCACTCCGTTGCGGTGTTGTCAGTACATCCGTTCTGGAGTCAGGATCTCTCTCTCTCTCTCTCTCTCTCTCTCTCTCTCTCTCTCTCTCTCTCTCTCTCTCTCTCTCTCTCTCTCTCTCTCTCTCTCCACCGATCAGCCACAACATTAAAACCACCTGCCTAATATTGTATAGGTCCCCCTCATGCCGCCAAAACAGCTCTGACCCGTCAGGGCATAGACTCCACAAGACCTCTGAAGGTGTCCTGTGTTCTTTTATAAAAACCTTTTTACCAGAAAGAAATCAACTGTTACCTAAAATATTGTCTTTAGATGCAATGATAATGTATTGTATTTTACAGTGTCAGTGAAATGTGGGTCACATCAAGTACATCTACTGGAATAAAATCTTGAAATGACAGTACACTGTGTATGACAGTGTGTATCTGGCACCAAGACGTTAGCAGCAGATCTTTTAAGTCCTGTAAGTTGCGAGGTGGGGCCTCCAAGGATCGGACTTGTTGTTCCAGCACATCCCAAAGATGCTCGCTCGGATTGAGATCTGGGGAATTTGGAGGCCAAGTCAACACCTTGAACTGTTTGTCATGTTCTTCAAACCATTCCTGAACATTTTTTGCATTGTGGCACGCCGCATTATCCTGCTGAAAGAGGCCACTGCCATCAGGGAATACCGTTACCATGAAAGGGTGTACGTGGTCTGCAACAATGTTTAGGTATGTGGTACGTATCAAAGTAACATCCAAATGAATGCCAGGACCCAAGGTTTCCCACCAGAACATATCTCAGAGCATCACACTGCCTCCGCCGGCTTGCCTTCTTCCCATAGTGCATCCTGGTGCCATCTCTTCCCCAGGTAAACGATGCACACACACCCGGCCATCCACATGATGTAAAAGAAAACGTGATTCATCGGACCAGGCCACCTTCTTCCATTGCTCCATGGTCCAGTTCCGACGCTCACGTGCTCATTGTACGAGCTTTCAGCGGTGGACAGGGGTCAGCATGGGCACTCTGACCGGTCTGCGGCTACGCAGCCCTATACGCAGCAAGCTGCGATGCACTGTGTGTTCTGACACCTTTCGATCATAGCCAGCATTAACTTTTTCAGCAATTTGTGCTACAGTAGCACTTCTGTGGGATTGGACCAGACGGGCTTAGCCCTCAGTGGGCGTCAATGAGCCTTGGGCGCATGTGACCCTGTCGCCGGTTCACCCCTTGTCCTTCCTTGGACCACTTTTGGTAGGTACTAACCACTGCATACCGGGAACACACCACAAGACCTGCCGTTTTGGAGATGCTCTGACCCAGTCGTCTAGCCATCATAATTTGGCCCTTGTCATTCGCTCAGATCCTTACGCTTGCCCATTTTTCCTGCTTTCAACACATCAACTTCAAGTACTGACTGTTCACTTACTGCCTAATATATCCCATCCCTTGACAGGTGCTATTGTAACGACATTATCAATTTTATTCACTTCGCCTGTCTGGTTTTAATGATTTGGCTGGTGTGTGTGTGTGTGTGTGTGTGTGTGTGTGTGTGTGTGTGTGTGTGTGTGTGTGTGTGTGTGTGCTGTCTCTTCCAGACATCTTTTTATTGATTAATTAATACTTTCTGTAAAGATTACATGAAGCCTAGAGAATAATTTTGTATTCTATGCCTATAATATGCCTGACTATCGATTTTTCCATCTCTCATTTACTTCCAGCAAACCCTTTCAATTTAAAACTGTCGCATGGAATGCGGTAGCACCTCTTATTGAGAAACCCTGCTCTAGGAGCAGGTTAACAATCTTATTTGGTTGGGGAATGAACCTGGGGTTGGGGAATGTTCTGCTTTCATCAATTCCACAGATGTTCGCCAGCTTTCTGACTATATCTCTGTGTTCCACTGTTTGTAGTTTTCAGGATAATGGCTAGAATATACACTATCTTTATCATGTAGATTTAAATGGCATCATCATAGAGTTAGCAAAAAGCACACAATTTTAAGCATCATCCATGCCTTTTGTTTGTGTGACTTATTCAGCGCACGTAACATTTAATGTACAATTCAGGCATTGCAATTGTTCTCTTTGCATTTCTATACTTTTATTTCAAGCGGAAGGTAGTGTTTGGTCTGACCTAAACAGTCTCATATGTTGCAAATAGTCTCCTTATATCAATACAGAGACTTAGTTGTGACAGATTGTAATATACCTTATAATGTGCCTACTGATTGTATGCGTTTATTTAATATATTTATTTGACTAGACTGCTTTTAATTTAGCAATTTGACTCCGTACAGTTTTTATTTATCCTGCTTCACAATATCAAAGCAATTAGTAAACAACATGTAATTGTAATACAATACTAGTATACTGGAATGGGGAGCAAAATCAACTGCTTCTCTTTTTTTCCTCTTGTCAGTTAACGTTATCTAGTGATAAGATCTCAACACTCCAGACTCCTCTGCTCAACCTCAGTCTGGACCTAAGAGAGAATGGAAATCTTAAGCAACTTTCCTTTGAGATGAGCAGAGAAGAATTGCACACACTCATCTGCTCATTAGAGGCTGCAAATAAGGTACAACCATATGTACACAATCACAATTTCTCACAACTTCATCTGGTTTAGAGCGGTTTAATAAGAACACATTTGTTGTCATTTGTGGTAGCTGTGGATGTCAGTAATGAAGCTTCAGCGTAAATTCAGGCAGATAACTCAGTCTGTGTGCAGCTGACGTATCGTCATGCATGTGCACACACCTGTTCACGATTAAATGTCAGGTCAATGAGGGAGGGGGAAGGTATTTAAATGACTGGAGTCAAGTTGAATTCTGTACTTGTCGCGTGAGGTGATGCCAAAACTGATGTGTATTCACATTCATTAAATGTTTTAAAATGGAGACGTTTGTCTGACTGAACTAAAGGCATTTGTTTTGCTGTCTTGACATTAATAGGGCGCAATTTGGATGGTATTGTATAACTGCCTATTTTTGGCTTTCCTGACCATAGTTTAAGCATCATTGCTTTTCCAACTACTGATATCAATATCATTGGAAAATATTTCTATGTATAAAAGTTAACTGTGCTTTAGGTCATAATCAGTATGGGTGCAATGGTTCAACAAGCCCATGGTTCTGTTTGTATCGCGATTTTGGCACAGTACCGTTGCCAATTCTGTGTCTGTGGTTTTTCTTTGCTGTGGTTGTTGAGCCGACACAACAAACAAGCTCGATGAGTTGACATCATACTGCTACTACTGTTGTATCATACTTTAATGTGCAGTTTATACTTTCCACGTCACATTCCCTGATCCTAACCAATGAGGTTTCTTGATCATAACCCAGACCCGAGAATCACCCGGATTGGGACCTGTGTCGCAGACATGGGTCGATAAGCTGTGTTGACCCCTTCACACCAGCAGTTGACCCGGGTCCGGTGTGAAAGGGGTATCAGTGTAGTGAAAGGCCGGCCAATGCGAGATTTACTCTCCAAATTAACGACTTTGTTTCAGTGCACAACCGAATTACCCGTGGGTCATGTGTGCTAACTGAACCGTGGGTGTTGAACTAAACGGTCCATTACCAAAAACTGTAGCACCCCCAATAATCAGGGTACCCATTCTACCTGTAATAATGCCTTTTTTCTATTTTACAGGTGGTAATGCATTTGAAATCAAGGTAGAGATCAATACTCAATTCTGTTGAAGGTTGGTATGAATGTGCCTAATTTCATACACATATTGGCCATGCCCTCATGCTAAACTGTGTTCAATGTAGGCTGCATGTATATCAAAACATGTCAACAAATTAAAATAAAATTAATATCTGTTTGTTGTAACTCTGTTTATGTATCAACAATTAGCATAGGCATGAGGTTTGGGGCATGAAACACCTAGGCTGACCATCAGTCGTACTCTGGCCCTGTTCATAAATGGAAACCATCCACCCACCACCCCTGCATCGCTACACTGGAGCCCGAGAGGGGAGGTGTGGATGCCTGTTGAACTCTCACCCTTTACAGGTCAACGAAGTCACATCTTAACGTATTGTGTTTAGGTTCATTAAATTATGAATTCTTGCTTGTGGTACATGATTCAAAATGTGATATTGCCTACAGCAGCAGATGAGTCAGAACCGCCACTGGACACGCAGCTGTATTACATGCTGGTGTAAATTCTCAGTGTGCCTGATCAGTGCATCAGAACAACAAACGCAAGCAAAGTCTGCTTTTTTTAAGAATATTGTGCACCTTGACGTCTTAATGGTGCTTAGATCCACTTATATTATGTAGAAAGCAGGTGCATCTGATGAAGCTGCGGCTAATTAATGAACCGGCTGCAACAATACATTAAACTCATGGTCTTGAGTCTTATGGGTTCTTTTTGTTATGTCAGGTTTAAGGAACGTATTCAGTGTAACACAGCATACAATCACTGACAGTCCCCACCAAGGGTATTCAGACAGTATTTCTGCACTTCTTCATACTAGGGTCATAGGACCTGGACTATGTCCAAACAGAAAGAGTAGTTTGTAGTTCACAGTCCACACAGCCCCTACAGGTCACAGAGCCGGGTCAAATTTTGACGTGCATAAAATTCCCAATTATCAGCACTTAAAACAATCAAACAAGAACAATTTAAATAGCTCATATATAACTAATATAACAAGTGGTTTCTCCAAATTCTACACAAAAGGCAAACAAGGAAAAGTATACAATAAGATAGCAAAGGTATTGAATGTTCCCAGAGATAAAGTTGGAAGCATAGTTTGCAAGTTCATAGGAACCCTGGCTTCACTACCTGGACTTGGCAGAAAGAGGAAGCTATCACCGGCTGTCACCAGATTCCTGAGGAGGCAGGTAGTCAAAAACCCTCGAATGACTCCAAAAGACTTGCAGCAAGACTTAGTGGCAGCAGGCACTGGAGGTTTCAGTTTGCACAGTAAGGCACATACTAGGCCCATCTCAGGTCCTAAACGGGGAAAGGGGAGGAGACCAAGGCAGCAAGTCGCAAGTGGCCGTGACAGTAGGACCCTATTTTCCCTGTTCTTGCTCACCTCAACATTCCCTGACATATCTGATGCCTGTCTCCCCCCCTCTCTGTCTCCTGATCACAGAAATACAAAGCATTACAATCAATAAACTAGAGTAATACATATGTTCATGGAAAGGTTTTTAGTTCTATCAGTATTCTCCCTATCAGGAAACGACACTATTAATTCATGAGTATTTTAGTTGGGAACAGTAGGCAATGGTTGTTGTGTATCCTTTCAGTGTATACTATATATATACAGCTTTATAAAAACGTGTGCCATTAATCCTAAAAATGTATAGTATTACCATCTCTTACTTGGTACTCTCAACTTACTATTGTTGTGTCCTATGACAACTATACTTTTATTCCTGGCAAAAAGCTGACGAATGTCACATGCTTTTCTCTTGCTCATGTTGACAAAATCAATCTGTGTTAAATAAAGGAGACCTCTGTCATTAAAATAGAAATTATTAACTTATGATGGGAGTTTAATATTAAGTTACCCAATAAGCACAAAGTGTTTTTTTCTTTTAAAACTTGCAAAAACCATGTGGATAATCACTTAACTAGGAATGCAAAAAAGAGGAAACATAGACCAATGTAAAATGTTAACCACAATATGACCTAGATGGCCTACTTTTGATGCCTCCTGATGTTTCACCAGCTAGCCAGTTAACGTTAGTTAACACTAATGTTTCCAGTGTCATGTGTAACCTATCGTTTATTATTTTTAGCAATGCCGGTAAAAGGTTGTGTGCGATAAATTGGGGGGAATAGCCAAACGTTATGTGCATTATTATGGTGCAAAGTCAAAATTAGATATCGAGCCGTCATTGTGGTAACGTTAGTAGTCCGTGATAACTCGCTAACTAGCAAGCTGGCACACAGACCCTTGGCTATGAAAAGTTAACCAACTGATCTCTAGCTATTTGTTGTTCGTTAAATATTTTATGTAATTCAACAACACACAGGGTAAACTATAATTGCATTTGTGTGACAAATGAACTCATTGGAAGCTTAATCAAAATTTCAAAGGGTTCTGTCCACACTTACTTTCTATTTACTCTTCGGATTGAGCTGAGCGCTAGTATAACCGAACTCAATGCCAGCCAATAAATGGTTGGACCCACTATAGAGGTGTTCGTTTATTATTGTAGTTGTAATTCAAACTTTGTTCAGGCAGAGCTTGGGAAAACTTAATTCCATATTCTCTATTAAAATGTATTGGTAAATTTGCAATAAAATAAAAATTGTCCAAGCTTTCATTTTAACGTCCTTCGGGGGGTGTTTGAAATTAATTAGGGGGGTCAATCCCCCCCAACCCCCCTGTAATTCGCACTCTGACTGCTTTACTTCCTCTGGTACTGGAAACCTGCAGCGTGTGGAGGGCAAGATGGATTCAATCAAGTATCAGGAAATCCTAGGAGAAAACATCATACCTTCTGTGAGGAAGTTGAAGCTTGGGCGTCTTTGGACCTTCCTATTTGAATTGTTCTTGTTTGATTGTTTCTTTGCAAACAGCTGAAAGTTTGTAAATTTTGCTTGCAATGGGGGTTGAATAATTTTGATTCACACTGTATACAGAGAGCCAAATTCGCAGTACGAAGCGTCATTTTTGAACTTGAAATAATCCTTACCTTTAAGCATTTTCATTTTCATTTTATATGTATATACACACACACGCACACATTTTTTAAGTAACCCTCCTAACAACAATGTATTCCATTACTGATTACCTCCTTCAGTTTGTATAATTTGATACAATCCAAATTACTAAATTACTAAATCAGTAATTACAATTACAATAATTACAATTACTAAATCTCATTAATGTAATCTAAATACTCCCCATTGCTTTTAGATAATTTTTCCATAAAGACAATATTAATTAAAAACAATAATGAAATGATAAAGGCAGAAATGACTGTCAGTTCCTTATTCATTCCATTGACTTACATTCAAATATAAACATTCCATAGGCCTATTTTAGATTTAGTTTAGTAATGCTGTAAAATTGTATTCAAATATGAGTGTCACACCACAACGAAATGTTATTAACCACCCAGCCATGTTTGAACGATAAAAAAAAAATCAAAATCTTGAAAAATAAGCAGGAGTCTGTTCTGAAATGCTAAAGGCCTGTCTGCTGAAACCACGCCCAATCGCGGGAAAGAAGGCATAGCTAGCAAACTATAGGCTGTAATACGCATAGTATTGTAGTACTTAACGTTATACATGTTAGAAAATAATTGCTGAAACATATAGATACTAGAGCGCATTAGCATCGTACTCTAGTATCTACAGTCAAGCCGGAAAGTCTGCACACCCCTTTCACCTTCTCCACATTTCATTACATTACAGACTTATTCTACAGTGGATTGAGTAAATTTTTTGCCTCAAACGTCTACACACAATAGCCAATAATGACGAAGTGAAAACAGGTTTTTAGAAAATATGCAATGTTATTTTACTGAAAAAAATGGGTTATTTAGGGGTTACATATCTGTGCACATCCTTAGCCTAATACTTGGTTGATGCACCTTTGGAAGCAATTACAGCTTCAAGGCGCCTTGGGAAAGAAGCTACGAGCTTGGCACACTTGTTTCTGGACATTTTTGCCCATTCCTCTTGGCATATAGTTGCAAGCTCCGTCAGGTTGGATGGGGAGCGTCGGTACACAGCCATTTTCAGCTCTTTCCACAGATGTTCAATTGGATTCAGGTCTGGGCTCTGGCTGGGCCACTCAAGGATATTCACAGACTTACTCCAAAGCCACTCCTTTGTTCTCTTGGCTGTGTGCTTCGGGTCGTTGTCATGTTGGAAGGTAAACCTTCGCCCCAGTCTGAGGCCCAGAGCGCTCTGGAGCAGGTTTTCTTCAAGGATCTCGGTGTACTTCACTGCATTCATCTTTCCCTCTGTCAGGACTAGTCTCCCCGTTCCCACTGCTGAAAAACATCCCCACATCATGATGCTGCCACCGCCATGCTTCACTGTAGGGATAGTATTAGCCAGGTGATGAGCCTGGTTTCCTCCAGAAATTACAGCGAAGCCCCGGTGCATGATGGGAAGGCTGGCAAGCAGATTTTCCAAGTTGAGTGACCCAAAAATTTGCCAGTCCCTCTGTTTTATTCAAATTAATGCAAAGGTTGGTTAAATCAGTCAGTTTCCCCCTCAAGTCAACCAGCTGGCATAACAACCCAGTTAGTTAGTCCATTAAACCAGAGATGGGCTGCAATCGAGCCGTGCCACATAATCTCATGTGGAGGTTAGACGGGAGCCTTCCAGTGTGAAAGACAATGAGGAGAGATGAGTATGAGAATGACAGGGTCTCAGATCATTCAGCAGCCACCACCCGAAGCACAAGCAGCTGCTGGGTCATTCAAATTACACGTTTTGAGGAAAAGCTTATTGCTGCTTTGAAGGACACATAACCAAGCCCAAATTAGGCCCCTCTTGTGGAGGATGAAGATAGCCTTTTTCCCAGTGTTCTTCCAGCTCTTCCAGCTCTCTGGTCCTTAGAAAGCTGAAGTTAAATGTAAAATCCCCATTCTAATGTATGAGGCTGAGACAAGCAGTCAATAATATACTTAATTACAGCTATACCCCAAGTTCTCTGATGTTTGAGGCTGAGACGAGCAGTCAAGTCAGTTTAATAATTGCCATACCACTAGCTCTGTTGAAATAAAAAATATATATATTTTAGGGGGTGTAGCACCCAATAAGGTAATTTCCTCAAAGTAATACATCTGAAAATACTCGATCTTGATCGAAAATGTAATAAAACCCCAAAATGTAATGACACATTTTTACTTCATTGGGAATTTATTACATTTTAAAGTGAATTTTTTTTCTCCAAAAATATCAATATTTTGGTCTCTGGTATCTGGTGTTATTGAGTGGGTGATGAACTACTTCCATTTTGACAAATAATGTAATGATAATTAATAATAAATAATTCTCAGAAACGTGAAGTTTGCAAGTTTGCAAAATGTATAATACCGTTAGTGTCATATTTGCTTACTGGAAACAATAACAACTGAACAACTGACATCATTTCATGTTTGGAAATGAAAACTCCAGACTTTATGTAGAAATGTACAACCGATGGCAAGTGTTACATTGTTATCATGCAAGGATACATTAAACTGAAATCCCTATCAATGAGAGATGAACCCGCCCATACTCATGTTGATCGGTCGTTGTGCAAGGATTTTTCATTAGACTAGAGTGCAGCTAAGATTAATCACAGAAGATGGCTAACATTACTCAAGCAAGTGATTTAAGCCAAAACAGTTGACTCAATCTCCATTAAAGGTTCTTGTTCGTTCAACAGCGAATCTTATTGAATATAGTGTCTCCTTTGCCTCACCTGATCTGATTACATTTCTGCTTTCAAAAAGGGTTTCAAATCGAATTTGAAATGGAAATACTCTCTGTTGGAGAGGATGTGGCTTAGTGAGAGATTTCTCTTGCTTTTTGGGGGACTTTGCTAGATTACAAGTTTACTGGGAAAAGGTAAAAAGAGAAATAGGAATAATTTTGAATTTAGACCATTTGAACCACATCAGTTGGTTCTTGGCACAGTATCTAATGGAGTTAGGGTAAACAAATGGTATATGCTTAGAGCTCTTGTGTTAACAGCCCATACAATTCGTAAAATAAACGAGCTGAAATCTCAACCACCTACCTTGGTTGGTGGACTGTATGGAAAACACAACTTCAAGTTTGCTATTACAGAGGTCTTCTGTTACGTTGTATCTGGCAAAGTGAACATACTGTAGACATTTCATTGGTTATTATGACTGAAATTTCATTCATGTATATCCTTTCTTGTGTTTTTGTATTGTTTCTGTTTTTTATTCTAAGAAGAAGAAGACAAACTTGTTTCAAGACACTACTTGTTTCATATGCATGTTTTGTTACAATAGCCCACAGAACAGAATGTTGAACTCAATGGCAACATGACAGGGCAAGTCAATCTAATTGCCAACAGCCATTTAGGCTACAGTGACTTGTCATCTACTCTCCTCAGCAGCAGTCTCCTAAATGTAACCTGTACAGTGTAACCTATAATGAGTGACTTAAAACAGTAATTTAACAGTGACTGACATTAAACTGTATCCATGTTCATTACCCTCAGTTCGTACCTTCTCTCCTTCAGCCTTCCATACTTAATATAATAGAAATAAACTCACCCAATAGTACGTCATTTTGATGGTTACCACTATGTTACTGGACACAGGATGATGTCTATGTGAAATCAGGTGTCATGTAGTGCATATGTAGGTGTGCAAATGTTACCAAGAGTGTTCTTATTGGATTGTGATAGAAGCAGTGTGTTGTTGAAGATTTGTGGTATAGCGAGTGAAGAGGTTTAGGAAACAGTTACTATGATTAGTGTACCCACTGAAAGTGGCACACATTTGTTCTTTCACATACTACTTGTAATTATATTTTGTTCCGTATTTTTTTTACGACAGCCATATCTCAACAACCGTACATGCTACACATACGGTTCTTACATCAAAACTTCCCTGCTGATACGTAGAAGTGTGCTTTTTCTACTGTGACATACAATGTATCATATTTTCATAATTTTTAATAATCAGCTAATAAATGATTAGTGAATTTTTTCACACTTTTACACATTTTCGAACGTCCTCACAGATCTCAGACACCGTACATGTTACACATACGGTTCTTCTATCGAAACGTGGGTCTTGGTGTACCAGTAGAATGGGTCATACTGAAGAGCTCAGTGACTTTCAACATGGCACTGTCATAGGATGCCACCTTGGCCACAAGTCAGTTCATCAAATTTCTGCCCTGCTAGATCTGTAAGTAACTGTAAGTGCTATTATTGTGAAGTTGAAGCGTCTAGGAGCAACAACAGCTCAGCCACGAAGCGGTAGACCACGCACACTCACAAAGCGGGGCCGCCAAGTGCTGAAGCGTGTAGCGCGTAAAAATCGCCTATCCTCTGTTGCATCACTCACTACAGATTTCCAAACTGCCTCTGGAAGCAACATCAGCACAAGAACTGTTCGTCGGGAGCTTCATGGAATGGGTTTCCATGGCCGAGCACCTGCACACAAGCCTAAGATCACTTTGCGCAATGCCAAGCGGCGGCTGGAGTGGTGTAAAGCTCTGGACAGCTCTGTAGCTCTGGAGTGATGAATCACACTTCACTATCTGGCAGTCTGATGGGCGAATCTGGGTTTGGTGGATGCCAGGAGAACGCTATCTACCGGAATGCATAGTGCCTACTGTAAAGTTTGGTGGAGAAGGGCTAATGGTCTTGGGCTGTTTTTAAGGGTTTGGGCTAGGCCTCTTAGTTCCCATGAAGTATAATGTTAATGCTACAAAGACATTTTAGACAATTGTATGCTTCCAACTTTGTGGCAACAGTTTGGAGAAGGCCCTTTGCTGTTCCAACATGACTGTGCTCCTGTGCACAAAGCAAGGTCCATAAAGACATGGTTTGACAAGTTTGGTGTGGAGGAACTCAAGTGGCCTGCACAGAGCCCTGACCTTAACCCCATTGGACACCTTTGGGATGAATTGGAACGCCGATTGCATGCCAGGCCTTCTCGTCCAACATCAGTGCCCGACCTCACAAATGCTCTTTTGGCTGAATGGGCACAAATTCCCAGAAGAGTGGAGGCTGTTATAGCCGCAAACGGGGGGCCAACTCCATATTAATGCCTATGGTTTTGGAATGGGATGTCCAACAAGCTCATGTAGGTGTGATGGTCAGGTGTCAACATACTTGTGTCCATATAGGTTGATACAAAATAAATAAATAGATGTGCATAAGATGTTCAAATTATTTAAAATTATTTAATCTAGGACGTTTCAAGCATAAAGCCCTTCTTCAGCTGTGCAAAAAGAAAGATAAACAAGATGCTGTAGCTACAGTTGGGGTACACCTAGGCTAAAGATATTCAAACTCCGTTTTTCACAACTCAACATGAAATGTGTGACCATATATTTCTTTTGGCAAGTCAATTAGGGCATCTTCTTTGTTCACATGAGAGGTCCTTTATAAACAATCAATTAGAGACAGATTTATTTCACTATATCAGAATTCAAAAGTTTACATACAGGTTCAAAGGTTTACATACACTTTGTTAGTATTTGGTGGAATTGCCTTTAAATTGCTTAACGTGAATCAAACGCTTGGGGTAGCCTTCCACAAGCTTCTCACAATACTTTGCTGGAATGTTTACCCATTTCTCCTGAGAGAACTGGTGTAACTCAGTCAGGTTTGTGGGCCTCCTTGCTCGGACACGCTTTTTCAGTTCAGTCCACACATCTTCTATGGTATTCAGGTCAGAGCTTTGTGCTGGCCACTGTATTCAGACCACGTTTGTCACCAATTGCGGTCGGAATTAGACCACTAACGGAGGGGAGATTTCGGTGGTCATTGAACGATGTCCGTTACCATCACTGCTTCATTTGAAAGATGTTTTGGAGGTGGACCCCCACCTGGACATTTTTATTTTGTATGGAATAAATTCTGTTAATAAATAATAAATTTTATAACACAATAAGTTGCGGACAGTTTAAACAAGAAGGGTATGGTTGCGCCACATTAGGCCTGCGCAATGTTAGCTAGAAAAGCAATAACGTTTCCAAAAGTTACCGTTACAGTCTAGTTTATATCTACAGCTTAAATTCTTTAATGTGTAATGAATTCAACACGATATAAATGATTCACTAGAAGAATGTCATCTTTATTATGAACGACTGTAGGCTACAGAGACTTTTTTCACTTTCATGACATTAAAGGTCTAACTTTAACGCTAACAAGCAAATGAAAGGTCTCCATGGAAACTGTAGAATTTTACCAATATGTTTTAAAGCAGTAAATGCCTTAACGTTTTCCTTAGATAAGGAAACATTTTTAGGGACCGGAAGTGTTCCAAAATGTAAATTGAACTACACTTTGCACTCCTTTGCAGCCAGTTAATGCATCGCTAACGATAGAGCTGAAATATTGCTTTAATTAACAATTGATACGGTCGCAGATAGTACTAAACACAACAGACGATTCTCAAACGTTGACTGCCAGATCAGAGCGCTCGGCCACTGCCCGAAAGGCCAGACGGACTTTCTGTCATGGCAGCTAGCAGGTGTTGTGGCAGCTGCCACAACGTCAGCTGTGGCAGTTGTGGCAGCTGCCACAACATCAGTGGCAGCTGTGGCAGCTGCCACACAGTGGACGACCTGGCATGGCAGGTGGACGACCTGGCACGGCAGCCAGACCTGCCAGCCACAACCTCTCACCCTTACTGCATGCTACATCCCCTCGCAGTGTATGAATGTAATGTGCATTTTGCTTGCCAAATAAACAAATAAAAGGTTTATGCAACCAAACGGGTTGTTAAATATTTTTATTATACTCAATTGAAACCAATAAATTATAAGAATAGGAAATATAAATTGCTGTCAAATAAAAACAGCATTGAACAGAAAATACAAGCAAATAAATATAGCCTTAGTGCAAAAAAATAAGAAAATGTTAACTTAAATGTGCAATCAAAAAGAAAGCTTTCAGTTTGCAAACTATCCAACTAAATTCTTATCCTTCAGGTACTTCACTAGTTAGCGAGCTGAGCTGGTCGCTCGGCCGACTTTCAGTTCAGTGAACTCAGAAAATAACTGAACGATACACATTCAGTGATTCGTTCACTTATTGAACGAGTGAACTAGCCGAGACGTTCAGTGATCCGTTCACTTACTGAACGAGTGAACTGGCTGAGACGTAAGCTATATGGACGGTGCATGTGTGTGATTGATTCAGTGATAGACAGTTTTCAAGCCCACCTCTTTCCCTCTCTCTCATGTAGAAAGTAGCATAGGGACCAGCTATTTTATAATTAGGTGTCGCGAAAATATCTGCTGTTACATAATAGGGTAGGACTTTGTTTTAGTAGCTTTCATTTTCCAACTAAATTCTTAACCTTCACGTTCTACCGTTCAGATAACTTTAGCGAGCTAAACTGAACGCTCGGCCATGTTTCACTTCAGTGAGTAGGACTACGCAATCGGAGCACCGAAAAGCACTGAATGATTCGGTGAACAAATCATTTTGGTAAATGATTCAGTACACTGAAAATAACGGCTCTTGCCATCACTAGTCTCACTCGATTCAATCAGCTGCGTAAGGACACGTAGGCCTAAAGGTGCGGACTAAATCATTCCGCCTTTTGGAAGAGGGGCCTCAGAGACCAAATTGATTTGGGGGTACAAGGTTCAGTCTCTCAAACGATTTATGTAGCCAATTTTAATGTAGTTATGACACTAATTACGTAGAAATAAAATGTGGCAAAAAACGCTAAATTAATGCTTGGCTTTCTAGGGCCCTCCCCCAGTGGGACCCTAGGTACTCAGTCCCCATTTCCCCCCTACTTCCACGCCCGTGCTTGTATGTAGGGCTGAGCTGCTGCACTGAATGGGCAACTTTTTCAGTGTCTCAGAAGAGAGAGGGGATGATCTGAAAACAAATTTCCCCTCAAATATGATGATACATTTTTTTTTATCTATATTACACTGTGTTGTGCATTTTAAACACACATATAGCCTACTTAAAAAGAGTAAGTATTGTTTATTTAGAAAATAAAAATCAAGTAATTAATTCTGCCTGCCAGGTGGGGCAGAACCCCAGCGCCCTCTATTGGCCAGCCGCTACTGGTGGCAGAAACTCAATGCAAATAGGCATGTAGACATGGTCCAGACAATCTGCTGAACTTCACACCAAGCATCAGAATAGGGAAGAAAGGTGATTTAAGTGAAAAAGAGAAAACATCCAGTGAGCGGCTCTTTGTAGTTGGTATGAGAAAAAGGCTTAGGCTTGGCTAGCAAGATTCAGTTGTAGAAAGGCCGTAGTTTGCTTCCAATGCTTAATTTTTTAAACTGTGGGGACATATTCAATTTGGACTGGCACAGGGGTACGGGACAGAAATCATTTATCTGAGAAAATCAAGAAACGAGTGCTCGAGGTTACTAGTCAGTAATTGTTTGCATTGTCCTTGACATTGCACATTGAGGTATGTTTTGAATGAAATTTGGAAAGGTTGTTTGTAAAGGGTTGTGTGCTTTAGAGTATTCTTCTGGAAATTCTGTATGAGTTGGTCTTGGTTTGTATGTCATATTTCTTACATTATGTTGTATGTTTAGCTACCACTTTTTTGAGTTTGAGTACCAATTTCTTTTGACATTATAGTAGACGACAAACAAAATAAATATGTAAACATGTTTGTATTTCTCATGGAAATGTTTTTCTACTAACGTATCAGCAGACTAATTAAATGGTTGCCAGTATGAAAGCGTATAGTTTTATATCAGTTGTCGTCAGTGTTGAGAGTGCCAGTAGATAATGACTGTTCAAATGGTTTTCTAATTAGCTGACGCAAGGTTTATTGTTTGGTGAATTTATCTAGTTTTGAGATGAGTATTTTTAGTTGTGAGTGTCTTCGAGCATTTTGCAAGAACTAGATTGTTATGGTATGGTGACAGAAGTTCGAATTATGAAAACACATTATTCTTATTACATGACAAGTTGTTCTGTTTTGATGGACTTTTTGCGAGTGCATTTTGCAATAGATTTTAACGTTTGGGCTAGTGTGTTTCTGTTCTGATGGCTGTGTTATTGTTTTGATAAAAGTAATTCTGTTTCAAAACAGCGGGTTATGCTATTGAGAAAAACTGAAATAACAGGATCATGAAGGGGCCTGCCTCTCAGAAGTAAATAACGGTCAAATTCATTTATAAATAAGATAACACACACACTCACACAAACGTTCTCCTGACCCCATTTTTCTTTGTAAATTGTTTACCTTTATTGACATTATCAAATAAAAAGTTACTATTTCACAGAGCACTGGTATCCGGCAGTTTTTGTTCTATTGTATTGGGATGTATATTTAAACGTCTTATGGTACAGCCCCACCTAGAATATTTTTCACCAGCCGCCACTGGCTGCCACGTGATTCGCTGATTAGATATTTGCGTTAGCGAGCAGTTGACAGGTCTACCTAATAAAGTGGCCAGTGAGTGTGTGTGTGGATGTATGTATGTGTGTGTGTGTGTGTGTGTGTGTATATATATATATATATATATATATATATATATATATATATATATATATATATATATATATATATATATATATGGGACAGCCTACTCTGGGAGACAGGGGATTTGATGAGCAGAGTTGCTGCAAGCGGACATTCACAAAGAAAATAAGAAAAAAATGAAATTCCCAAGATATATATATATTTTTTGCAAAATGCATACATGTCCATGTCTATTCTGTTTGAGGTTTAAAGATGGTTGCTCCGGTAAAAGGGACCTTCTATGCATTTGAGAAATCAACAAACAGTCCAAGATCAATGCAAACTGAATAGCCTACTATGCACTTACATTAAATAACCCTATTTGAACAGCATGAGGTTCATAATATTCTCTTCTTTAAACGATGCCTACACTGATGCAGTGTTAACTGAACCATCAGAGTACATTCACTTTTAAGTGTTATCTTGCGATCCATCTATAAATAAATAAATATATATATATATATATATATATATATATATATATATATATATATATATATATATATATATATATATATATATAAACAATGAGATGTGCTTTGCCAACATAACACAACACAACAACATTGTCACTCACACAATTCCAGCTTTCCCATATAATAAAAGGAATACGATAGCAAATGCGGAAAATTCAATTACAACTAAAAGTATCTAATTTGGGGGGACGCTTGGCCCAGTCATTGGTAGGCTACATGCATCTCAGTCCTGTTTGCCGTATAAACCGAAACATATGAAATAGCAGACATATAGGCATATTCCAAACAGCAAAACAGCCGTTAGAGCCACTGCAGCTAGTTTATTCGGTTTCTCTCATTAATTATTCGTGCGTTATGTTTTAATGCGTTTTCTGGGTTTAACAAATTATTAATTTGCTCCTCTAGCCGTGACGCGCAGCAAGCGAGATTCGCTGAGAGGTAGCTGGAGCTTCCAGGTGCAGAAAAGAAAATGCGCAGCTCATCATACGTGCTTGTGTTACGAGATGCCACTCATAGAGCTGACGAAGGGTAATTGATGAGCCACGGTCAATGCTCCATCTTTTAGATTTTCATTTGATCAACGCAGAAAGAGACACTACAAGTCCATTAGCTGGATACTGCTGCTCGAACAAGCCGAGGATATTGATACGATTTGGGTTAGTGCATGCATCCCCCCGACATCTTGCGCCAGCACCTACACCCCAGGTGAAGCACGTAGCCGACACATTTTCTTGTATATACATATATATATATATATATATATATATATATATATATATATATATATATATATATATAGAGAGAGAGAGAGAGAGAGAGAGAGAGAGAGAGAGAGAGAGAGAGAGAGAGAGAGAGAGAGAGAGAGATGAGAGAGAGAGAGAGAGAGAGAGAGAGAGATTTCAATTCACCATATTTTTTCCCCCTCAAACCTAAGTATTTTTCTTATTTCTGCGAACATGTTTTGATGTTGGTGAAACGACGCGCATGCGTTGGTCTCGGAAGAACTGGCTATCCTGTGACTAAGTTGTCCTCCTAAAATCTGTCGCTCGAAGTCATCCCCCTGATCAAAGTTAGTGATGTGGACGGCTATAGAACGCGTACGTTGGGGGATTTGCTGTTTATTCCTATCGGTTGGCAGTGTCTGCGGTGCTCAAAGGTGAGATCCCACGGATGTTTGATGTATTTTTTTTTTTTTACTAAACTAACTAAAAAGCTCAGTCTGCGGTTTTTAATTAAGGAATCGTATCATTAGCCTATATTTCCCCCATAGCGCCAACGAGCCCAGCAACATGTCATATGTGAAAGCGACTGTCGACAAACTGCTAAAGGGGTATGACATTCGTCTGAGGCCTGATTTTGGAGGTAAACATGCTATTGGAGTGAGACCAACTAAACTATGTTTGATTATGAATAATGTATGCATGATGGTGACCAGAATGAAATAGGCAGTCTAATCAAAGGCAAAATTTCACATTCCATTTTAAGGTGCCCCTGTGGACGTTGGCATGAGCATAGATATCGCCAGTATTGACATGGTGTCGGAAGTCAACATGGTAAGCAGTCCACCAATTCTAGTTTGGTCAGACATATGCTTACTTTAAGCATATTAGGATGAAAATATGAATAGCCTTGATAGTAACTTTGTATTTTCTAGCTGCATATTTGCCTCGTTTGTAGCTTACAGTGTTTTTACCTTCGGACTGTAGATTACATTTTCGTTTATATCCCTGCTTTGTTTAATTTGCGTTACCGTATTTGCGGCATTTCAGCACTGTAAGGGAAGGCATCGAATTAAATCCATATGCATTAACTTACTCCAGGTGCCAGAACAAGACTGATAATGATGGACTGCATTAGCCATTGTTAGCGTTTATTTCTTATATTTTTGGCTATCGATATTTTATAGAGATATCCAGAACTATGCAGTTGTCTTGTAGAGCTATAGCACAACAGCAAAGCAACACTGACAGAGAAAAGGTTAGTACATTGTGCTTGTAAGCTGGTTTTGCTGTAGTGGCTTCAATGCAGTAATTACATAACGTTGCCGGTGACTCAACAAAGAAGCAGGCCAAGAAAAACATAACTGTGATGCTGAAATGTGGACACCTAGAAATGCAACGTTGTAAGAGTGTTAACAACTTGATCATAGCCTATGTTACTGCATGACACTATCTAAATACTCGCACACACACATTTTGCAGCGAACACAATGTGTACCACATTATCTACCTGTGCGTATGTGCTTGTGTGTGTTGAGTGAGAGAGGGATAACTTTGTTTTCTACTGAAGTGCCTAGATAGCTTTAGTTGCTTTTGTTTATTTAAGAAATAACATTACATCTGCTAAACAGCTTGACATATTGGGAATCTTTAATCTGCTGCCTACCATATTAACTGCAAAACACTATATTATTGTGAATAATATTCTTCTTTCACACTTCCCATGGCTAAGTGCAGTACTGTCCCTGTAGTGCCATAATCTCTATCTGGTTAGGAATAGGAATACATATAGGAATATGGTTCCTAATGGTTATAATGGTTAATTATTGGTTTAGATGCTACCACCAAAACCAAAGGGTCGCATGATGAAGACCCTCTGGATTGGAATGTTGCACGATAACTAAATATTGACCCCCAAGGAGCCAATGTCCGCAAATATATACACTTGAACTAAAGGCTAATAAATCATGGCATTGTTTTTAATCAGCTTGATATTGCCCTCAACATTTTAGAAATCACAATTTGCCTTTCACTGGAGGAATAATTTAATTTCTAATAATGTCACAATGATTGGCACCCTTCCTTTCAGGACGTTGTTCAACCTCCCCTTGCCAAAATGGCAGTACTTCTTATTTGGTAAAGGTTGCTGATGTAGGAAAACATAAAGCACACGATTTGTCTGAAATAATATTACTCACAGCAATCACAATTAATCATACGTACGATTACGATTCAAGCATGGTTGACTTAAATGGCAAGAGACGGCTAATCGCTTGGAGAAAAGTAGAAGTACCGACAATTGGTTCTTCATGGAGTCCATATTGCCATGTCTCCGAACAAGGACTAGGTAAAGTAAAATAGCCCCACACGACCAGAAATACACTGCCATACTAGAACGTGGATATTAGATTCATTTCTGCATGCACATTCCTTGTACTATGCCAAACCTCCCTGTGGTGTTGCTTGCAAAACTACCTAGTATCAGACCACAGAACTATGGTGTTACATTAGTGCCACCAGAGTTTGAATTTGAATTCCATTTAATTGAGTAAGAGATACTCATTTTGAATTATTGAATTCAGAAATGTTATGCATATTCAACCTCTAGACATTGATTGTCATGAACTGAAACTGAATTCCTACATTCAGTTCAAACGTTGTCTTCCAATTCAATTTTAAATATATTTTATTCATTTTCAAATGCTAATTACAAAATTAATTTCCAATGGATCAGGTTTACAAGCTTTAAATTCAATAGTAACAATACATTTAGTTTTTCAAAGTCTGAGATGCATTCAGATTGTTTTCAAATTCAACGAAACAAATTAAGATTCAAAACGTGTCTGATCCTGGAAGTGCTAAGGAGTAGATGAAGACAGCTCCAATCAAACTCAGATTTAGCCAATGTGTGGCACAGGAACAGCTGTCCGACGAGGAGATCCCTTTGTGGGAGAATAGTGGCAAGATGTTGGTACCAAGGTTTTGCACATCTTCCATATCAAACTTCTAGTTTAGGTGGCTAACCCAGTTAAAACTTTGTAGGAAACGGACTAATACTTTATTTTTGCCAGCCAACTATCTGTGACGCTAATAAATATATTCAACTTAGTTACAAGGACATGGAAAGTAGGCTATGTATTAACTAGCCCACTACAAACTACACTGATGCTAGCTACTGGTTTGATAAGATATGATTTGTCCCTGGTATCGTGGCTCTGAGTACCACTGACCTAGCTCGCAGACCTGTCGTCCTGCTCTCTTTCTGAAATCAAATCCATAAAGTGTTATGTTCGTTGCCTTCAAAGTTTTAACTTGGTTAGCTACCTAACCTAGAAATTTGATGTAGAAAGTGTGCAAAACCATAAGACCAACATCGTTGTTTGGTACACTACAGCCTAGAACAAATTATATCAACATAAACGAATTTGAGTAGCCTATTTACCCGAGACTGGAAAGCTCTGTGCTGATTGACATCCTATTTGTGCAGTCAAAAAAACGTTACTTAAAAATGATTGTAGCAATCTGAAAAACCTGTGTTCTATTAATTAACTTTATCTGTTGATCTGGCAGTTCTCAAAGGTCAACTCTTCTCCTGCAAAGTTAGTAGGACGCATAGAGATAAAATTGTGGTGCAAAAGTGCTATCCTAGAATGTCCAAATTTGGCAGCCATGTCTCCTAAACCTGTTAAAATGGGAGTCAATGGCAAAGAAAGACAGGTTCTTGCAATAAAAGCTATATTTAACTATAAATACACAGCATATCATTTTTTTATTATTGTAGCACGTATAGGACCATTGTGACTGTCAAAAATGTTGTAAATGTAATTAATTTCCGTATATATTCCATAATAACTACTTCCAAAACAGCACTCTATAACCTTTGCTAATATGAATAATGTACTAAGTGAAGACTGTGGTAGGCCTACAACAAACAACTAGGTTATTATTTAATATGTTAACATAAAACAGGGCATTTCTGCAGTCTCAGTCAGTTGACCCTGTAAATAAGTATTAATAATACAAATACAGTCTATACAGTTTAGATATATCATCTTCGGAACAAAGGTTACAATGTGATTGACATAAATAAAATATACATTTAGTTGCAAATTATACACATAAGAAAAAGGCTAAAGAATGGTCGCTTCAACAACAGTTAGGCTGGTACATAGGATTTTATAACACATCTTCATTAATATTGTTACAAAGTTATTAATATCAGCTTACATTAGCAAACATTGACTTGTTTTAAAGCTAGTGTGTTGCATGCAACAGTGTCTGGCACGGTTTCCGTAGGGCCTAATTAAGTTGACAAATACCCCTAACCTTACCACCAATCAATTACTTTAAATTCTAACATTAGCAAGCTGTATAACGTTAATCTTGACCAACGTTTCTTTCAAAACTGATGGCAGAATGCCTGGCAGGTCATCAGGTAGCCTAATCGACTAGCTAGCGTAAGTTAGCCAGCTAGAGAACGACTTAGCTAGCAAGCTAACTAACGCTAGAACTGCAATGTAAACTTTCTGTATTGCCAAAATTATGTTTTGATGGCTAAGTGGGTCTTCTCCTCAACTGTATGCTGACGCACGAAAGGTGATCCAATCATTTGTTGTCAATTGTGTCCTTTGGTTTGTGCAACTTGGCACTATAAGCTTTTGTTCATTCCGAGGTAGACTATACTCAGATGAAGGAGCTATTTTACCCACAAATGATGACCACGAGTCTCGACTAGTCGTGTAGTTCTCTCTGGTAGCACAGCTGTTCTTATGCCACATTCTGATTGGCTACATCTGAGTTCAATTGGATCCGTGTTCATCTACTCATCCTGGTGGCACTATAATCACAGAGACAAGTTTTGAATCTGAATTTGTCGAGTTGAATTTGAAAACTGAATCTGAATGCATCTCAGACTTTGAATGAATAATGTATTGTTACTATTGAATTTAAAGCTTGAGAACCTGAACCATTGGCAATGAATTTCGTAATTAGCATTTGAAAATGAATAAAATATATTTGAAATTGAATTTGAAGAGAACATTGACATTTTATGTAAAATTCTGTTTCAATTCATGACATTCAATTTCAAGAGCTCAAATGTGCATTCATTTTTTTAATTCAATAATTCAAAATGTGTAGCTCTTATTCAATTGAATGGAATTCTAATTCAAACTCTGGTGGCACTAATGTAACACCATACAGAACACTGTTTCAATCACACTTGAGTTACATTAACCAAACACATGGTTTGGTGGCATTGAGGACGTGTATTATTGTTTTGGACATTTGGTGAAACTGGAGTGGCATAAACCGAACAAGTGTGCTTTGATTGCAGCAGACAAACTTTTCAGGCAAGTTATTTAGATGGTTTGTTGGCATTGATGTGGTGTGTAATAGTAGTTTTGGTTATTTAGTGAGCCTAAGATGCATCCAACCTTATAGTCTATTGAAAGGTCTCTTGTAGTAGAGCTGTCCCTTTTTTCGTGCATGAGCCAAAAATACATACAATACAGTGTCTTGCAGTATTACCCCCACTTGCACTTCTTTGCGTATTGTGGTGTTACGTCCTGTAAACTATCCCAGATTTGTTTTAAGAATTCCTTTGTCTTCATCATGCTGCTTGTCATAATTTGTTCTCTAACAAACATTAAGGACCTCCAAAAGCAGGTGAATTTACTCTGATATCACGTGACACTTCAATTTCACAATGTTGCACTCCATTCAACTAATAATGGGACTTCTTAAGGCTTTATAAAGCAAAGTGGGTGAATACTTGTGCAGTCAAGACCTTTCAGTTTCATGTTTGTCAATTTTGTTCAAAAAAATCCTATTTAATTTCAGTTGGTAGCATTTATGTAAGACACCGTATGTCTCCGCATGTCTCTATGCAGGGGAATCACCAATTACCAATGCAAATGGAAATTTGACTTATTATTCTCTGAGTGTATAATGGGAAGGGGACAAATAACTCCCTCTCCTTCTGAGGATATGGCTGACAGAGCACTCTAAATAGTCACCACTATAACCTGCGGTATTTGTTCAAATACTATATATATTAGGGCTGTCAATTTAAAACTTTAATTTAGAACAATTAATTGTACAAACAATAACGCATTGACTAATTGCGTAAAAAATTACGTCATTAATCAATGTCACCACCTGAACACTGCACACTCACAATCGCAAATCGCTCGTCATACGTCATTACCAAGCTGTTAACATGATGGAACAGGGTGAACAAACTCTGCATGGCACTCTAATTATAAAATGTATGTACAAAAAACGCTCAGATGGAACCGTTGATAAGAGCATGTATTCTTTGCAAGAAGGAATTTACTTACCATCGGAGCAATTCGAAGCATATTTTTGCTAATTCTTGTGTCAACATATTGGCTTAGCTAAAGCCACCTTTCGTAAGGTCTAAGGCATTCAATCAATACCTATACTAGCATCCTGTTTGGTATAACAGAAAAATAATTAGTATTTCCCAATTGTCTTTCCATATGTAGTTGTAATTTGTAGCGGCAGCTGCAGCACGAACTAAAGGTAAAATGTATACTATGCGATTTGGGACCCAGCATATGTTGCTCTTCTACCATAATGTAATGTCTTAGAATGTTAATATCATCATTTGGGTGCTTTTCCCAGCAAATGTTAATGTGTGCGTAATTTGGGTATAATGTAATTTATTCGCAACAACATTTTTTATGGATGTCCTCATCGCTTCTTTCCGATGATGGGCACCAAGTTTGGTGACGACTGGACCTTTGGTTGCGAAGATATGCCTTCACTTAGCATTAACGTGAACGGCGCAGGAAGTTGTTGACATATGACGTCTACTGTGTTCATTTCAGTTTTTTATAATTATTGATAGACACTATTCACAGAGGCTACCTGCAAAGTTTCGAGGAATCGGACAAACGGCCTGGGACTTGTTCTCACAAGTTGTCATTAGGCATTCTTGGGCAAGTTGCCTTTTTTACCTTACATGCCTTTTAAAGCACAAATCCAGTATTCATAGGAAACGGTCAAACTTCGACTCATTTTGGAGACAACTCCTCTCGAGACCAGACCTTGAGCGATGATTGGTCGTAAATAAATTACTTAAAATTTGTTTAAAATACTTGATTTGTGTTGTTACTACGCATCGCTACTGTCGAGATAGACCTTTTGGCCTCCTCTCTCATCGGGTCCGTTATTCCAGAGGAAGGAACACAAGTGGAGACAGTTGTTTAGTTAAAATGTATTTAATTCACTCAGTATATCTTTAGGTTATCACACGCATATGATTTATTAACCTTTAAGCAATTATTGTAATAATAGCAGTTTACCTTAGCTCATATCCCGCAAAGCTGAATATAAGGAGAGTGGAGAAGACTGTGACGCCCCAGTTCCTTCTGCCAGTCTGACCTTTTTCTCCTGCTCCCCTAGCATATACGTTTAGCGCCACACTCATTTGCACCCCACATGACCGCTACCAGATGTTTCCTGTTGACCTCCTTTCCAGGGCGCTTCTTCGTTCTCTAAGCCTGACTCAGCATGTTTTGTATCTTGGTTTCAGCGGCAGGCTTAATCTGTTGTTCCTCTTTCTCTGTCTGGCCTTAATTATTTCACAACAATCTGGTATTAATGATTTCACAACAATCTGGTATTAATTATTTCACAATTCCCCCTTTTGATCTCCACTCCGGAGATCAACCTACAGAGGATCGTCCTCCTCTTCTTCTACGTCGCCGGGCCAATCTGTCCACCCTAACAGGGGCATCTGGTATGCCGGAAGTGGTGGGGGTGGTTTTTCTACGGTAGCGGTTATAAGCCGTACAATTAGTGCACGTATACAAGGGATACAGCAGCAGCCACATGTTACCAATATCGCCACAAATATAGCCAGCGAAATACATACAGACATTATAAGACCCTTCCATCGTCCAAACATGTTAGCCATCCAATTCCCAAACGGATTATTGATGCCTGATTGTTCATGCATAGTTTTGGAGAGAGTACGCAGGCCTGGTCTTTGAACTCTGGAAGGGCACCTGTTATGCACATTTTAATCGTCATTATTAATAACACATTTATCACCAGTAATACACACATCATTCCCCATCGCCCACATCCCCAACGGGTCCTAACAGACTCCATCTTCTTCGATCCCAGGGGTAGACTACCCTGAGGATCTGCGCTTGGACCAGGGGATTATTCTGCCCCTTTTCTTGTGGTCTTGCGCTTACTTTTAATCGTTGAGCGCTCGGAGATCGGACCGCACCTCACCCAGGGATCGACTCGGGGCCAATGCCTCTGCGCACTGGCTCCAATGGTACCAGGCCTCCCCCTTTCCTTCAAGGCGGACAGCGTGTTCCGTTCGTTCCCGGACCTTCCAGGGACCGGTCCACTGGGGCTCCGACCACTTTCTTTTGATGACCTTCAGGTGGACCCACTCTGCCGTTGGCACCGGCCGTCCAGGGATGATCCCGAACTCTCTGGCTTCTCCAATCTGTGTGGCAAATTCTGTAACAAGACCTCGCAATTGGTTATAATACGTTTCATGGGACAGGTCCCTTCTGGGAATCTGGTTTTGTGGGGAGGGACAAGCTGGGTGAAGGTTGTCCCTGTGGTTGCCCACCAGGTTCGTTCCCACCAGCGGGGTGGGGAACTTCCGCCCTGTGACCAATTCATAGGGAGTGAACCCAGTGCCCTGGTTTACCGAACACCTGATGGACATCAGTGCTAGAGGCAGGGCGTCCACCCAATTCATCCCTGTCTCAGCCTGAATTTTCCCGATTTTCTGTTTAATGTTTGAGTTCATCCGCTCCACTTTACCTTGGGACTGAGGATGATACACTGATCCGAATTTGTGTTTTAGCCCTAAGCACCCCTCTACCTGGTTTAGGTCCTGATTTTTTGAAATGTGTGCCGTTGTCTGACCGCACTCGCCGCGGGAACCCGTGTCGTGGAATGTATTGGTTGATGAGACATTTAATCACCGTTTTTGCATCTTCCCTTTTTGCTGGCCATGCTTCTGGCCATCCGGTAAAACTGTCTACACATACCAAGAGATACCTGAACCCTCTAACTCTCTCTGTCATGTCTGTGTAATCGATCACTATCTCCCGGCCGGGGACAGGATCCAGGGGAAACTTACCCATGTGTGGTTTGACGGTTGGGCGGGGATTGTGCTTTGTGCATATAGCACATGATCTGACATACTCACGCACCATGTCGGGAAGATAGGGATGCCACCAGTGGCATAGAGTTCGATTAATCTGAGCCGCCCCCACGTGAGCCGGGCTGTGGGCCTCGGCCAGCACGTGTGGTGCCATCTGGGCTGGGAGTGCCGGCCGTCCCTGTGGTCCCCGCCATAATCCGTTCACACACATGCCTCCCCTCTGCAACCAGGCCCCCTTACCTTCGGGGCTTTCCTCCTTTTGTGCCTCTAACACTGCTTCTTTGTCCAACCATCCTCGTTCACTCCTGACCTCGTTTTCTACGCTCACCATTGCTTTGCTCGGGCTTACCGTGTATCCTGCGCATTTTTTAGCTGCCGCGTCTGCCGCCTCATTTCCTCTTGATACCATAGTGTCCGCCCCCTCGTGCCCTTTGCATTTTATTATGGCGACTTTTACCAGCATCATGATGCCTTGTTCTAAGTCTTTCATTAGACTCTCGTGTTTAATGGGTTTATTGCCTGCCGTCCTATAGCCCGCTCTTTTCCATTGAGCGAGTTCTACATGTGCTGCAGTACACGCGTAGGCTGAGTCTGTGTAAACATTTATGGGTTTTCCCTTGCCCCACTTCAACGCTTCTACCAATGCCATAACTTCCGCTTTTTGTGCTGACGGATGTTCTGTTATTCTGCCTTCTCCAACGGTCACATGCCGGTCCTCTCCCTCTACCTCTTCAACTACGGCCCACCCCGCGTTTAGCTCGTTGTTCTCGCCTCGAAAGCAGCACCCATCGGTGAACACGTTTAACGCTTCAGTAACGGAGTAGCTTTTAGGTCTGGTCTGATTTTCCCTGTCCGCGCCACCTCTTGTTCGCACTCGTGTTGTTGCCCTCGAGCATGTTGTCTGCCATATTTATCCCTTGATGTTGATAGGATAAATTTGGGGTCGTCAAATTTCTGAATTCTCTGTTGTCTTAGGGGAGTCATTGTGAACATGCTTGAGTTCACATATGCCACTACTGTGTGGGTGGTTTAGTACTTCCAGAGAGTGTCCCTGCACTATGTGCGCCGTTTTGTGATCATTTTGGCCACCCCCGCCGCATGTTGAGTGCATGGCGGGTGTCTTTTCTCCATGAGATCCAGCATAGTGCTGACATACATTACATACACGTTCTCCCCCCTTTTTTCTGAAACAGTACTCCGTTAACAGCGGTACCTGTTTCAGAAACCATCCAAATGAAACGGTTAGAGTGTAATTGGAGGGACAGAGCCGCCGCAGCCGCGAGGCCCTGTTTAAGAGCAATAAAGGCCTGTTCTGCTTCCATGTCCCACACTAAGTGAGCTTTTGGAGTCATGCATGCCATGGACTCTGATCATGCCCTAAGTGGTTCCGTATGTCCCACATAATTGGGACGTACTGCCGGGAGTACCCGGTAAGACCGAGGAACGACAGCATTTGTTGGACGTTCTCGGGTTTTGGATGATGTAAGATGGAAACTGCGGTGTTGGGAAGATAGTTTAGCCCCGATTCTGGGTCAACACCCGGCCCAAAAAGATACCTGGCGTCTGACCAGTTGGAGTTTGCTCCGGCTAACCTTGTAGCCTCTGTCATGCAGCCTCATCAGAATGAGTCTGGGACGCTTCTGTACAGTCCAAGTGTGACCGAGAGGCGATGAGGAGGTCGTCAACATATTGTATGACCGTGGATCCCTCCGGAAAGGGTAATTCCTGAAGTGCCTCCCTTAAGGCGGCATTGAAAAGGCCTGGAGAAAGGGCGAACCCTTGTGGCACCCGTGTGTACCGTAATTGTTGACCTTGAAAGGTGAACGAGAAGTAGTCTCGACATGATTCCGCCAGAGGGAGACAGAAAAAGGCGTTAGCAAGATCCATGACCGTGAACCATTTCTGGTCAGGTTGTAAGCAGGTCAATGCTGAGTATGGGTTTGGCCACTGGTATGGGTGTGACTGGCCAAGCGAGCGTTAATAGCACGTAAATCGTGTGCCATACGCCATGATTTGTGGTCTGCTTTCTGCACCGGGAGGATAGGAGTGTTCCAGGACGACTGGGAAGGTTCAAGCACACCTGCCGCGAGGAGACCTTTAACTATGTCGACTATCCCTGCCTCTGCACCTGGCTTGTGTTTATACTGTGAGCGCCAAATAGGCGGGCCTGGTGTCATTTTAAAAGTAAGAGGAGCCATAGTGGCCAAGCCTGCATCTGCCGGTCCCTTTTACCACACAGCGTCAGGGATTGATTGTAACATAGTTACAGCCGTGGGGTGATCAGTTTTTTCCCTACCATGTGACCTAGAAATGGTGTGATGCTCCAATGTTCCCCAATCAAAGGCTGAAAGGCCGGGAATCGTGATTTTGTACATGTCCTCCTTTTCTGAGTATGACAGATCCACTAGCTGGCGACATGGGAACCAGTCATCTGCCTCCCTACCTCTTTTTCCCATGGGACCCAGTTCTTTTGCTTGGTGGGCCGGATGTAGAGCAAGGGAAATGTGGGGGACAGCTTCTGCACCCATGCGATACCATGGCAGTTCTTCTTCATGTAACCGTACCAAGGCGGCCACTCCTTCTTTTCCTGCATATATGGGACCAGAATGAAGCATCCATTCCGTGCCTTCCAATTGGGTGGCAAAATGGTGTTCATAATTTGGATGACCATCGGGGTCGTAAAAGAGGGTCATATGGAGGGGATCGATAGGGGGAACATAGGGGTGCAGGGCCATGAGCCAGGGACTCCAGGCATGGAACTGAGTCAGAATGCCCCCTTGTGTCAGGGGTTCGGGCTGTAATACTGCCCAATAGATGTCGGCCCATGAGGACTGAGTGGCAGCCGCCCACGTAAAAGTCCTCTATCTGCGCTTGGATTGGATGAACACTGGAGAGATGTACCATCTGGTAAAGAAACCACCTGTCCATCCGGTGAACACAGGATACTAGCCCCAAGTTTGATCAAGATGTCCCGACCTAGTAGATTGACTGGTACTTGTGAGGAAACCACTAAGGCATGGTTGAGTGACTGTTGGCCCACCATGATGGGCATGGGAATAGTCAATGGCAGGGATTGTGTTTCCCCAGAAAAGCCAATTAAGTCCACGGTCCGATTAGACATATTTTGTCCCTTGGGAACTTTGCGGATGGTGGAGAATGTTGCACCTGTGTCCACCAAGAACGGCAAAGTCTTATTAGGACCGTGACTTCAAGAAGAGGTTCTGCCGTTTCCTTCTCCTTTTGGCCCTGCTGTGGGGGTGTCTCAGTTGTCCCAGTAGTGGTCCTTTTGGTCAAATTGACCGGCAGGAGCCAGCTCAGGGTTGGGAGTGGGTTTTGGGTGCAACATTCCCCCCCCGGCCTCGTCCACCCCCACCTTTCTTCCGCTGTGGGCACTCATTGGCCCAGTGTTCCGGGTCTCCGCAGATGAAACAGGTCTGGTCTCTACCATATCCCTGTCCCCTGCCACGCCCCCTTCCCCGTGGTCCCCCTCTTCCCCCTCTCCCTCTATACTGAGAATAGGGCCTTGTGGCCGGTTCTGGATAATATGGTTCCTCCGTATCCCCCTCACCCGGTCCGGCCACCATTTGCTTACCACTGGGTCCCTTCCTTTCATTGGCCCTATGGCGTTCATTTGCCAATTGCAGCTTTAACAACTGTTTACGCATGTCCTCTACTTCGGCCCCTTTTGCAAGGGCCTTTGCCCTCTCCGTCTCCATTCTATGGCAGGCATGGTGTTCCCACTTGCCCTGGTCCTCCCCCGTCAACTCGGGGTTCTCTTTTAAGGCGGTTACCACAGCTTCAGGCAATCCTTCCAGGAGAGCCTGTCTAAACCATACTTGGTGACTACCTGGCCTGGTGGGGTTGTTCCCTGTCTGATCCATCCACACCTGTTTAGCGTGGTTAAAATGGGTGCGTGGACAAGAAGTCCCGTCCCAAGGAAATTTGGTAATGGGAGCACGATCCGGTTCGGTAAATATTTCCCGTAAAGCGGTAGTTAACCGATTGTGATGTTTGTACATGGGCTCTTCTGGAGGCTCGCAGCTTATTCCAGCTTGGTGCTCCAGGGTGGCCATTTGCACTGCTGACATACACAGCCGACCCAGTGCTCTAAAGTCCCCTAGCGCCAACCTGTTGCCGCCGGTGTGGGCCTCTAATTTTCGGAGCCAAGCCTGGGCGCCCCCGACCAGTGGGGGCAGCTGTTTTTGGACTGCTGTCAGATCTCCATATTGGAATGGCTCATACACCGCCACCCCGGAGGATTTGAGCAAAAGTGGATAAGCCCCGGCAGGGGGTGTTTTTGCCCAGAACGGGTTCTGATTTCCAGCCGGTGGGGGAACGGTCAAGAAGGGGATGTTCCCCGTCCCCTTTGGGGTGACCAATGGGTATGACCCGGCCGGAAGATGGTTGTGGGTGTGTACAGGCACCCCTTTCAAACTGATGTCAATGTTCACTCCCTTACCCTCCCCTCTGAATGAGGACCCCATACTTCCAGATTGTAGAGAAAGTGATCCGTCTGTGGCCATCGACCCGCCTTCTCCTTCCTTTGCCTCCTGGAGGATTTGGTCCAAACGGCCAATGCACCATTCCCTTTGTTCAGCCCGAAGGGCCTCAACTCCCGAGAGTTCTTCCTCGCTCTCCGCCGGCCCCCTATTTTCCGGCAAACCGGAATATGCCGCCCCTGATCTGGTGCGGGAAGGATGAGATGGAAAAACATCTCGAAGGTGCTGCCCGTGGAAGGGGCTGCTTGATTCAGGGTCGGGGGCGGAGAAGTCATTTGCTGTCTTGCCTCAGCATAAAGTCCCTCCCTTGCAGGGGTTGGGCCTCTTTCCCTCCCCTGTTTTATGGCCACCACCCCCTCTGACACCTCAAAGAGCTGGCTTGCTCCACCCCCGGATGCCACTAGGCTTGGGGCCTGTGTATACGGGGGAGGGAGGGCTTCCTTCCTGGTTTTGCTCTTAGTCTTTCTCTCCGGACAGTTTAAGTGGTGAACTGCTTGGGCTGCGAGCGCGAGTGCTCTCCATTTATTTTGATCTTTCTCGTGCCTATCCCCATCCTTTTTATCTGATTTCTTATGTACCCAACTCGCTTTCTTTTCTTTCTCCCTTTCCTCATCTTTCTTTGCTGCACATTTTTTTTCCCTCCATAACAGAGTGACTAATCCCCCTGTCTTTCCCTCCGACTCTTTTAATACTTCCTCAATCTTTCTGTTGTACTTCTCCTTTTGTTTCTCCCAATCGCCCTTGTTTGTTTGCTGCAATACGGCCAGCGCATTATTCCCTTGTTCCTTTAAGTTTATCCAACCGGAGACGGTAGAGGGCTTACCCTTTGCTGGGGGCCCCCACCCTCCTTCATCTATCTTGCGTTCGAACTCGCCTTCCATATCGTTTGTCTAGGGTATTTTACTCGAACTCGTTTAATAGGTTTATTTTTGAGGCGTTACGGCGCCTGTTTTCTGGTCTATCGTTATGGAGCCGTTCGTTGCCCCTTTTAGGTGTGTTATCTCACCGAGCCAGCTTTTTCAAGCCTGAATTTGCTACTTCAACAGACCCCTTGATTTATGTTATCACCGTCAGGTTTCGGTCAAGGGCGCTGCTTCACAAATTGCGACACTCAGTAACCCGTGGAATGGGTAGTAGTATGAGGTGTCTCACGCCTCGGGATACTAGCCCAGCTTACTCACCGACCGTCGTCGAATGAGGGGAGTCGCCACTCTCTGACCACACCTAATTCTCAGACTTGGTATTGCCGACCAACGTCTTACACTCGGACCGTAGTCCTACACTCGGACCGTAGTCCTACTCTCGGACCGTAGTCCTACACTCGGACCGTAGTCCTACTCTCGGACCGTAGTCCTACTCTCGGACCGTAGTCCTACACTCGGACCGTAGTCCTACTCTCGGACCGTAGTCCTACACTCGGACCGTAGTCCTACTCTCTGTCTCCCTAATTTTATGAAAACACACTATACCCTTAGTCAATACAACTTGATTTAGTTTTTCCAATATTGCAGATTAGTCGTAACAGGTTCTGCTTACCTTAGTTTAGCGGCCGCTTGTTGTATTGACCAGGATTCTGTGCGTCCTCTTTTGTCCAAGATACCTTGTTGGCCCTTCTTGGAATCCCGGACGGAGCCCCCAAATTGTCGAGATAGACCTTTTGGCCTCCTCTCTCATCGGGTCCGTTATTCCAGAGGAAGGAACACAAGTGGAGACAGTTGTTTAGTTAAAATGTATTTAATTCACTCAGTATATCTTTAGGTTATCCACCACGCATATGATTTATTAACCTTTAAGCAATTATTGTAATAATAGCAGTTTACCTTAGCTCATATCCCGCAAAGCTGAATATAAGGAGAGTGGAGAAGACTGTGACGCCCCAGTTCCTTCTGCCAGTCTGACCTTTTTCTCCTGCTCCCCTAGCATATACGTTTAGCGCCACACTCATTTGCACCCCACATGACCGCTACCAGATGTTTCCTGTTGACCTCCTTTCCAGGGCGCTTCTTCGTTCTCTAAGCCTGACTCAGCATGTTTTGTATCTTGGTTTCAGCGGCAGGCTTAATCTGTTGTTCCTCTTTCTCTGTCTGGCCTTAATTATTTCACAACAATCTGGTATTAATGATTTCACAACAATCTGGTATTAATTATTTCCCACTACCCTTTGCTACTACATCCGTCGCTAGAGAGCTTTTAACTGGACCTAGAAGGAGCTGTGATCCAAATATTTAAAAAATCACATTGTGGACCTCCTCAAAGCATGTGACCAAAGCTAGACATTTTGTGTAGGCTACATGTTTTCAATGGCTTTTAGACTTTAATATAAAATATGATACGTAACCGTAAGCAAACTTTTAAATCCATACAATAATTTAATTGATTAATAACCATTTTAAGTATGTATAGACACATCAGAGCTGCTGATGACCCACACATTTGCAATCTCATCATGATTGAAAGATAGGTTATGATGTCTCGGTCCAATCAACACTGTTGAGCTAGTGCTTACAAATCCTCTTGACCTGGTTTCATAACTCTGACTCAAACACTCATGTTTCTTGATCTTCTCAGATAAATGTCCCTTACCCCTGTACCAGTCCATATTGAATGTCCTGCAGTTTTTTCAAAATGAAGCATGGCAAGCAAAATATAGCATTTCTACAACTGCATCCTCCTAGCCAAGCCTTTCTCTCGTACCATCTACGAGAGAAGCCTCACATGTAGACCTACTTTCTGCCCTTTACTCAATGTATATCTCTATGCTAAGAAAGACAAACTCTGTTTGGGGCACTAAGTTTATCGCCCTTTCTGCATCAGATTCAAGGACACTGACTGGCTACATTTGTGTTATATATTATAAATATTTTGGATCAGCAAAAATAGCTTATTGACGGGAAACTTTTCTAGCGCCCCAGAAGAGAGAGGGGATGAGCCATCGAACTGGGATTATCAGGGAGCTAATTTTCCCTCGAACATGATGATACATACCGTATTTTATGTTTTACTCTCGATTGTGTATTTTAAACACACATATACTTGAAATAAGTAATTATTGTTTATTTGAATAATTGTTCATTTCCAAAGAAAAATTCAATTTATTCCACCAGGAAGGAAATGATTGTTGAATACTCGAGTAAAAGGTTCTCCGAAGGGTCCGAAAATGAACTCTCAAGGGACCTTGCGATACTGTAGGGGTTAGGGGTAGCCTACCTTTCTGCGCTGCACAGACATGAAGAAAAACATTAAAATGTTGCAATCATTTCAATAATTCAAACATTTGCCTGGTAAAAAAAAGCTGTGGCTGGTTTACTTTTTCATCTCCAGCCACAATGGCACGTATAGCTAAACAGTTAATTTCATAGGCTAAGAATATCTATTATGCTTTCACATTTGTATAAATTGACCAACAACGTAATAGAAGTGCAATTTGAACTTAATTTATTGAACAACCAAAGTTTAACGTGAGCTTATCTCCAGTCACTATTTTTGTGATGAGCTGGCTAATCTTCTCGGCCCTAGTCACATCACAACGGCGCGCACTGCTAGCAATTGATGTGATGCAAGATTGCCTGTCATATGCCTCTACGGTGTCCATTTTAGGACATATTTCAGTCTCGTATGTACTCTCGTATGTACTACTATGTACTTCGTTCATTCTCATCCAAACTTGCTTTCATTCTCGTTAAAGGTTTGCGTCAATCTCACCAGGACTTGTTAGCAAAGTCAGTGTAACCAAAAGTTGATGTCGATCTCACAAGAAGTTGGAGTCAATCTCATCAGGACTTCGTAGTAAAGTCAGTCTAACCAAAAGTTGTCGTCGATCTCATAAGAAGTTGGAGTCAATCTCATAAGAACTTCGTAGTAAAGTCAGTCTAACCAAAAGTTGTTCTCGATCTTACAAGAAGTTGGAGTCAGTCTCATTAGGACTTTGTAGTAAAGTCAGTGTAACCAAAAGTTATTTGCCATCTCACAAGAACTTTGCCTCAATCTCATCAGGACTTGATAGTGGAGTCAGTCTAACCAAAAGTTTACGTCAATCTCATGACAATTTAGATTTTTTATTATTATAATTGTATTCACTTTGAATGTTAACGTCACAACAACAGACAACACTTTTCTGGGAGGAAGTACTATATCGGCCCCAATGACAGGAGACGGCGATAAATAAGTTATTCTTCGTGAAAGCAACGAACATGCAAATTAAATATTTCGTTTTTAAATGCTTTGAAATGTTGTATCTTTTCCAAACACCGTGCTGTTGTAATGCAGCAGGTTTTAACGTGCTGTTTGTGAAGTATGGTAAAATAGGTAGTAGTTGTGTTAGCCTAGTGACATTGCTCGCCAGCTACTACAAGCAGGCAGAACTTAATCTAATATTGTTTAAGGTAGAAAATACAGAGCACCGGTATTTTCCTGTGAATGCTTGACAATTGTATGTATCTGTTTACTAGGTATTTATGCTATGGCTCAAAATTATCACCGTGGCGATCGCTGGGTCTCCAAGCCTGACCTCGCAACTGTGACCATTGTATATGGCAGGGGTACGGACCATGAGTGCCGCCAGCACGTTCAATTAGTTGTAAAATGTTGCCTTATTAATGCCCTTAATGTAATAACTTAAGTTACTTGGGGGCTGTTACGGTTTAGATTCTAATACTAGGTAAATCCAGTAAAGTAACCCAACATTTTACATCAACACCGACTTGAATGAATACAACTTTATGTTAAAACTGACATTATTATCAAGTCCTGATGAGATTGACTCCAACTTCTTGTGAGATCGAGAACAACTTGTGGTTAGACTGACTTGACTATGAAGTCCTGATGAGATTGACACCAACTTCTTATGAGATCGACTTTGCGAGATGACTTTGCTAACAATTCCTGATGAGATTGACCCAAACTTTTAACGAGAATGAAAGCAAGTTTTGATGAGAATGAACCAAGTACATACGAGACTGAAACATGTCCTAAAATGGACACCGTATGCCTCCGCTGTTTTCTCCGTGTCTTTGATCCACAAATGGTTTGTTCAATGATACACAAGTTCAACCTTACTTACATAGGTTGAAGTGCACATCAATTTAGTTAATTTCCGAACATTACTCTTATACCTGGCTGCCATTCTGCCTGTAACGTTAGATCGAGTGATGTCTGACTGAAAACATTGAATACAGTTTTTAATAAAAAAGAAATCTGCTGATTCTGCTGCTACGCATGAATCTATGATTTTTCTGCTATGTGGATCTGTGCATGGATAATCGTAGACATCCCTGTGTCCCATATCCCAAAAACATTAACTTTTATTTTAGAACATGGCAGTGATTTGGCAGTAGCGTCGCTACAAGAAGCAACGTTACTAGTTGAACTACATTTCTCAGTAGCATGGTAGCGTTGCTGTTTTCTGAATGAAATAGCGTTTCAGTAGCTAAGGTCTTTTATTGATCAAGTAGTGCAGTAGCATCCACACAAGCTACATTTCTGAAGCCCAAGCACAGCTTTCTGCTGCAGTCTAAACTGAAACGTCTGGATTAGTAAATACCCCACCGCCAAACACAGAGCTATATTGTAGCCCACAGAAGCAACACTTCCATGATGATTTCTGTGAAAAACACATATGAATAGAACTTTTGATATGTTTGTCCAATCCACACCGAATATGGTATGCAGCATAATTGGACCATGATGTACAAATGATATATAAGCCAGACTGCCTGGCCAAAACACGTGACCGCTACAAACTAATGACATTTGCAACGGGCGTGGCCTGTCACAAAATTGGTTATAACTCAGTCAACCTCAGTCCAATCCTCATGAAACTTTCTACACTGCATTTAGGGGCTCCATGATCATGTCAGCAAACCCATTTTCAAATCTGCCTTTGGGGCCACTATAAATGTCACATTTTGATACATTTGGTGCTACTGCAAGGACTTACTCTCCACTCCTCGCACCCAGACTCAGAACCTTTGGCGATAGGGCTTTCTGTGCAATTGCCCCGACCCTCTGGAACACCCTGCCCCCTCATATCCTTTCTGACACTTCTCTGCCACAGTTCCAAAAGTACCTCAAAACACACCTCTTCTCTCTCGCCTATCCTCCCTAAACCCCTACCCTGCCCTCTACCTTCCTCCTCCCACTCTTGTGAAGCGACCTTGGGTATCATGAAGGCGCTATAGAAGTCTCAAGTCATTATTATATTATTATACTGAACAAATGGTATGAAGCTTCACACATTGCTCTAGGGGAGAGTCTAATGCAATAACTAAGAGAAGATGGTGATTGGACCAATGGTTGGCCTTGTGGGTGTGGCTTATCACATATATCCAAATAACTCAGTCAATCTTTGTCCAATCCTAATGAAACTCGTTACACATCGTTTAGAGCAGTGGTCGCCAACCGGTCGATCACGATCGATTGGTCGATCTCGAAAGCACTCCAAGTTGATCGTAAAAAATATTAAATGATTGGTTACATTTTCCTATCGTATCCCTCTCTGATTTGGGCACTGTATGCAAAAAATACAAAGAGTTGTGATACAGGCTAACTATGGCTAATTATGAGCTTGGGAAGAAAAGGCAAAGGCCTACTATTTCAACCAAGATTGGGAAGAGGAGTTTTTATTGACCTATTTGAAGGAGAAAACCATCTGTCTGTTATGTCACCAGAGCATATCTTTAAGCAAAAGGTGTAATTTGGACCACCATCACAACACTGTGCACTCAAAGTTTAGGAACACCTCCCCACTGAAGAGCCCATGTTGTGCCAGGAAGGTTAGGGAGTTGAAATCTGCGCTAAAAGCACAGAAGTTGCTTTTCACCAAACCGCTGGCTAAAGGCCAGGCCAGCACTGAGACATCATTCTGAGTTAGCCATGTCCTAGCCAAAAATAAAAAAACATTCACTGATGGTGAGGTAATGAAGAAGCAATGACCATCGCTGCCGACTCTTTGCTTAAAGACTTAAAAAATCAAGAGGAGATTAAAACTGATATTAACAGTGTGAGTCTTGGTGCTGCAACAGTACCAAGACGAGTGGAATCGCTGTCCAAGGACGTTTCCCAACAAGTGTTACACTACGTGTAAATACTTTTCATTACAATTTGATGAATCCACAGACATGACAAATACAGCTCAACTGATAGTGTTTGTTCGCAAATATAATCCTATTTCCCTTCGCGCACGAACGCACATTCACTTATTCTTAGTGCCACTTATTTTCATTAGGTTCGATCTGCCTCTAAGTTTTTCATCTGCCTATTCCTCCTGACAAAATGTGTGTTTATACACTTTTTACCCCTCAACAAACAACAGAACATCACAAGAAGAGCAACTTATCACAAAAAAGCGATCCTATGTGTAGTGTAAATCGGCTTATAGACTACACTTGTTTGGGGGTTTAATAGACACTTTATCAATATTACAGATTATCAATCAATTTATAAATTCATATTTTAACTTTAAGAGTTATATCAAACAATTTAAACGAGGCACCACCACTAAATTGGTTTTGCAAGCAAGGCTTTATTAGCAAGGCTTAGTGGAAACCTTAGGTTAACCTATCATACTATTCACATATAGAAAATATAGAAAGGTTATCTGTCAATCTCAATTCTGAAGTGTCGTCAATTCTAAGTTATGTGAAAAAGGCTGATCTCAAACACAAGGACACAAGTTATTGCAAACAATAATCTTTATTTCTAGTCTAAACCAAGTAAATACCGTAATATACAATGAAAATGTACATTTAATACACATGAGGTGATATAGGAATGGATATATTACAAGGCATGAACGTAGGTATGAATTATCGGTGTGGCAGCATGCAAATGGTTACACAAATTTAGCAAGTGAGGTCTCAGGAGTTAGGTAATCCTTATGAAGGTACTAACTAAACAACACAACACTTTAAGAAAGTTATGGCACCAAATGCAAATGTGTAGAGAGGCGTGCATAGTTACTGAATTTTAGTAGAAGATGTGGGATGAGGTGAAAGGCCATGTGGAGAATCCTTCGTTTGTGGAGTAGGTGTGTCCTAGCACAGAACTCGGCTATCAAGGAGTTGCTTTCCGAGTGTTCGATTGACTGGCGGGTAATTTAATGTTCTTTGTTGGTAGCAGGGCTGTCTGAAACAGGCACGTGAGGATATTTCACAAGTTCTTTGGTTGGAAAAGAGACCTGTGTGAAACAAGCACCTGGTTAGATATTCCTTTGGAAGGAATAAGAATTTGAGGAAAAGGGGCCGTAGCTCTCTTCTGGCTGAGCTCTCCGAAGAGAGTCGAGGTGAAGGGCCCAAAGAGCTACAGTGAAGAGAGCCCACCCAAGAGAAAGTTCAACCTCTGTCGATTCGTTTTTGTTATTCCATTCAAGATGGGTGTTGCTCCGGACCCGGAGACACAGATGATTGGCTCAGGTCAAAAGGGTTGCACCTAGGTGCCATTTTACCTGGCAGGATTGAACTAGATGGACCGATTCAATCTATTTCGCACTTCAATCATTTGTAAATGTTCATATAACGTATACCAAACCTTGTGGCTCGGCATCATGAATATTTCAATATCAAACATGGTATTTCTAGCTAATTGGCAACAGGTAATCTTTAACACTACACGATAACAACATGAAACATAAATGATTAAAACAAAGGTATACTTCATTTCTCCTTATTGTCAATGTCTGATTATTCTGTCCAGTGTTCTTTTGGCAACAACTCATGTGTTCTTCTTTTGGCAAAAGAGGGTTCTGGTTTGGGGAAGGAAGAGTGTGTGTCCCTTTGAATTGATTGACCCACCTTTGCATCGGGAATGTTAAGGGTTGTCATTTGGATTCAAGGAATACTCGGAGGAGGGGAAAAGGGCTAACCACTGGAGATTTTATATCACCTCTGGCTACCTTGCAGGAGGATAGGGGAACAGGCCTCAGAGCTGACCCCTATCAGCAAGCCGCCTTGGAGCCGTCAGGACAACAAACCCCAGGGGTGGAGTGTGAAGAGGCTTGGTTCGCCTACATATATTTAAGGTTTTAAGTTTTAAGATGAACACTCGCAATGCAAACATCAGAATTGCCTGATAGACGACCCATAATGTACGCCATAACATCCACGAAAACAAACTACGTGAGCAATTAGAATTCTTAATAGTTTACAAGTAATACATTTGTGTAGTCCTATTATAATAATTATACTGCCAAAATCCAGCTACCCATCTATATCTATTGTTTGCAAAGTCTGAGACGCTTCAAATGTTTTGGTACGTCTTTTAGGTGGCCTTAGGGTACCCTAGAAAAGCACATACTCATAGTCACAACAGGGACCATTTTGCAGTGGGGAGTAGGATTTTGGCAGGCCAGTGATATGCTGCCAAAATGTAACTCCCCCCTCCTGTTTATTGTTTGCAAAGTCTGAGACACTTCACATTTATTGTGGTTATATCTAGAGGCACTGTATTGTACCCTAGAAAGCACATTCTCTGTAGTAAGAACAGTGATAGATAGATAAGAAGGTGGAGTTACATTTTGGCTGCATAACACCGGGCCTGCCAAAATCCTACTCCCACTGCAAAATGGTCCCCGTTGTGACTACAAGCATGTGCTTTCTAGGGTACAATCAGGCAACCTACAGATGGAACCACAAATAAATTTGAAGCGTCTCAGACATTGGGGGAGTAGGATTCTGCGGGGAGTGAGAAAACTGCACAACACTGGCAATGCGTGGTGTGCATGTTGGATTCATTGCATTTTGTAGAAGGGACTCTGATTTTCCCTCCTTTGCAAACTTCCACTATGTCACCCACCAACAAGCATTAGCAAGTAAAGCAGTGGACTTTTCCCACGTGTTGAAGGTTGTTGTCAAAATTATTAACTCTATCCGCGCAAGAGCCCTGCAGCATAGTTTATTAGATGGATGAGCTTGTTCTACATGCTGTACGTTGGCTGAGTAGCGGTAAAGTACTCCAAGGATTTCTTGATTTGCTTCCAGAAATTATAACGTTTTTGAAATCGAAATAATTGATTTACAGAACAACATCACATTGAAAGAAAGAGAAAAAGACAATTACTTGTGGGGACTCGTGAACTTTAAGAAGTATCCCCTCCTTTTATCCTGCATTCTCAAGGTGAGAGCCTTCTTCGGGTCTACGTATCTCTGTGTGGTGACTTTTTCCCAAATGAAGATTATAAAATCCAAGTACCGCACTTGATTAACTGATGCCCACCTAACAGACTGCCTTAGACTGGCAATCTCTAACTACCACCCGAACTACAAAGCGCTTACAGATGAGGTGCAATCTCAGGCCTCACACTGATTTACTCACATTGAGTGAGTATTTGACAGTGACTGACTGAGTGGTTGATACATTTTATTGACAAGGATGTTGAATGTATGCTGTGAAATAACTTTAATGTGGTGAGATATGGAACTACTAAGGCTTGTTATACAGAATACTGCATTTCAAGTTCATAATTACACAATTTGTCAGTGTTGTTTATCAATAGAAATGTTGTTTATAATATTTGGCTTTTCAATATGGTATCAGAGAAATAGTTTTTAACTTACATTTTGAATGTAGGAATATTCAATTAAATGTACACTTCATTATTATGGCATTTAGTTTTGCATGGGAAAATAATATACGTTTTATTTCATAATGTTTCTGAACGGGTGATCTTGGTTTGCATTTTTACTTGAGAGTCGATCTTGTCAAAAAGTTTGGTGACCACTGATCTAGAGGCTTAATTGATGATATCAGCAAAGCCATTTTCACATCTGCCTTTAGGGGCGCTATATTGGCCACATATTGATATGTATTTATGTGAAAATGACAAATAGTCAGCAAGTTGCATAATTAGAGACTTAGAGTAACTTTGCATGCTGGTACGTACTCATACCTTCTAGTTCCAAACTATAGGATGAACCCCATTGCCCTAATGGTGGCGCTATAGTGAGTGATTAAATTGCATCTTTGAAAGGCCATATCTCAAACACTGTATGACCTATGTATCTCCACATGTTTTCCAAAAAAACTCATGGAACCCGAAGCTCGCCATGATGGATTTTCCGCCATTTTGAACTTTGTGAGAAACACCTAAACCTATAGATTTTTTTATTCGTTTGACCAATCTGTACCAAATTTGGTATGTGGCATCAATGGACCATGAGACTTAAATTATGTATAATCCAGACCTCCTCGCCAAAACATGTGAGGGGGGCGCTATAATTGCCATATTTTGATATCTCTTGATGTGAATGTCCAAATAACATGAAACTTAAAAAATATGCTCTAGGGGAGAGTTTAAGACAATAAGTAAGAGAAGATTTTGATTGGACCAATGGTTGGGCATGTGTGCGTGGCTTATCACATATATATGCAAATAACTCTGTCAATCTCAGTCTAATCCTCACGAAGTGTGGTACACAACCTCCAGAGGCATAATTGATCACATCAGTAAACCCATTTTCACATCTGCCTTTAGAGGGCGCTATAACGGCCACATAATGACATGTATTTATGTGAAAATAACAAATAGTCAGCAAGTGGCATATTTAGTAGGGGCGGGAATCACCAGAGGCCCCACGATACGATATTCTCACGATACTTGAGTCGCGATACGATAGTATTGCGATCGTCAACATTTTACGATACGAGTATTGCGATAACATGTAATGCGATATATTGCGATTGTTTTACCTTTTTCAACTGTATGATATATCCCCAAACGAAAACTTTGTCAACATCTGTCTTACCTAATAAGAGTTTTCATGTGTTCTTCTCACTTCAATCATTTTTTATTGCAGTCAAAATGGGGCCTGACCAAACACTGTTATAAAATCGCATGCACCTGACAAACTGAACTGGTGGAATTACAGTCTACATAGTACAACTTAACTGAAGAATTGCAAACATGTCCGAACTACTGTACTATTACAGGTATTTTAAACGTCGTAAAAGGTTATTCGGACTCATTATTTTCATACGACACTCTTTTTCAAATTGCATGTGTCGCTTCTATTCAACTTTTGATTTGTTTGACCAATCTGTTCCAAATTTGGTATGTAGCATCAATGAACCATGAGAAAAAATTACAATAAAAAAATAGACGTGTAACAGCACACAAAAATCTCGGTTTGGTGCATACCTCTGTAAAAATCACGGTTCGGTATGTATTCAGTATAGTAGGGAAACATTTTATGAACTCATTATATTTATTTATTTTTATAAAGTGCTTTACTGAACAAACTATGTCTCTTTCTTTATTAAAAGAAAACGACTGCAATCTACTGATATAAACAGAAATTTACTTGAAAGTAAATCAAAATGAATATTCTCACAAATAAATAAAAAATAAGATAAATATCCATTAAGGTGCAACATTTATAAAACTAACTATAGCCTGTATTCACATTGATGGCTCTACCTCAGCTTTTTCTTGGCGGTCGCTCTTGACTTTTCAAAGGCCATTCATGCAACTGTTTGGCTTAGGACAGGGCATCGTAACACTAGTAAAAAAACTTTTAGCCCCTTCCAGCCTGAGCACTCTAATTTCGTTAAATATGATATTAATATCTCGGCCGGCATATGACATATTTATCCCCGACTGCGTTGGGGAAGGACCCGGTGTATTTGATCTACGGCTTCAATTTGAAATCTGAAGCACTTTTCCGAGGTAAGATTAGTTATATTTTTGACAAAACATTTTATATAACTTAACTGACTAAACTATTTTGTCACAAAGTCTTTATTTCTAGCGGTAGATGTTTCTGAAAAGTTGCTCAAGCCAAACGGCTAACGTAATGTTGACGCAGCTGTTCGCTAGGTAGAAACCTGAGCTCCTTTTCTGACTACATTTTATGGTAATTTCTGGAAAACTAGGCAAATATGGTTTAGTTAGAAATAATATATATTGTCTTTTATCTACATGTCAATAGTTTTTTGGGAAAAATGTGTCACTTCTAACGTCAGAAGTTATTATAATCAGCTTGACGGAAGGGTATGCCTGGAGTGAGTTGAGGGACTGAAATTACGGCTGTCCTGACAAAACAGCCTGGCTCGGACATTTCTTCTATAACATTATCTAGTTTGATGATCTCCTTATGTCATTTAGAAATGATTTATACAAATAATTTAAGAAAACCCTAAGCTTGGAAAATCCTCTAAATATGGTCTAAGTAAGCCAAGCAACCCGAAGACAGGCAGCCAGCTAAATAACCTACTAACTTGGCTGACTTGAGAAATGTCCTTCTGTCAAGTTGTCTTTGACATGACATGTCTTTGACAGGATTTGTAGTTGCTTAGTGTTTCATGTACATTATCTACCTGACAAATTAAGATAATTACAAATCTATATATGTAATTATATGTATAGTATGTTTGAATGGCAGTCATAGCAGAGCTAGCAAATAGTCTTACCCATCCACCCATACAATATAGGCTTATATATATTTAGCTTGCTGCTCATAAGGAAAGTAAAAGTACTACCTGCATTAGGCCATTATGGTTGGTCTACAAGCCTTTGGTGATCATTTGTTTACTGTAAGGATATGTGAAATAGCACACTGCTGTCAACTAATTGTGGTTTAATTCTCTATTGTGGGGATTTATGGAGCCATAGACCAAGGTCACCTAATACAGCTGCTCTGGAGGAGAAAGCAGTAGACAGCTGACAAGCCTAGGCTCATAGCAGAGCAGGACATGGACTCTAAGGGCATGCCTTCTCAAGAAGAGAGGATCTCCTGGTCATGAAACTGCAACAGAAATATCATGACCGTAAGGAGACGGGAGAAGAGGACGAGGATTCTGATCACCAGCCAAGACCATCAGCAATATAATACACGGTGGTCCAGTGTTGTTGTTGTTTGCTGTATAACATATAACTATATATTATTTTACCTATTTTAATTATTTAATCTACAGCACCTGTAGTTTACCTTTACTTCTCACAAATATAATATAGGTGCAATAAATATTTTCTATTATGCATACGCACTTGTATTTCTTGTCATGCAATTCTGATGTTGCACGGTATCTGGTAGTGTTCATATTTAAATAAAGTGTGTTTTATTCAACACATAGACTGTATATTTTAGTATTTGTGTCTTTTTTAAGTATATGTAGTTTAATTATGTTAATACAGCTGATCATAAAGATTGTGGAGAAGTGGTAAGAAAACATGAGATCTTACAAAACTAACGTTCTAAGTCCTTTCGTTTTCCCCACTTGCCCACTGATCACTAAAATGGTCATAACTTTCAAACAAAACATCCTATTGTTCCACATAATTTGCGAAAATGTCATACACTCTAAGTTTCCCTCCATCTTGTTTACAAAGTGGTTAAAAATGCTGGTCTCAGGTAACATATGGTGGATGAAGAATCATTTTGTAAAATTTGTGTGCTAAGGCTTCTTGATAAAGGATGATTAAAATCACATAATCCTATATATATTTATATCATTTGAAAGAACTACTTCTGTTCTTCAAAATGGTGTAAACAGTTTAGATGTGTGATGTAATATAAGCAAACAACAAATGTTTTAGCACTTCAACTTCATACTCTGGTAAAGAATCGAATTTTTGAACTTTTTGGCTCAGGCTGGAAAGGGTTAGCCAATAGAAACTTCAATGAGACATAACCCCTCCCCTTTCTAAATACATCTTAACTTTATTTTTTTCTAGGGTTGCTGTCTTCACCCACTTCTCCTTTTAATTGTTTGCCTGGATTATTTGGTCCTGCTTCCACCTCATTCAGCCATAATCCTGCTTTCATCTTCCCTCTTTATTGATAAGATATTAAATATTCTTAAATATTCTTGAACTTTATTATATGAATAAAGTAGCAACCTATAGGCCTACTATGGCAAAACACAAATGTAATATACAAACGCAATACAAAAAAAGGTAATCAAATGTTGCGCCGTTAATGCCAGTGTTGTCATATCACCAGGGGTGTAGTCTACAAAATTCTAGGCCCTATACTATAAGTAGACTCTGTGGGCCCCCTCCCTCTCCCCACCCCAATTTGCAAACAAATATAATTCAGCCAAACACTGTACACATTAATCTGTGGTGCTTATTAGTCACTTATGACCTGTTCATACCATATTTCAACAAGTAGGCCTAATAACAATCTGTGATATGATGTAAGTGTGCACAGCTTGAAATCTCACCACATTTTAACCCTCCTTTCTCAATGTACTGTAGCCTTTAATTAGGCTACTTTACTATGGTTAAATTAGGTTTTCTTGGAGTATTACGCATTTCTTTTCATGTTTATTTAATTATTTATCATTCCCAAGGTTTTCCCAGGTCTTTCCACAGGGATATGGAGTAGGCAGCCAGTTGAATAAAAAAGCCAGATAGAGGGGTCCGAGCCCCCATTTTGGCAGTAATAGCCTACATTTTGGGGCCTCTTAACATTCTGATGCCACTACTTGCACTGATCTTAATTATTGCATATTTTTGGGGGGAGTTTGCCTACCCAATTGTAAACATGTAGGCTAGGGAATTATTGTAAAGGAGAAATAGGCTTATTTTGCGTTTTAGCCCACAGTCTGTAAATAGGTATTAATATTTAGGTGTGAATAAGCCTATGGCTAGGATGAAAACTGATCAGAACTTTTGTAATTAAGAATAATTAGACAATTTATTATTTTTAGATGTATTTATTGACACCATTACAAAGCCTTATCACGCCTATGTATTGGTTTTAAATTACATTTATGAAATAAACATATGCCAATTGTGGCTCATGATCATGCTACCATAGCATACTATATTATTGTAAGCAAGCTTGTTTTACACCGATTTTGTAGCTAGCAAACCTGTACATATTTGACAGTTTCATAAGCATATTACTTTTCCAACTAAATGATCCATCAATCCGGAACCCAGCAAAAAATCTGCAATTTCACATGGGCTGATTTAGTTACCATATCCTACCGCAAACAGTTGAGCGAGCTGAGCTGACTTGACTAAAGCGAATAGCGATAGCGATAGTTTGTCGATAGGCACGTTTCTCTATTATTGCGGGTGTTTGGCCGGCAGCCGGCACTTATGGAAAATACCAACTCCTTTTCGTTTTTTATCCCCTACATTGAGAGCTTATATTGTATAATAATAGACAAGACTTCACTATAGTCATGCTATATTACTGGAGATTGACAGACAGTGCAGATTACTATTAGCTAAAATTGTCTGAAAAGAATTGGACAGATATACATAGTTACTTAGGCTACATGATTTTTGTAAATAGCCTACTATTAAGTAGGCAAGGACAAGACATCAAGCTATAGTTGGGCTTTTCACCTATCGGTACGATAATAACAATTGACAACCAACTCTTTCAGAAAGTGGAGTGGACTCACTGAGGTAAATTGGCTTAATCAAATCAAATACATTTTATTTGTGTAGCACATTTCCTACATATAGGCTATTCAATGTGCTACAATAGGCAATAGCTGATAGCTGGTCGCAAAGTTGGTACACCAGCTTCAGCAACAGTCTCCCACGATTCGATTAACTGCGTTGGGACACTTAGACCTAAGGTGCGGACTAAACCATTGCACCTTTTGTAGGAGGGGCCTCAGAGCCCACAATTTTTGGGGGATACAAGGTTCAATCTCTCAAACGATTTATTCAGCCAATTTTCATGTAGTTATGACACTAATTACTTAGAAAAAAAAATATTGCACAAATAAAAGAAAATATATTTTTTTAATTATCATTATTAATTATTGGCTTTTGAGGGCCCTCCCCCTAGTGGGGCCCTAGGTACTCAGTCCCACTTTTCCCCCTACTTCGAAACCCGTGCATATCACTGCTTAAATTAGTTTCAACTGTGCCCAGGTTATTGTGCAAGAACGCATTTTGTGTCAACCTGTCCCATGCGTTCTCCGTCCTTGCGATCTTGCAAGACCGTTCTACCAAGGATACTTTGCAAGAACGTTCTTCTCAAGAATACAAGTAGGCCTATGTTCTTGCTTTTTTTGAATTGATAAACAGCCTGAGAGTTTTAAATTAAGTTCAGCACACACAAAAACAGTACCACACGAACAGGTTAAAACAACGCTGCATTCGTACCGAACCGAACGAGTCGACCCATTCCCGAAAATTTGCGGTACAAATACGTTTTACAGTTACACCCCTGATAAAATAAAATAAAGCACCACCCTCCCACTCACGCACTCCAATATACAATCACATCAGGGAAATTCACTGTTGGTGAACAACATTCAATCTGTCCATGTAGTAAAAATATATAACCCTTACATATGTAGGGTAGACTGGGGGCAATTGTAACAGTTTTTCTTTTTACTCAGATATTTTCTCAGTAAACATGTAGTTTAAACTTAAAACAGCTATTTTCTATCTACATGCACAAGGGATATATTTTAAGGATATACACACACAATAGTAAGGCTAAGCCAGTGTAGAAATGTTAAACAATGGTGAATAATTACTTTTGAAATTTCATATTGCCCTCTGTCAGAAAATTACATGCAATGAATAGGTAATGGCTTTGGGGTTAGTTATAATAGTGTTGGGGATTATTGTAACATGGTGTTACAACTGCCCCCAACCCCCACCAGCCATGATCTAAGCACCCCTGCGAGCTAGCAACAACACCACTCGTACATGACAAGCACATCCATGTTTAGCTAACAGAACAGTGATCAAATTGATATAAGTTAAAATACATAAACACTAAAAGGGCCGCAAAAAATTTTGATTGTAAAAGCTACTTTTCACTACCTCAAAACAGATTTGTTTAAATAATTCCTGATGCAAAAAACGCTTGTGCTTGTTCTTGTGCATGCAGAGGGGGAGTGTTGAGTCTATCTCTTACCTGATTGGTGTAATCTGCAGTGTTACAATTGCCCCGTTATAGTTGCCCCCAGTCTACCCTACTTACACACTCTACTATATATATATATATATATACACACACTAGGGTGCATCTGATCCCCCTACGTCAAGAAATTGTCTTGTCCCAAAGTTTAAAACATTCCCTTTGTGCTCAATAATGCTTCTACCAATTTTTTCAAATTCTGAATTGTTTTAGGCTGGGGGTCCCACCTCAAGTCACAAATTACACGAGAAGTTCATATGCACAATTTGAGAAATGTTTAGTTTTGTTTCATATTTTACGTAAATATTGGTATTTATTAACTTATTCATATACAATTATGTTGGTGTAAAACAAAAAAGATATACTCTATGGTATTGACTTATTTTAAATAACAATGAAAAAGGTATAAATTGTAAGTTATTCATATATTTTCTATCAAGCAAGCTTAATATTTTCAGTATGTACATTTTACATCATTAGAAACCATCAAACTGAGGTGAGCGTTCCATTCTATTTATCTCAATAATTGATGTGAATTTTGTATTCATGTAATACAGGTTATTTAACAGTACATATCATTTTTTTTTGCTACCCGATAATATTGTTGAAGAGAATACTGCATTCATGATGAGATGGCCTTATTTAACAGCCGTTCAAAATGTCTTATCATTTCATCTTTTGTTATCTAGATCCAAGATGGATGATAGTAGTGATTCTGCTGTTCAAGAGAGACCAGATTCACCTACTACCGCTCTGGCTGTACGATCAAAGCGATGTCGCACAGCACAACGTCTAATTGAAGACTGGAGAGCCACTGGAGAGATTTGAGCTTGCACATTTGAAAATGTCATTGCACAGAGATGCGGGCCGCTCCGTTAAGGACAAGCCTTTGCGGTGTGCGCCTTAACCCGATGAGCCACCAGGGCGCCCCAAGACTTACCTCTCCGAGAAGGAGATTCAGCATACCAATTGGAACAGTCACTGGACCGCATAACAGCATGAGGTATCTAAGGTGAGGGACTTTTTCACCTTTTCCACTACAGCTCCCGGTGGATGACCTGCAGTTCTGCTGCTGATGCCTCATGGCATGACCTGAAGCTGTACCAAACTATGCTGCGATATGAGGCTTTGAGTTTTCTGGTTTCAAAGAGCGCTATTTGGGCCTTCAGGCGGCACCTTTTGTACCTAACTGAAAAAATGGTGCCTCTTGCACTTTTCAGCAGCAAAAAGCCACCAGAAGAAAGACGTGCTCTGGTTGAAATAACACAGACGAAGCGCTTCGGTACAGAATTTGGAGAGCCCAAGTTTCCTGCCGTCAGTCTGTCAACAACTCTTGCCGATTTGGCTGAATAAGACTCATTGTTTACTTTTCACATTCTGGACCCAAAGTTACTGACTGAAGATGTTGCAGATTGATGCTGAATATCAAGCATCAGCCATCAACCTGCAGGCTCTAAACATCGTCAACAACTGTGCAGAACAAGGGGTCAAACTCAGCTCAGATTTCTTGGGATCGGCAAAGGGTGAAGATCATTATCAGAATGTGCTTCAAGTTGTTCAGGTCCGTAAGCAGCTGCCAAACCTGCTACTTGAGAAACTGTAATGTTTTAAGACATTCAAACTGTCGTGATGTAACATTCTTCTATCAGTATGAGTGTTCGTTTTAAAATTACGCTTGTCAAATAAATGAATACAAGAATTTTAATCTTATTTAAATTTTCTAAATTAATACAAGTTTACAGCTAATCTAATATAGGTTTCAATGTACAAAATCACGCTTTATTTGTTTTTTTTCAGGTGTTTTTCTAATAAGTCACGCGGTAGGTGGACCACCTAGATGATGTTGAAACTTCCTCAAACTTTACAGCATTTTTTTGTTTAATAAGTGGACCAAATTTAATCTAGGGGCAGAAACTTCCTAAATAAATATTAGATTATTCAATTTTTTTTTTTAAATGTATGGGGATGGGATGCACCCTAATATACACTGAGGGGAAACAGGAAGATTCAATAGAAACACTTAGAAAGGCAATAATTGAGGGAAGGACTCATCTCCAAAGAACTTTAAGCGAAATAGCTGCAAGGCGTCAATCGTGGAAGTCTCTCTAGCCCCATTAATTCTGGCAGTTGACATCTCTAGATAAATAATATATAAAAAAGGAGGACCCGCTGTCTGGTGGAAAGGAAGTGTGTAGGTTTCCATCGCTGCGCAATCATCTTTTTGGCAGCTGTCAGGCCATGCTGATGCTTTGATATTTGCTTTACGGGCAATGACAGATTGATATTCACTATATAATTCCATCAGCAGAGTTCGTTCTGCTGCTGAGAAGAACAGCGGTAGTGTGTTGTGAAATATTATACATTTTTTGACAGTGATTGATGATTGATTTTTGAGGAGTTGCTTGTCAGAAGTAAAGACATGACACAGAATGTGTTTGGATTGTTTTCTGTCACTGGTCTCTTCATTTTATTTCGCTTTCTGTTAAACTAAGGGGCCTTATCTTGGAACAACATGCAACATCCACTAGATGGTGGTAATGGCTTCTGAAGGATGAATATAAAAAAAAGCAGTTTAACCGTAAAATACAAAAATAATCCTTCAACTTTCTAGGAAAAGGGCACCCGTCATGTCATTCCTTTTCTCCTACAGACACTCCGTTTAAAAAAAGTAAAATAACTCAGGACAATTAGAGACCTCGCATGGCTTTTCCTGTAACAAACTTCCTTCCTTCCTTAGCAAAAACAAACCATCGATGTTCCTTTTGCCATTTCTGGCCTTCTTATGTACTCCATGCGCGCACACTATGCCAGATTGTTTAAGCCAGGTTTGAGCTAACATTGACAAGACACGGCTGATTTTTGTTAATGGAACGGCTCGAGGCTTAAGTGAAAGTTGATGTTTGCTCAAGCCGGGCATTCTCAAATAAGTGCAGATTTCATTAGCGCGGGCGATGATTTTGTTGGAATGACATAGTACACTATAGCCATAGTAACATCAGCAAATAGAGGGGGTTACACATGCACCAACCCCCACCACCATCAGTAATCTGAAGACGGTGTGCAAAGTTCAAAAGATAATCTTTGCTTGGATTTAAAGATATCAACCAGATTTATATTGTTCACATAGAATAAGAATAAAATAAAAAAAATACTAACTGAACGAAGAAGCAGTTGAAAGGAAAATGAAGGAGACAAATTATAATAGTGGTGATATGAGAAAGGTTTAAAGGTAAACCTTAATCAAATAATAATCAAAAGATGGTAATGACCATTGCTGTATGAACTAATGAGATATGAGACGGGACAATGAACCAGCGAGATATGACAAAGTGAATTACGAGTAGTACAGTGAACAAATAATTATTTGATCCCTTGCAGATTTGGTAAGTTTGTCCACTGACAAAGAAATGAAAGGTCTATAATTTTAATGGTAGGTTTATTTTCACATTCAGAGATAGAATAAAAAAAAAAGAAATCCAGAAAATCACATTATATAAAATACATACATTGATTTGCATTTTATTGAGTGAAATAAGTATTTGATCCCCTACCAACTAACAAGAATTCTGGCTCCCACAGGCCGGGTATATTAGTCCCCCTCACTCTAAGAAAGTGCTCCTAATTTCAACTCGGTACCAGTATAAGAGACACCTGCCTCAACTCTTTTACTGTATAAAAGACACCTGTCCACAGAATCAATCAGATTGCAACCTCTCCACCATGGGCAAGACCAAAGAGCTGTCTAAGGACGTCAGGGACAAGATTGTAGACCTGCACAAGGCTGGCATGGGCTACAAGACAATCGGCAAGCAGCTCGGTGAGAAGGAGACAACTGTTGGTGCAATTATTCGAAAGTGGAAGAAACACAAAATGACCATCAATCGGCCCTCGGTCTGGGGCTCCATGCAAGATCTCTCCTCGTGGGGTATCGAGGATCATGAGAAAGGTGATCAGCCCAGAACTACACGGGAGGAACTTGTTAATGATCTCAAGGCACCTGGGACCACAGTCACCAAGAAAAACATTGGTAATACACTACGCAGGAATGGATTAAAATCCTGCAGCGCCCGTAAGGTCCCCCTGCTCAAGAAGGTACATGTACAGGCCCGTCTGAAGTTTGCCAATGAACACCTGAATGATTCAGAGGAGGCTTGGGAGAAGGTGCTGTGGTCAGATGAGACCAAAATCGAGCTCTTTGGCATCAACTCGACTCGCCGTGTTTGGAGGAAGAGAAATGCTGACTATGACCCCAAGAACACCATCCCCACCGTCAAGCATGGAGGTTGGAAACATTATGTTTTGGGGTGTTTCTCTGCTAACGGGACAGGACAACTTCACCGCATCGAGGGGAGGATGGACGGGGCGAGGTACAGTGAAATCTTGGGCGACAACCTCCTTCCCTCAGCCAGGACACTGAAAATGGGTCGTGGGTGGGTCTTCCAGCACGACAATGACCCAAAACACACTGCCATGGCAACAAAGGAGTGGCTCAGGAAGAAGCACATTAAGGTCATGGAGTGGCCTAGTCAGTCTCCAGACCTTAATCCCATAGAAAATCTATGGAGGGAGCTGAAGCTTCGAGTTGCCAAACGACAGCCTAGAAACCTTAAGGATTTGGAGAAGATATGCAAAGAGGAGTGGACCAAAATCCCCCCTGAGATGTGCACAAACCTGGTAACCAACTACAAGAGACGTCTGACCTCCGTGCTTGCCAACAAGGGTTTCTCCACCAAGTACTAAGTCATGTTGTGCTAGGGGATCAAATACTTATTTCACTCAATCAAATGCAAATCAATGTATATATTTTATATAATGTAATTTTCTGGATTTCTTTTTTTTTTAATTCTATCTCTGAATGTTAAAATAAACCTACCATTGAAATTATAGACCTTTCATTTCTTTGTCAGTCGACAAACTTACAAAATCTGCAAGGGATCAAATAATTATTTCCTTCACTGTATATCAATCAATCAAACCTTTACTACAGCCTCAAGGTTCAGATAACCTAGACTCACATAATATAAATAATACATACAGAATATTAAATTACACCTACGCTCCAAAGTCTAGGGTTCACCCAGAAAATGTTATGTTTTCCATGAAAACTCACACTTATTTATCATATGAGTTGCAAACATGAATCACAAATATAGTCAAGACATTGACAAGGTAGAAATAATGATTTTTACTTTTACTAATAATTGGTCTTTCAAACCTTGCTTTTCTCAAATAATCCTCCATTTGCAGCAATTACAGCCTCGCAGACCCTTGGCATTCTAGCTATCAATTTGTTGAGGTAATCTGAATTTTACCCCATGCTTCCTGAAGCACCCCCCACAAGTTGGATTGGCTTGATGGGCCCTTCTTACGTACCGTACGGTGAAGCTGCTCCCACAACAGCTCAATAGGGTTGAGACAAACACCTCAAACTTAGATGTGTCTGTTCATAAGACTTTTTTCAATCTTCCTCTGTGCAATGTCTGTGTTCTTAATCTTAATCTCTTCCTTTTATTGGTCAGTCTCAGATATGGCTTTGCTACTTTCCCTAGAAGGCCAGTATCCAGGCCAGCATCCAGGAGTCATCAACAGTCACTGTTGATGTTAGACTGGTGTTTTGTGGGTACCAGTTAATAAAGCTTCCAGTTGAGGACCTGTGAGGCTTCTGCTTCTCAAACTAGAGACTGATGTACTTGTCCTCTTGCTGACTTGTACACTGGGGCCTCCCACTTTTCTTTCTATTCTGGTAAGAGCCAGTTTGCGCTGTTCTGTGGAGGAAGTACTACACACCGTTGGATGAGATCTTCAGTCACCTGGCAATTTCTCGCATGGAATAGCCTTCATTTCTCAGGGCAACAATAGACTGACGAATTTCACAAGAAAGTTATTTTTTCCTTGCCATATTGAGACTATAATCGAACCCACGAATGCTAATGCTCCAGACTCAGCTAGCCTAAGGAAGGCCAATTTTATTGCTTCTTTAATTAGCACAACGGTTTTAAGCTGTGCTAACATAATTGCACAAGGGTTTTCTAATGATCAATTAGCCTTTTAACATGATAAACCTGGATTAGCTAACACAATGTGCCATTGGAATACAGCAATGGTGGTTTCTGAAATTGGGCCTATGTACATCTATATATACTGTATATATTTTATATTCCATAAAAAATCTTCCGTTTCCAGATATAAAAGTAATTAACAATGTCTAGAGTATATTTCTGTTCAATTTAATGTTGTTTTATATGAAATAATAATACAGATTTTCTTTAGAAAATAAAGACATTTCTAAGTGACCCCACACTTTTGAGTGGTAGTGTACATACAAAAACACAATAATGTTTTTTACCAGACTAGATCAATGTCAACTTTACCAGTGTCTCCACAACTGGGATTGGTAGCATATTGAGCTGAACCTTATATTGGATGAGCCCAAAATGATTTTATTTTCAGATGCATTAAGCTGCAAAGTATTGACTCCTGAAGTCACAAAGACTTCACTTGCACTACACCATCTAGGTCTCTTAAGCAATGTTCTCATGGCATCATTATATGCTACCTGTAGTCTCTGTGAACTCGCTTTTCTGTATTTTGACCACACGTGTGCAGTATAAAGGGGTGCACCCTATGCTCTGAAGAGACACATCTTCACTCCATCAGTACCATAGGCGGAGTTTACGGGGAGGCAGGGGCATTGCCCCTCTAGCGGCCGAAATACGTCACTACATTGACATCGATAAAAAAAGAAATTGGCCTGTCCCAGCGCTAATGTCAAACTCCGTCTATGATCAGTACATCCACTAAGCTTGCGTACGAGAATATTGGCTTGTCCATACATTATGCGGCATTGCCTATGAATATCCTCATCTGTCATTTGTTCAGGAAGTGTCCAAGACAGTAAGATTATTGTTATACAACTTAAATTCAGGAAAATGTTAAGGTTTGCATTTGGACAGCAGGAACATATCCCTACCAATATTTTGGGAGGACAGAATTGTACCTATAAATGTTAGAGCGAACTAGTTCACATTATCTTGTCTTCTCCCTACCAATGTTGAGACCGAACCTACACAACGTTTTGAACGTTTGTGTTTTAATGAGTTTATGTATTAAAAGTCTTAAATGTCGACATATAATGTATGTAACGAAAGGGTAAACCTTCCATATTTTCAACCTTTAACACTGTCATTGAACTGTAATAAAATTAACCACGCCTTTACAAGCTATAAATTGCAAATATCTTTGATACCCGAAACCATGACCAAAGCAAGATAAAATGTATAGTAATCTTATCGTTAGAGTCTTCCAATTCCCCTACATTTGTTTTTAAGAGCAAGGCACTAAGATAGTCGAGAGAGTTTGTTTTGCTAGCAATAACAAATATGTGAACCACCGGAGTAGGTATAAAATACATTTTTCTATATTATTTACCGGAGTGTTTCATACCCTCGTAATCAGTTAAATCTTAGCATTAGAACAAGGCCTATCTCAAAGTAACGGACTGATATTGGCTGAGTAGCCCCTCTAGATTCTCTGTTACCACAGTCTCTATCATTTTTCCACTGGCTAGCAAGTAGTAATAGTGGTATCTCAATCAATTCTATACTTTGATCTGACACAACTAGCCATTACATTAATATTCAACTTCGGTTAAACCCCCATTATCTGTAGCCAAACAATGAGATACCCTTTTGATGGATATTATGGATTGCTGTATTAGTTTAGTAAAACATATTAGGACAATCCTACCCACAGTGAAACAGGAAAATGGCTTATTAGTTAGTGTGAAGACTGAGGGTAAACTTAAGTTCACACTTATGTTCAGGCTATCCATGCTTTGCCCAGGTGCAGTCAACGCGACGCGCAAACGCGGGTTATACAAATCGACACATTTCCTCATTCGATTACATTATTCCCTGTGGGGAAAAATGTAATCGAATGAGGAAATATGTCGATTTGTATAACCTGCGTTTGCGCGTCGCGTTGACTGCATAGATATTATATATATATATATATATATATATATATATATATATATATATATATATATATATATATATATATATATATATATATATACATATACCCAAAATATATTGTTAAATAAGCAAAAGACGTAATTGAGAATATTAATTTACTACAAGCCGACATCACTTTTGAAATAATTCACACATAAACATGAAGGTTTTGTTTATGTGTGTATCCTGCTCAGTGGTCTGAACCGTTTAGTTGGCTGCTAAACTAAGTGGGAATGTGGAAAATTAAGTCAGCAGTTACTTCCTCCTCATACCTTTGCATGTTATTGGACTACGTTTTTTAGACTCCTTCTGTATTATATGTGCACCGCCCAACGTTTGCAAGTCTCTCAAATTAAGCCGCGCGAGCGCAGGATGCAACATGGGTTTGTTTTGGTTCAAGGAAAACATGGCGTTATGAAAGAGTTACTCAACCCGGGTTATAATAAAAAAAGAACCCTCACTGGTTAGGATTTGTGCACGAGACGCAAAAAATACAGACCACACGCACATCAAAGTACTACAATTCAACAACAGTAATAGTGCTATATACCACCGCATTGCTGACTGGTTGCGGTTATCTAGCTAGCTAGCCACTACGGACAATAGCTGGCTAGCAAAGATAGCAAACGTTAAACCTAACAGCCTGCGTAATGATTAAAGTGTGTATACTTTTTGAACATTTTCAGCAGATTTTAACTGTACCGTGATAATATTGATAATAGGGGTGGGGAAAAAAACATCTATACAGCATAGAATCGCGATATTTTTCGTGGCAATATTGTATCGATACACGGAGGCCAAGTAATGATATTTTATCATATCAATTATTAATATTGCTGACAAGGTAAA
>CM030173.1:24282456-24340495 GCA_017639675.1 Aplochiton taeniatus
CCATCGTTCACACAGGTCATTCATTTGTCGTACCTACTCAGTTCATTGATGTCCTTGATAAAGATAACTATTGCTGCCTCTGGTGTCGATCTAATCAACTTAATGAATACTTTACAATTTGGGGTCCAGGTCGCTTGGATCTTCTTTTGTTTCCTTAATAAACGTGCTCACCTTGCAATGTCGCCGTTCTTCTTCGTAAGATGTTCATTTATGTAAACGTCGGTCCCATTGAGTTTCCGTCCTTGTCTAAGGAGCTCAAACGTTTTCTTTCTGTTGTTGAAGCGTATTATAATTGCTGGAGTCATATCTTTTTATTTTTGCTGAGCAATGTGTGAGAGGCTTTGATGTCATTGCTATCAACAGCAATGCCCTAACTGTCCAAGAAGCCAACTACCTGTTTTTCCAGCGATTCTCTCTTGGACTGATCGACAGCACCGACCCAACACCCGGCGGTTGTATAGGCCACAGCCGTCGTGGCATAGGACTGGTTTCTGATGTTCAAGCCGTTGATGATTAGGTCATTCATCTGACAGTATTGCTCTAGGTCAGCCACTCGATTCTCCAGAAGTGTAATCTTTTTATCCTTTTCCATATTTTTTAAACGAGGGTACGGGTGGGAACAGCTGGTGACGCAAACAGAAAATCCTCAGTAGACCAGACAGTCTCATTTCATCTCATTTAACAATGCTCGGTTCGGCCTTCGAGGTCTACGAAGGCTCAGCCTTCATAGACCGCGGCCTTCGAAGGATGCGGCCCCTGAATTGGGACACAGTGTATGTGACAGGAAACTACATCACAGAGAAGGACCCCTGATAACCCTAACTGCGGCATGCCAAGGTGAGTACTGTCTTTAAAATATTCAATAATTTGACGTTTTTAGGGTGTGGTCAGGTATGCTGTAGGTGTACATGTCAAATGGTATGACCCCAAGAAAACATTGATCATTCATCATAATTATGAAGTACTTACTTACTTACTTACTTACTTACTTTTTACTTTAAAAAATGATGTTTGAAATAGTCACACCAAGGACATGTGCTTCCATTTGGGTCCATGGTAATGCCTGTCAAAATTGATTTGGAATTGAAATGTCTGATGGTGTAACCGGTTATACCGTTTGACTCATATTACAAGCATGTCTGTTAGAGGCCAATTTGGTAAAAAAAGTAGTTTATGATGCTGATTTAAAGATGTAATATTACTTAACATACTATGCGGAACTAATTTCAAGTGTTTAGAGTTAGTGATTTAACTGCAACTTCATTATCAAAGATCTGTAAGTCTAAGATAAGATAAAAAATTACATTTAAAATGAAAATACTAATACATTTTATTATATATATCTGCTATTTCTAGTTTTTGATAATTAATACAATATAATAGAGCATCTTTCCTCCCAATAGATGCCACTTTCAAGCAAGGAAAAAGTTGCTCGTCACACAGCAGGAGTGAACGCTGATTCCACTGCAAGGGCCAATTACCTTGCCAAAGGTAGAAAGAAGATGAGAGATAAGTGGAGAGAGTACAAGAGAAACTATAGAGGAAAGAAAAGGGTGCTCGCTGATGTTCTCAACTTAACTCCATCATCTATGAACACAACAGCAGATGAGCAAAATCAGCATCTAGACAATCCTGAGCCCTTGAATAATTACCTTGACAATCATGACTATGAGCAGCCAATTGTAGAGAGGCCGCAAGCATCCTCAACCCCTGCTAAGAAGGGAAAGGAAAGAACAAAGAAATACTATAGCTCAGCTCTTAAACAGAGGGAAAGGCTGAGGTCTGAGCTTCGCAAAGTTAAAAGGGAACCCCAAACAGCAAAACAAAATACAAATAAGCTACAGAGTAAACTGGAGGGGCAAAAGAAAAAACGGGAAATCGTTAGTGAAAAGAGCAAACTGAGAAAGAAAAAGAAAACGAAAAGAGAAAAGTGAAAAGAAGAAAGTGTCCAGCTTTCTTTGCAGGAATGAGAATAGTCACATGTTATCAGGGGAAAAGGACACTGTAACAAAAAATGTAATCAAGCAGCAAAGGAGGGAACTGCTTCACTCTCTGAAGGAGCTCCATGCACAGTGCAGTGCAACAGTCATGAGACGCCTCTAATTGTCATATAGACAATTCGTGAGATACTGCCCTTTTTAAATAACACCAGCAAAAGTTTCGGACAGAAATACATGTGCCGGCATAGACCATGAAATATTTCAAGCTGCTTGTGGACATATTGGATCGGAAAGGCATTCTTCTCACCAACAGCATTTCGCAGTTGCTGGCAGTGATTGCATGCGATACTACCAGCAAGCATTGCATGTATCGCACCTGTGCCAAGTGCTGTTACAATGAGATCGAGTTTGAAGGATCTCTGGAGGCAACTGATCTAACATGGCAGCAGTGGTCCATAATAGTCACTTCTGAAGAGGGGAAAACCTTTTCCAATAATGCTAGGTCACACAAAGTGGAAAGTGTCGATACCTTTTGGCTTTGCTCAACAAGAAGCGATACCTGGTACCTCTTGCTAAATTGGCTCCACCAAGCCAAAACACTCAGAGAGCTCAAAGATACAATGCGCAAAAAGACAAAGTCTGTCTTCACATAGACTTGAAATGATAGCGGTTAGCTCGGTAGTGAAATTTAGGCTTTCCACTTTGGTGGCAGCCGCAAGTAGGTCACAATCCACACCTGTGTGGCTTATACAGCCTCATCATCCTTCTCCTATGCTACTCTCTCTGCCTCTCCCCGCCATGATGAACATGCTGTATGGGCTCACATGGAGCCTGTATTGAGGGATGCCATTGGCAAATGTGAAACACCACCTAGTGCTTTACATATTATCAGTGACCCAATGCAGGAATAAGAAAAACGTTTCCCTTATCAGCGCAGTGCCTTTTCTGTGTGGCTTCCAAAGGATCACTTGGAACTTTCGTGAGAAAGCGCATGGGGAAAGAGCTCCTGATGGAGTGGGTGGGGCTGTGAAGCGTATTGAGGCACTGACTTGCAAACTGCTGACGAACTCTACACCTTCCTAAAGGATCAACCCTCCAGCATCAGTCACTATTGGATATCTGAGGAAGCCATTGCCAGGTAGGATGAGTGTGTTCCAACCAATCTCCCAGCTGTGAAAAGTACACAAAAAATTCACCAAGTGACTTCTGAAGAGCCGGCTGCAATTCAGTGGAGGGAAATGTCCTGCTTCTGTGCCAGATCCTGATAAGTGAAGATACTGCAAGTGCTATGATCCATCTGCAGTAGATTTCCGCAACCTACCAGAAAACCTCTCCTCAACATCCACCGACTGTCAGGAGGATCTGAAAGGCAAGTTCATTCTGGTCAGACATGATAGTAAGCCTTTCGTCGGACAGATCATCCAGGTAGTGGGTGAAGAAGTGGAAGTGAGCTGCATGCAACAGCTTGCATACAATCACCTTACCTGCTATTCTATTATGAGTCTGATGTGCTGCACATAATCTCTGAGCCAGAGCCTTTGAACTTGCATCATTCAAAACTCACAATGGAGGACTGGAAACATTTCCAAACACACACAGCCTGAAAATTCTGATGTTCTATCACGCACGCACACACACACACTTACGCACGAACACACAGACTCAGACTTAGTCACTCTCACAAACATACACACACACACACACACACACACACACACACACACACACACACACACACACTGTTTTTACCCTGGTTCATTGTCACAGTGTTTTGTTACAAATGACAATATATAGAACCTGGGACAGCTTTAAAAACCAACAATTTTCTCACAATGCATGTGTGTTCAGGTATGTGGAAAGAATTAGGAATCTGGGCAGCGGAAAGTAAGTAACCATGGGCAGTTTGCAACACTAAGCTTTGGCACTTTTAGATAAGTCAACATCTTAATTAAGCTAGGCTAATTCAGATGTTATGTCACACACTTTTCTGGAGAATACGTGACGCAAATTTTTTTGTGTCCTTGGGGTTTTATCATAGAGCAACTTTGCTTTTGTCGCATTTTTTTTAAATAAAAAAAAATTGAAAGCTCAGGTGACCTTGTTGACTCATACTTGACTTTCTGTGTCCATTTCTTCAACACTCGAATGGCCTTTGACTGTAGAAACCACATGGTCAGCTGGTGTAACTGGTTTGTGTCAATTGGCGTAACCAGTATTTTTCATTAAAAACTGATAACATATGGTAAAATTAATTTGGAATAATGTGTAAATCCTCTATTGCTGTCTTGTAACAAGTTTCATAACAATATTTACATAATTCGTCAAAGTTTATTGAGATAACAAATGTGTCCCGCTCAATATTGCAAAAACACATCCAATATAGATTTAGAAATAATCCTAATAAAATTTATTTTCATTTGATATTTAAAAAATATGTAACTATTTTTATGAAAACACTTAAATACTCTCTGGGTAGATAAAATATGTTGTATTTCAAATGTTTGGGTGGTTACACCACTTGACATTTTCAGGCGCATTCAGTCCAGGGTATATGCAGGAATCCTGACGTAAAATTCAGTACCTTTTTAAGACTTTTTTTTAAGACCTTTTCAATATATTTGAAGACCTCAATGCCTCTTTGAGCAGTAACTAGTTACATAAGCAACATACCTCTTTCACTTCCTATACATCGATTTTGAGAAAAACAAAAAAGTATTAGCTTGCCATAACCTCTATAGACCAACATAGTTGAACAACATAGGGAACAATGCAGATAGTTTTTTTGACTAAACCAAAGGCAAGGTTTATTAAGAGTAATAACAGTAACACGCATGCACACGGTTCTTTACAAAAATCTGTATGGTCTTTGCATGCTTTGCTTCCATTCCCATTCCATTAAATGTGGCTTAACAAATGAGGCCTTTAAACGAAACATTGTTGGGAATTACATTGTCAGAACGCTATTGGGCAGGTGGGGCTCTACAGCAGTGAATGGCAACTCAGCCATTAAATAGCGCTCCTAAGCTTACAATAACAACCGTAAAGCCACACACAGTCCAGCGCTGTAAGTCAACTTGAGCAATGCGTAACCACATTCAGCACAGGTATGTGGTCGTTAACCTGCAAGGAGAGCAAGGCTGCTGGTGCTAGCCAAAATCAGAAAACCCATTAAGAATGTGATTAAGGTTTTCAAATGGCTGTTCTAATATACGCAATACTTTTTCCGGGTAATGTTTAACCGTAGGGCTAAAATAGCGCAATATTTTAGTTACATCCTATAGCGAATTTTTGACTAGCACTACACTACGAACAATACGCCTCCCGGTTATTCCCAGTGACTGGCCTCAGCCATGGTTTAAATTCAGTGTCCTCCAACCACTTTGACAAGAACTTGCATTTGCCTATTACGTTAGCTTAGTTTATGAACCTTCGCGTTTCGTTGTCAATCTGATAGTGACAACAGTCAGTCATTGTGTCCGTGAGCGCGCGGAATGTTGGAACGCTACACAATAACTTTTAGCTTACAAACTATTTGGACAAAGTCTATTCACTTAGAAAATGGCAATTAAGACCTTTTAATACTTTTGAAGGACCTTCATTTTTGCTAAATTGATTTATTACCTTTTAATACTTTTTCAGACCCCGCAGACACCGTCAGTCTTAGCTTTTGTAGAAAATGGAGCAAATGTCATTTCAAATTACATAAAACCAATATTTATCCGAAATATACATTTTAACAAACCTAATGCATGCATTTGAAAACTGTTTTTAAAGGATTTTTGTATTGCTCATCTTGCCAACCCTTATTCGTCACTGACCCAGATAACAAAATATATACTTTCCATGATTAAGGGCTTCCCCTTAATTTTTCTTCTGGATGAATGGTTTTTGCCCTTGAGTTAACACATCAGTTTACCAATCACATATCAAGCAAGTCAAGCAAAGTTTGTCCATCATTTCAGTTACTTATGTATCCGAATAATTACATTTCTTGATTCTAAATTTTCTCTTTTTAATCCTTTATTAACAAAAAGATGTGTTCCTTATACAACAAACTTAGTTGGGAGACAAGGGCAATACAACAAATACTCTCTTTAGTCTATCCATTAACTAACATCTGGTGCCAACAGCTGTCTGTAGGGCTCAGGCTAGGTTACATCACGTTGTGTGTTAAGAAAAGCCAGGCATTCAAGCTCATTAAAGAATTTAGCATGTGATTTGACGAGGGCTGATCAGTAAGGTTTATGCTTCTATCGCCTGTTCTATGTTGTATATGCAATATGGCTTTTCAGGCTAATTATGACCAAGAGCTTTCTATGTGTAGACGGTGTAGTTCCAAAGCCAAACCTTTCCTTTGGGGGCCACCACCAGTTATTTTGGACTGCTGGTAGTGCTTTGTCCAAACATCTTTGCTTGGTGCAGGACATATCCGGTTTGCTAACTAGCTTGAAGCAGAAAGGCTGAGCAAAACATGAGCTGTGTCCAGTAGGGCTGCACCTAACGATTCATTTTCTAAGGATTAATCTAACGACTAATTAGTCGTTTGTTCAAAATATACATTTTTCAATTTAATATAACAATTACTCTACCCAAAATAAATATCAAAAACTTGGCTCATTAATATTTAAATTATCAAATTAAAGCAAGACCTTGTTTATTTCAAGCAAAAATAGTCAAATGAAATCTAAATTTAGCAGTCCAACAACAAAATATCTAAAACAATGTAAAATTCAAGTCATTTTCAGGAAGAATACCAAACATAAAAAAAAATCGAACAGTACTGCAATCTTAATCACCTGAGTAAAATACACACCTAAGCACATACACATAATCTCTCTCCCCCTCTCCTTCTTTCACTCCCTTTCTTTCCCTTCCACCTCTCTTCAATCTTTCCCAACCCAGTCTCTTCAATCTGCGTACGAATAGCACGATAATACACTTTCAAATAACGTGCAGTGCATACGCCAAAGTCCGCAGTTGTTACGCCAACCCTTACCATTAACTTATGTGGAGAGCAGACCAAATATCACGCATCACCATGAACGGTCATGACCTCACCAACGAGGCTCAGGTCACCAAGGTCACCGGTTCAGTCGCCAGAATAAAATGTTGGCATTGTACATTTCTGCAAACCACGGATACGTAGAATACCAACATTTTGTAAGAGAAAATACGTGTCATATCAACATTTCTAGATACGTGGTATATCATGGATTTAATGTTCATCTAAAAGTACGCATCCAGGGGCTACTGTGCCCACTATCATTATTGGGGTCTCCAACAGACCAAATGTTCATCTTCAGCCATGTCCATCAAATGTACCGGTTCTCAGCCATAATGGATAAAAACTGCATTTTGAGTTCCTGGGGCTATTCCCGATATAAGGTAGACTTTTTAGAGTGAATCTGTTAGCAGCCTTTTCTTTATTTTGCATTCCACTCAAATACATACAATTGAAAATGCACAACTGCACAACTAAATGTGCATTTTCAAGTTTATGTATTTGAGTGGAACATAAATTAAAGAAATGGCTGTCTGGCATGCTATCCAGCTCATGTCTTGGCAGTCTGTTGAATTCATATCTCAAGCTGTAGGAATTAGGACTTAGTTGGCAACATATTTGACAGGCTGCTATTTAGGGGACTTGTTTAGTGGCTGTCCATTTTGTTTACTTTCACTTCACAACACCCTACATAGCATATGTCCCCTCATCCAAACACAGCATTCATCACTGATCTCACTGACTTCCCTTCAGGAGGCGTGAGGATTGAAGTTGATGAAGTACTTCCGGTTGGTGAGGTAGGAATGAAGAAGAGTGAATGTGGTACCACCAACACCTACTTCCAGCAGCCTTGTGAGGAGAATGTTTTGACTCACTGTGTCAAAGGCTGCCGACAGCCATCTGCTGACAGATGTTAGGAGGTCAGTATGACTGAAGAGCGACAGACTTACCATACTAGATATTTATAGTGGATTTATAGCTCAAACCCATTTAAGGTGACATCATTAAGTTCATGTGAAAAATGTGGGACATATTATTGCCATTTCAAACATGATACCATAGGACATAATAAAAAAGTCTACCTTATATCGGGAACAGCCCCATGCAGGCAGTTTTTATCCACTATGGCTGAAAACCGGTATATTTGATGGACATGGCTGAAGATGAACATTTGCTTGGTTAGAGACCCCAATAATGATAGGGGACACAGTAGCGCCCCCTGGAAGCATACTTTTAGATGAACATTAAATCCATTTAACTCAAAGACCATAAATCAGAATAGGTAAATTATTTCAGCTGCAGCTTTAATGCAGCCCTACTTATAATTCATGTCAAACTATATTACAGCAATTAATATTATTGGTTGAAAAGTACAGTAAACTTAAATATAAATACAATCTGTACAACCAAACTATATTGTATAATTAACAAATAATTATTATCACTGTTTAGTAATTCACAATATATTCTAAATGCTATGAGCTGCAACGAGCGGTTGAAACACTATAACGTTGTATTTAGAAAGGTTGATAGGACACGTATTATAACTTAAAAAACGTTATTACTATACTTAATCGATAAGAGTATTTATGGATATTTCGCAATAGATACCGTAAGAAACGAATTACCTATACATTTAATATAATTGTTTACCCAAATTAAGTGTACAATGTTGACAACTTGTACTCTGAAAACCGCTAACGTGTCAAACAGCATAGCTTTTTAGGATGCGGTCCCAAGGTACCAAATGTTAAACAGTCTGCTCGCAATAGCACTTAACATATCGCTGTGACAAGTTTTCTTACTGTAACGTTGATAATAAAAATGTATATATGCAGTCTACTACATTTTTAAATGTGCTGGCGTATATAATGTTTAAAAAGTTATAAAGAGCGGTATACATATCAACACTAATGTATCTTGAGACTTAGTATTACTTTTGAATGACTCAAGCATTCAGACCAACCAAATGTAAAATTTGTGTCCATTTAAACTATTTTAAAACGCAACGCAGTGAAATTGTCTCACGTAGCGTAGCTCTGCCGTGTTAGTCGACATTGAAGTTCGAACGTTTGGCTAGCCTAATATTAGGTACAACAGACAGACGTTTATTGAATTAATGAGATAGGCCTACGTAGTTGTTTTTTTTTTTACCTTTTGAAGGGCCTTTGAGTAACTTGAAGGTACTCACGGTTCGCCATTGATATTGACGGAACTAACGTTAGCTAGTTGCGTAAAAAAGTAGCAAGCTAGCCAAATGAAGTAAAGCAAATCGGACAGAATTGGATTCATCAGCATAACTTTGCAAACACCAGCTAGTTTGTAAACCACATGCTTTTTTGAAGCTGAATGTTATAAAGGGAGTCTTATCAATGGGTTGCTGGACTAGCGAGGGGCATACTGCTAACTTAAGTTACTTATCATCATCATCTTACTGTAGACAGACACTTTTTCATTTTAATTAAAGCACTAGGCCCAAAGGAAGAGGTGTTTAAATATGTGATTGGGCCAGCCCAGTGTCAATTAAGAAAAAAACCAATTTGATCTGCTTTTATGGGCCGGTCAGACCGAAAAGATTTTAGATCAAAGTAAATGGTTGTGTCGGCCCAAGAGCGACGTCGGCCCACCGGGCAAGTCTGGTCTGCCAGATGGCCAGTCCAGCGCTGCCAGGATATAATATTGAGATTTTTAGGGATAAATTAGTTGTTAATATTAATTAATATGTTAGAAAAGTTACGCCAGACAATGTGTTGTTAAGACTTCAACATTGATCTATTGAACCCAAATAGGCATTCAATGATACTTAATTGACTCAGTGTATAGCAGCAGTGGTTTACATCTAAGGATCAGTAAATCCAGTAGAATAACAACATATAGTGCTACATTAACACCATATGTACAAATGTAATGGAAGATGAAATAGCAAGTGGATTACTATGAAATTATATAGAGTTTGTGTAACTTATGAATGTTCTATGAGGAGACTAGAAAGGGTCGATTATTTTAAATTTGCTTAGACAGAGAACAGAAAAATAAAATCCATAAATTCTTTAAAAGAAAACTTGATGAGACAAGATTGAAAGGGTGCCTGTAGAAAGGATGACAAAAAGTCTTACAAGGAATTAAAAATAAATAAATATGGCATAAGTTAATAATAAAAATTGTCCACTAAATAAAAAAATATCATAAAGAAACAACTCAATAAGGATAAACCATAGATTACTAAGGGGCTTCTTAATGCAAGTACAAAATATTACACTTTACAGATTATTCTTAAAGTACACAACTAGTAATGCAATAGAGATTTAATAGTTACCGGTTTAGTGGTTAACCGCAGTAAAAGTCCCCAACCGTTAGTATTACCGTGATAATTTGTATTATCATTAAAACCATCACAGTTGGATTACCCCAGTTTGATAAAACACGTGAATACTGTCCAGCATCAACCAACTTTGGCAAGTCCCAGACGGAGGCGCGCAGGCGCGCAGGCGCGCAGGCGCGCAGGCGCCTTATACCCCTTCCTTTTCAAACACCCTGTGCCTCACATGAAGCACGTTGATCGCTAGCCTAATGTTGTTAGCTATATACAGTGCATCCGGAAAGTATTCACACCCCTTCACTTTTTCCACTTTTTATTATGTTACCGCCTAATTCGTAAATGGATTAAATACCAAAATTCTACACACAATATCGCATAATGACAAAGTGAAAAACGTTTTTTTGAAATTTTTGCAAATGTGATATATTTTTTTTATTTATTTTGAATACATGTACATAAGTATTCACACTGTTGCTGTGACACTCAAAATTGAGCTCAGGGGCATCCCGCTTCCACTGATCATCCTTGAGATGTTTCTACAACTTGATTGGAGTCCACCTGTGGTAAATTCAATCAATTGGACATGATTTGGAAAGGCGCACACCTGTTTATATAAGGTCCCACAGTTGACAGTGCATGTCAGAGCATAAACCAAGCCATGAAGTCCAAGGAATTGTCTGTAGACCTCCGAGACAGTATTGTATCGAGGCACAGATCTGGGGAAGGGTAAAAAAAAAAATCTGCAGGATTGAAGGTCCCAACGAGTACAGCGGTCTCCATCATTTGCAAATGGAAGAAGCTTGGAACCACCAGGACTCTTCCTAAAGCTGGCCGCCCGGCCAAACTGAGCAATCGGGGGAGAAGGGCCTTGGTCAGGGAGGTGACCAAGAACCCGATGGTCACTCTGACAGAGCTCCAGTGTTCCTCTGTGGAGATGGGAGAACCTTCCAGAAGGAGAACCATCTCTGCAGCACTCCACCAATCAGGCCTTTATGGTAGAGTGACCAGACGGAAGCCAATCCTCAGTAAAAGGCACATGACAGCCCGCATGGAGTTTGCCAAAAGGCACCTAAAGGACTCTCAGACCATGAGAAAAAAAATGCTCTGGTCTGATGAAACCAAGATTGAATTCTCTGGCCTGAATGCCAAGCGTCATGTCTGGAGGAAACCAGGCACCGCTCATCACCTGGCCAATACCATCCCTACAGTGAAGCATGGTGGTGGCAGAATCATACTGTGGTGGTGTTTTTCAGTGGCAGGAACTGGAAGACTAGTCAGGATCAAGGGAAAGAGGAATGCAGTAACGTACAGAGAGATCCTTGATGAAAACCTGCTCCAAGCGCTCTGGACCTCAGACTGGGGCGAAGGTTCACTTTCCAACAGGACAACAACCCTAAGCACACAGCCAAGATAACAAAGGAGTGGCTTCGGGACAAGTCTGTGAATGTTCTTTAGTGGCCCAGCCAGAGCCCAGACTTGAACCCGATTGAACTTCTTTGGAGAGATCGGAAAATGGCTGTGCACCGACACTCCCCATCCAAACTGATGGAGCTTGAGACTATCTGCAAAGAAGAATGGGAGAAAGTGCCCCAAAATAGGGGTGCCAAGCTTGTAGTATCATACTCAAGAAGACTTGAGGCTGTAATTGCTGCCAAAGGGGCTTCAACAAAGTATTGAGTAAAGGGTGTGAATACTTATGTACATATATATATTTTTAATTTCTAATACATTTGCAAAAAATTCTAAACAACTTTTTTCACTTTGTCATTATGTGATGTTGTGTGTAGAATGTTGAGATTTTTTTTTATTTAATTCATTTTGGAATAAGGCTGTGACATAATAAAATGTAGAAAAAGTGAAGGGGTATGAATACTTTCCGGATGCACTGTAATGTACATGCTTAATTTCTTTTGCGTGTAGATGTCCAGGAATCTTGCTAAACAGATGCGCTTCGCATGAAGCAAGTTGACCGCTAGCTTACGATACATAACATAGCAAAGCTTACCACCATCATGTATTAACATAGGCCTAAGTATGCTACACAGCGAGTTATATGAAAAAAAAATTACCGAGTGCCATGCTGGATCTGTGGATGCTGTCGCTGTCTTTGAAGATCCATTGCTGAACTGACTTTGGATTTCTGCCAAAACAGCCCTTCCAATATTTTCTGCATAGTCGCTGGACATGTTTGTAGCATATAAATGCAAGAAACCATGGAAAAATTAGGGAGGACCGCGTAGATTGAGCAGGAACTCTTCAAGCTTTTATTTTGGTACTTCCGCTCACCGGCAGTGAGAATTTGCATGTAAAGCTAAATATTTAGTTTCACCAAGCAAACATTTAACATTTATATTTAGATTTAACATTTACATTTACATTTAGATTTAACATTTACATTTATGATTTAAGATTTAAGACTTATATTTTATATTTATATTTAACATTTACATTTAATATTTATATTTAACATTTAACATTTACATTTAGATTTACCGTTTAGATTTAAGATTTAGATTTAGAGTTTGATTTACAAACCCCAATTCCTTTGAAGTTGGGACGGTGTATAAAATGAGAATAAAAACAGCAGACAACAATTTGCTAATCTTTTTTGACCTATATTCAATTGAATACATTAAAAGACAAGATATTTAATGTTGAAACTGATAAACTTTATTATTTCTTTAGAGATATTCACACATTTTGATTTTGATGGCTGCAACACGTTCCAAAAGAGTTGGGACAGGGGCATTATTACCACTGTGTACCATCACCTTTCCTTTTCACAACACTCAATAGGCGTTTGGGAACTGAGGACACTAATTGCTGAAGCTTTGTAGGTGGAATTCTTTCCCATTCTTGCCTGATGAACAACTTCAATTGCTCCACAGTCCGGGGTCTCCGTGCTCGTATTTTGCGCTTCATAATGCGCCACACATTCTCAATGGGAGACAGGTCTGGACTGCAGGCAGGCCAGTCTAGTACCCGCACTCTTTTCCTACGAAGCCAGGCTGTTGTAACACGTGCAGGATGTGGCTTGGCATTGTCTTGCTGAAATAAGCAGGGACGACTCTGAAAAAGACGTCGCTTGGATGGCAGCATATGCTGCTCCAAAACCTGAATGTACCTTTCAGCATTAATGGTGCCTTCACAAATGTGCAGGTTACCCATACCATTGGCACTAACATACCCCCATACCATCACAGATGCTGGTTTTTGGACTTTGCGCTGATAACAGTCTGGGTGGTCTTTTTCCTCTTTGGTCCGGAGGACACGACGTCTATTATTTCCCAAAACAATTTGGAATGTGGAATCATCAGACCACAGAACCCTTTTCCACTTCGCTTCAGTCCAACTGAGAAGAGCTCGGGCCCAGAGAAGCCGGCGGCGTTTCTGGCTGTTGTTGATATATGGCTTTCGCTTTGGATAGTACAGTTTTAACTTGCACTTGTGAATGGAACGCCGAATTGTGTTAACTGACAACGGTTTTCCAAAGTGTTCCTGAGCCCATGCTGTAATATCCTGCAGAGATTGATGTCGGTTTTTGATGCAGTGCCGCCTGAGGGATCGAAGGTCACAAACACAAACGCTATTTTTAAGTTTGTTTACAGAATAAACCAAAAAAATTTGATCATAATCGAAATCCGGGGGGGGGGGGGGGGGGGGGGGGGGGGCAAATCTCCAAGCCCTAATTGGTGCTTAATTTTTAAGGTACATGTTCAATTTGTCCATTAAAAAAAAAAATTCAATAGGCAATGTTGTTTCTGAGCAGTATGCGGAATTTAAGCAGCAGAAATGCAGTGATGTGTGCACTTCAGTACCTTTTTATTATCGCAAGAGATATCGTTAGCGCAATATTCAACAACTTTATCGCATACTTTTGTCATATCGTGCAGCCTTAGTTTATAGATAACATGTAAAAACTGTTAGCATGCTAATGCTGCACGAAAACGTACTCTCTACAATCTTCGAAACAATTTTAAGGGCAACATAATTCATCAACTGAACTCAAAATGGTTCACCTAAATGACTTTAAATACATTGCATGACAAAATGTGGAATACATGTACTTGCAATCAAACGTATCATTATTTATCCCGATCCTCCCAAAGAACGTGACGTATCAATCCAATTAGTCTGGGTTTAGGGCAACGCCAATCCCACTATGTCAGTGTACAACCTACCATTAGATGGGGTAGTTCGAGTACATTTTCACTATAATTTAACTAACAAATATTCTACTCCGTTACACTTAGATTAAACATTTAACAATTATATTTATATTTAACATTTAGATTTTAGATTTAACATTTAACATTTAGATTCAGATTTAACATTTAGATTTAGATTTAAACTGTAATCTTTTTTTTTTTTTTTTACAAGAAAAGTAAATATGACAAAGTGCACAAATATTATTACATTGTAAATCTGGTAAAAAAGTGATTTTGAAAAATGTACACCACTTTTTAAACCTGTTTTGGAGCTAACTTTTGCAAAATGTTGATGTTAATTTCAGTGCGCCACTTTACAATCGGCGCCCCATACAGGCTCCCGTGTCTGTGCACGGACCGTAATGTGTGCGCCACGGGTATGGACCGCAAGTGGCGCGCCTCAGCTTGTATTTTGGGTGAAACTGTGTTGCTTTAAGGATTAGAAAAAATCCCTAATATTCCCGTCATTATCAATCTAGATCCACAACCAAATAGGAGCTTGTTAAACCACACACGTGAGATTTTACTGGGGGCACAGCAGATCAATACTGGGGCAGGTTCTAAAGAAGTTAAATCCATCTCTCAGCTTATTATTAGCGAGAGACACATAACCTGATGCAGGAGTCAGGTCTACCTCACTCGCAAAGCTGTGCTTGCTTCGCTTGTTCTGCGCTGATAGCAGTAGCCTTTAATTTATTGTTCACCTTATTATTTATGTCAATACACATTTCATAACGTGCAAGTAGGCCTATTGTTTAATAATTATGATACAGATCCAATTAATGATTCCCGATTAGCCTACAACATAAGAGGTTGTTTTGCAATAGGCTATCTCCATTTGTAATCTATTTAATTACACAAAATCGTGGGACTTCATAAAGGCTAGCCTAAAACACCTGAGGGATAGTCTAATATACAGATTTATTTTACATATCAAATCAAAAGCGTTTCTCGAGTTTCATTCTTCTGCCATCAGTTGTTTGCGGGTTGTTAAAGTGTTGTTAACGCGTGAAAAATGGACGCGTTGTTTGCACGTTGTCTGCACGTTCTTAACGTGTTCTTTACGTGTTAAAATTCGCATGTTTTTGACCTGTTTGGCTTTCCATAGCTTTCTATACTTCCAGCCTGCTTTAATAACATTTTGGACAAGTCGCGTGCAACGATGTTGCAGATATATCCCGCGCTAGTGTTGTTCGATGAGGGAGTCGGCACCTTCAGCAGCACTTATGGGGCGCTGCTGCGATCAAACCGGAAATCAGTAGGTAGCAAACAATAATAGATGGGTTTTTCGACATAATGTCAGGAAACAGTGCCATGCCTCCATGTTCTGTGCCTGGGTGTGCTAAAGCAGGATGTCACAGCTTCCCTGAAAAGCAGAAGACTTCAAAAGCTTGGGTTATTGTAAAAAGGTCTGAAAGCACTGACAAGACTAAGCTTGGGACTCCCACCAAATATGTAAAAATAAGCCATCTGCACTTCACTGAAGCCGATTACAACTTACTAAATACATATGGTAAGAGCACATTGGCTATAGGCTTTTAGCACATCATCTTATTAGCTTGTAAGTAATTCAGATGTCAGAAAGAATAGATTATTCTCATTCTGACATTGGTGGTGAGACCTACCTAGCTAGACTCACTATATAAAACAGTAGCATAGGAAGAAAAACATTTTCGTGTAGGCATAGGAAAAGTGGATGGGCCAGATATTTTTTTATTTTATATATATATATATATATATATATATATATATATATATATACAGTGGGGCCAAAAAGTATTTAGTCAGCCACTGATTGTGCAAGTTCTCCTACTTAGAAAGATGAGAGAAGTCTGTAATTTTCATCATAGGTACACTTCAACTATGAGAGACAAAAATGAGAAAAAAATGGTCAAAAAATTGTAAGATTTTTAAAGGATTTATTTGAAAATTATGGTGGAAAATAAGTATTTGGTCACCCACAAACAAGCAAGATTTCTGGCTCTCACAGACCTGTAACTTCTTCTTTAAGAAGCTCTTCTGTCCTCCACTCGTTACCTGTATTAATGGAACCTGTTTGACCTCGTCATCTGTATAAACGACACCTGTCCACAGCCTCAAACAGTCAGACTCCAAACTCAACCATTGCCAAGACCAAAGAGCTGTCGAAGGACACCAGGAAGAAAATTGTAGACCTGCACCAGGCTGGGAAGAGTGAATCTGCAATAGGCAGGCAGGTTGGTGTGAATAGATCAACTGTGGGAGCAATTGTAAGAAAATGGAAGACATACAAGACCATTGATAATCTCCCTCGATCTGGGGCCCCACACAAGATCTCATCACGTAGGGTCAAAATGATCATGAGAACGGTGAGCAAAAATCCCAGAACTACACGGAGGGACCTGATCAATGACCTGCAGAGAGCTGGGACCAAAGTAACAAAGGCTACCATCAGTAACACACTACGCCGAGAGGGACTGAAATCCTGCAGTGCCAGGCGTGTCCCCCTGCTTAAGCCAGTACATGTCCAGGCCCGTCTGAAGTTTGCCAGAGAGCATATGGATTATCCAGAAGAGGATTGGGAGAATATCATGTGGTCAGATGAAACCAAAATAGAACTTTTTTGTAAAAACTCAACTCGTCGTGTTTGGAGGAAGAAGAATGCTGAGTTGCATCCCAAGAACACCATACCTACTGTGAAGCATGGGGGTGGAAACATCATGCTTTGGGGCTGTTTTACTGCAAAGGGGACAGGACGACTGATCCGTGTTAAGGGAAGAGTGAACGGGGCCATGTATCGTGAGATTTTAAGCCAAATCCTCCTTCCATCAGTGAGAGCATTGAAGATGGAACGTGGCTGGGTCTTCCAGCATGACAATGATCCCAAACACACCGCTCGGGCAACGAAGGAGTGGCTCCGTAAAAAGCATTTCAAGGTCCTGGAGTGGCCTAGCCAGTCTCCAGACCTCAACCCCATAGAAAATTTGTGGAGGGAGTTGAAAGTCCGTGTTGCCCAGCAACAGTCCCAAAACATGACTGCTCTAGAGGAGATCTGCATGGAGGAATGGGCCAAAATACCAGCTACAGTGTGTGCAAACCTGGTGAAGACTTACAGGAAACGTTTGACCTCTGTCATTGCCAACAAAGGTTATGTTACAAAGTATTGAGTTGAACTTTTGTTATTGACCAAATACTTATTTTCCACCATCATTTACAAATAAATTCTTTAAAAATCCTACAACGTGATTTCCGGGATTTTTTTTTCTAATTTTTGTCTCTCATAGTTGAAGTTTACCTATGATGAAAATTACAGACCTCTCTCATCTTTCTAAGTAAGAGAACTTGCACAATCAGTGGCTGACTAAATACTTTTTGGCCCCACTGTATATATATATATATATATATATATATATATATATATATATATATATATACAGTGAAGGAAATAATAATTTGATCCCTTGCAGATTTTGTAAGTTTGTCCACTGACAAAGAAATGAAAGGTCTATAATTTTAATGGTAGGTTTATTTTCACATTCAGAGATAGAATAAAAAAAAAAGAAATCCAGAAAATCACATTATATAAAATACATACATTGATTTGCATTTTATTGAGTGAAATAAGTATTTGATCCCCTACCAGCTAGCAAGAATTCTGGCTCCCACAGGCCGGGTATATTAGTCCCCCTCACTCTAAGAAAGTGCTCCTAATTTCAACTCGGTACCAGTATAAGAGACACCTGCCTCAACTCTTTACCTGTATAAAAGACACCTGTCCACAGAATCAATCAGATTGCAACCTCTCCACCATGGGCAAGACCAAAGAGCTGTCTAAGGACGTCAGGGACAAGATTGTAGACCTGCACAAGGCTGGCATGGGCTACAAGACAATCGGCAAGCAGCTCGGTGAGAAGGAGACAACTGTTGGTGCAATTATTCGAAAGTGGAAGAAACACAAAATGACCATCAATCGGCCTCGGTCTGGGGCTCCATGCAAGATCTCTCCTCGTGGGGTATCGAGGATCATGAGAAAGGTGAGGGATCAGCCCAGAACTACACGGGAGGAGCTTGTTAATGATCTCAAGGCAGCTGGGACCACAGTCAACAAGAAAACCATTGGTTATACACTACGCAGGAATGGATTAAAATCCTGCAGCGCCCGAAAGGTCCCCCTGCTCAAGAAGGTACATGTACAGGCCCGTCTGAAGTTTGTCATTGAACACCTGAATGATTAAGAGGAGGCTTGGGAGAAGGCGCTCTGGTCAGATGAGACCAAAATCGAGCTCTTTGGCATCAACTCGACTCGCCGTGTTTGGAGGAAGAGAAATGCTGACTAGGACCCCAAGAACACCATCCCCATCGTCAAGCATGGAGGTGGAAACATTATGTTTTGGGGGGTTTTCTCTGCTAAGAGGACAGGACAACTTCACCGCATCGAGGGGAGGATGGACGGGGTGACGTACCGTGAAATCTTGGGCGACAACCTCCTTCCCTCAGCCAGGACACTGAAAATGCGTAATGGGTGGGTCTTCCAGCACGACAATGACCCAAAACACACTGCCATGGCAACAAAGGCGTGGCTCAGGAAGAAGCACATTAAGGTCATGGAGTGGCCTAGCCAGTCTCCAGACCTTAATCCCATAGAAAATATATGGAGGGAGCTGAAGCTTCGAGTTGCCAAACAACAGCCTTAAAACCTTAAGGATTTGGAGAGGATATGCAAAGCGGAGTGGACCAAAATCCCCCCTGAGATGTGCGCAAACCTGGTAACCAACTACAAGAGACGTCTGACCTCCATGCTTGCCAACAAGGATTTCTCCACCAAATACTAAGTCATGTTGTACTAGGGGATCAAATACTTATTTCACTCAATCAAATGCAAATCAATGTATATATTTTATATAATGTGATTTTCTGGATTTCTTTTTTTTTATTCTATCTCTGAATGTTAAAATAAACCTACCATTGAAATTATAGACCTTTCATTTCTTTGTCAGTGGACAAACTTAGAAAATCTGCAAGGGATCAAATTATTATTTCCTTCACTGTATATATACACTGCTCAAAAAAATTGAAGGAACACTTTGAAACCACATCAGATCTCAATGGGGGAAAAAAATCATGCTGGATATCTATACTGATATGGACTGGGTAATGAGTGAGGAACGAAAGGATGCGACATCGTTTGATGGAAATGAAAATGATCAACCTACAGATGGCTGAATTCAAAGACACCCCGAAAATCAAAGTGCTCAGTGATAGAGACGTAGCAACGGGCTCCACCCATCATTCCTTCCAGCTCCTACCCAGCCCCACCCTCTCGTCCATGTATGGTCAATGTCATCACTTCAGGTTAGTGTTTCGCAGTCGGACATCATTTTGCTAGACAACTCTATCATCTCAGACTTCAGTGTCCATCCCTGATAACAGCATCGGCGCCAACCCTGGCAATGTGCTTAGTCCTAGGCCTATATCCAGTCGGCTAGTGCTATCCCTTGTGTGAGGTAGGCCTACTACAATATAATCATGTTGACAATTAGGCCTAGTTGTCCAACAACATTATTATCAGTTGTGAAAGGTAGCCTATTACAGTGTGAAGCCCTCAATTTTTATTATTAACACTATAGCCTACATCAACTCATTAATAATGTATAGGCTATTTTTGTGTCAGTAGGCCTATGTTGGACTAAAGCCAATACTTTTGTTTTGAAGACTGCTCAGCGATTTCAGCAACATTTATTTAGTTACTTCGCTAATGTGAACTTCACGGTAGCCTACTGTTCTTGGGGATCTGGCCCAAAGGGCAGCTCCGTTGCGCGTGAGGTGGTGTTGCGCTCCAGAACGATAGCAGTTCAGCGCCTTCGCTGCAGTCATCTGTTATAGCTGCAGTTTATGACAACCAATGACTCCAAAACTGTTACAGCAATTGTGTTTTCCAATAGTTTTTTCCTGAGATCACCCCTTACTCCGGGATGTTTTTCTCCACAATATCGTAGCAACATCGACAATCATGCAGCAGCAGCACTGCACCGCTGTTGAATGCATTTTAAGAGAAACACTGCTTTTAGGGCTATGTATGCCACTGAACTTCAGCACCCCCAACTCAAAATGCGTTCCAGCGTCCCTGCCGTAACCTATGTCTCATTTTTATCCTATATAAATTAACTAGCTTTTAAACCCTAGTACCTCTGAACTAAAATGTAAAAATATAAAGTAATTCATATGTATTATTAATGTAGTTTCCAATTCCATTTTTTCCGGCTAGGCTACGTGTCTTAATTCCGCTTACAATTCTCTCGTGACCCCTGGTTTTATTGTTTCTAAGGAAAGTAAGTTCGACAGGCTCATGTTATCATAAGACTTCTAACACCTAAATAATTGTTGAAACAATCCAAAACATGTAACTAATTCAAATAGGGAGCATTACACAACCAATACATTATTTCAGAGTGCAGGGAAGTGCCTGGGGGCTAGTGATGTGACGTTCGCGAACGATTTGTTCCTTTTTAACGAATCTTTTGGGTGAACGAACTGAACTGAATCACTTCCTGAAACGATCCGTTCATTTTTCAGTTGAGTTGACCTCTCTCGGTAAATTGCAATATTTGGTACCCTACCGCTTGTACTTCGAGACTTCAAGACATTAGAAGGAGGGAGGGAGAGAGAGAGGAGCGGGCTTGAGCGACTGTCTATCACTGAACGAAGCACACACATGCACCGTACCCTACCTCGCAATAAAAGCCAATGTAGCAGCCAGTTCACTCGTTCAGTGAGTGAACGAATCATTGAACGTGTACTGTTCCCTCCCTCGCAAGTCAGTCTCCCATCCTGTACTAAATGAACGAATCACTGAACTGGTACTGGCTGAGATCAGTGATTCGTTTAGTGATTAGTTCAGTGATACGTTATCTCACTGAATGAGTGAACTGGCTGAGACACTAGCTTAGTAGGAAGTAGTACTAGCAGCTATTTTATTTTATAATTAGGTGTCGCGAAAATATCTTCAGTTACATAATAGTGTAGGACTTGGTATTAGTAGCTTTCCATTTGCAAACGGTAGGGTATATGTATCCAACTAAATGATTATCCTTCACGCACTACCGTTCAGTTCACCAGTTAGTGAGCTGAACTGAACGCTCGGCCGTCTTGCAGTTCAGTGAACTGAAAAGCGCTGAACGGTACATGTTCAGTGATTTGTTCAGTGATTCGCTCACTTACTGAATGAGTGAACTGGCTGAGACGCTAGCTATAGGGACGGTGCATGTGTGTGATTCAGACAGTGATACAGTTCTCAAGCCCGCCTCTTTCCCTCTCTCTCATGGCTTGAAGACCTCGAAGTCGAAAGTAGCGTAGTACTACCAATTTTTGTATTGGTTGCGAAAATATCTGCTGTTACATAATAGGGTAGAACTTTGTTATAGTAGCTTTCAGTTTGTAAATGGTTGTATCCAACTAAATTATTATCCTTCACGCACTACCGTTCATTTCACTTTAGTGAGCTGAACTGAACGCTCTGCCGTGTTTCAGTTCAGTGAGCGGGACTACGCAGTCTGATCTCCGAAAAGCTGCATTGGTCAATAAGCGGTGCTTCTGTACGTTTTGATCTGTTATCTAGTTCAGCATAAGTTACCATGGCGATCTACCCCGGTAAACAGAGATCTACCGTCATGGTACAGATAATTCAGGGTAAAACCTGAAGTTACCTCGCTAACCCCAAATACTGCTTCGTGGTATAGGCCTCTGAAGAACCCGAATTTTTAAATAACAGGCATTATCCTAAAATTGTAGCTTACACTACAGAGATGAAGATCAGGGCCCAAATCTGTTCATTTTATATTTAAGGGTGCTTAAGTGACACTGAACCGATTGCTGTGCTTTAAAAAATATGCACTTTTAAGTGCCAGTTAATGTGGAAACCTCTCTGGTTGTGGTCATTATTTACAAGGAAAGAACGGGCTTCACTCTTAACGCAAAAAAATGAACTGTTTCCTCCCTCTATCTTCATCTCTTCATTCTTCTCTCAGGATCACCACTACGGCAGCCTGCATGATGGACCTGCGCAGATACCCACTGGATGAGCAAAACTGTACCCTGGAGATAGAAAGCTGTGAGTTACTGTGTGTTTATGTATATGTATGTACTTTGTAACTCAGGCCTACCAAAACCTGGCTGCTTTTTCTGATACCTCTAGCAGGCTGCCCCTCCCTCTGTGGACCTGAAAGCCTGGTATCTGGTAAAGTGTCTTCCCTGTCATGGTCCCTCACTTATTTCCCAATGTTGAAAGAAATAATAAATTCTGAAAATTCTTAAGGATTGAAGGTAGCTAGGCTGACTCTCTTAATGAAAACACAAATGCAGGACTATATAAGAATAATTTCACCTTTAGTACGAGGTGTAGGTGCCGATCACAAGTTTCCCTAACTAATATTGATCTATCGAAATTTTGTACACATCTTTTTAAGTGTTCGATAATAAGAGTCCCAAAATGAAAATCTCCATATCTAGAAAGTCTTTCCCCAAAAGTACGTCTGTTATATGGAGCTAAATTAGTGACTTTAATTATGCAATAAAAAAAAAAGATTTGCAACTTTTTTTTGTTTGCAAAAGGGATGAGACTTTTTCTGATTTAGGCGGACCAATCTGGTCTCAAACATTTTAGTCAGTCACAGTTAAGCAAAATATCACTGACAAAATTTGCAAGTGTGGATTTGCAAAGGAACAAAAAGGTTTGCTTGCATGAATTAATTTGTAACTCACGTGAAACAATTTGTCATTTGTCAGCTAATAAAACTGTCAAAGATGTAGCTATCGAGATACAAATGACTATGGTCATTCATAACACTACAAAGGGTCGGCCTGTCAAGCCATAACCAGATTGCCCTTAGTAGGGTGTCACAGGTTTTGACTGTGTTGCGGATGTGGGCATCGAAGGAGAGAGTTGAGTCCAGAATTACGCCTTTGGGGGGGGGGAGACTATAGTGTCATCTAGTGAGAGAGTGAGGTTTCCGGTTTTGTTCAGAGTTGATTTTCAGCCGATGAAGAGTTCAGTTTTATTGCTGTTAAGTTGCAGGAAGTTGCTCTTCATCCACAGTATCACGGCAGATTTAATCAAAGTTCCTCACACAGAATTGTTTTATGTATTACAATTCTGTTGTTAATAATAATTCATTTAATTTATATAGCGCTTTTCAGACACCCAAAGCACTTTACAAATGAGGACATACAAGAACAGGTACATAAAACAAACACAAATGCAATAAACTAAGAAAGACATTGACAAATGATAACTTGTCAATGTTATCATTTGGGGGTGTATTCAGTTGTATGCCAGGGTGAAGATGTGGGTTTTGAGTCAGGGCTTGAAGGTGTCACATGGGGGCGAAAACCAGACTGGAATAGCTCGGAGAGATTGTTGGTCAGCATGTGCTTTTGAAGCTGGGAGGCAATGATTCGTTCCAGTGTTTTTGAGAGGAAGGGGAGATTAGAGATTGGCCGATAGTGGGTAAGGAGGGTGACATCTAGTCTGGGTGTCTTCGGGATGGGGGTGATGGCAGCTGTTTTCTATACAGATGGGAAGATTCCATTTGCTAGTGAGTTGTTGTAGATTCTGGTGAGGTAGGGACAGAGGGGTGGTAGGCAGGCTTTATACAGGACAGTGGGGAGGGGGTCAAGGGGACATGTCAATGATTTGGAGGACAGGATGATCTTGGAAATGTGGATTGAGTCAACAGGGGTGAATATAGATAGAGTGTCGGATGGAAGAGGCGGGTACAGGGGGCAGGATAACAGTGTTGGGGGAGAGGAGAGGCCAGCTGAGTCCAGATTACTGAATGGTTGGGCAGTCAATGTGGCGTTGAGTTTGGTGATCTTGTCCTGGAAGTACTGAGGGAAGGAGTTGCAGAGTTGTGGGGAAGTGCTGTTATTGGAAGTGATGGCCTTAGGCTTTAGGAGTTTACTAACAGTGGAAAATAATGATCTGGGATTGGTGTTGGGGCTGGTGATGATGTTGGAGAAGTAGTTGGACCGACAGCGAGGGCATCTCTGTAGGTGGCGTGGTGGTGTGTGTATTAGTCCAGGTGTACAGTGAGCAGAGTCTTCTTGAATAGGCGTCCAAGGCGGCGGCGGTGAACCAGGGGGGGGAGGAGGTGGTAAAGGAGACAGTTTGGTTTCTGAGTGGTGATAGTATGTTGAGAGAGTTTGAGAGCGTGGAGTTGAATAATGTTGCAAGTTCCTCAGATGAGTTAGGGGTGTGTTCAGGGGGTAGGGCAGAGCATATAGAGTCTGTTAGTTGGGTGGGATTGACTGATTTGATGTTCCGGAAGCGGATTGATCTGGTGTCCATAGTGCATGGTGGGAGGGAGGGGAGGGTAAAATGGATTATTACATGATCAGACAGCGGGAATAGAGAGGAGGAGACATGTTTAATAGATAGACCAGTTGAGCGGACTGAAAGAGACCTATCCACAAAGGCTGAAGGCTGTAATTGCGGCCAAAGGTGCATCTACGAAATACTGACTTGAAGGGGGTGAATACTTATGCAATTAACTATTTCTCAGACTGCATCAGGTTGTCCTCCAGGATTTCCCTGTATTTTGCTGCATTCATTTTACCCTCTACCTTCACAAGCCTTCCAGGGCCTACTGCAGAGGAGCATCCCCACAGCATGATACTACCACCACCATGCTTCACAGTGGGGATGGTGTATTTTTGATTATGTGCTGTTTGGTTTACGCCTAACATAGCATCTGGTTTGATGGCCAAATAGCTAAATTTTGCTCTCATCAGACCATAGAACCTTCTTCCAGCTGACTTCAGAGACCCCCACATGCCTTTTGGCAAACTCTAAACGAGCTTTCATATGAGTTTTTTTCAATAGTGGCTTTCTCTTTGCCACTCTCCCATAAGGCTGTGACTGGTGAAGAACCCAGGCAACTGTTGTTACATGCACATTCTCTCCCATCTCAGCCACTGAAGCTTGTAAGTCCTTCAGAGGAGCCACAGGTCTCTTGGTGGCTTCCCTCATTAGTCCCCTTCTTGCACGATCACTACGTTTTTGTGGACGGCCTGCTTGCGCATTTTCTCACTTGTGTGAGTTTCCTTTAGGTTCATCTACAGTTCCTGTCTGGTTGTTTTAAGGGTTCTATCCTTTGCTTTGTTGAAAAAGAACTTAGCAATCTTCAAGGGGTCTTTGTAAAATTGATTCCTTTTCCATTATTTCTTCTTTCAGTTTATTCAACGGTTATCTCTTCAATGTTGTGTCACGTTCTCTACTACTGAAGACCTAAATGCAAACACACAAAAAACATTCAAAGCCAGAGACGTGTAGTGGAGCTACGCAGCACCGAGACGGCATATTAGCTTTACTCAAAGAAACAGGCTTACAAGGTACGGCCATAAGGCAGAGCAAAACGTAATGTCGGAACATGAACTGAACAGGGAGAGGGACTTAAATAGGAACCAAGCACAGACCGGGGACAAAGAAAGATAATAGAGCACAGGTGAAAACAATCAACAAATGAGTAGGGCATGGCTACACAGCTTGGCTGCCTGACGGCTTCCTAGGAGCTGTCCTAGGTGCTGGACCGCCGCGCCCTCTGGTGGTGGCAGGGGCATTCGGACCCTGACATGTTGACTGCCAATTCTTACTGTCCTGCAGGTCTCTAATGCCTGCCTTTTCGGTTCAGACTTATTTTTCCTCTGCTTTTTAAATAGCCTTCTTTCATTTATTCACTTGTTGATCTTTTGTTGCCTCCTTGATTTTTGGGGTTTCACCAGTTTTTTTAAGTTGTCTCTCGGTGCTTGCCTTCTATGCCTCCGTCCTGGAGAAATGATGCACTGCCTCTCTAGCCACCACAACTAGACCGATTCCTTTAAAACTTTGTATCTCCCTAGTCAATGAAAGTTGACAGATCATTGGGAGCTTTGAACTAAGTGCTTAATTAGGAAAATTGTTTATGTATAACACATTTTGTCGTATACATAAACAAAGGCAATAATAGCAGGTAATAACCAAGAAAACAGTTCTCTCCAGAACAGTTCATAATTGAATATCCTATTGAAAGATTCAACATGAAACCTTGGATGCTATAATTGGAAAGTTCAACATGAATGTCTATAAATAGATGCAGAGCTCCTCCCAGTCATCACAGAAGACGGTGCAGGGAAGGTGTGCTGGCACTGCGTGAAGAAGTAACACCTACAATGGCTACATTTAAAGCTTCAGTTTGGGATATTTTAAGCACCGTAGATAGAATATCTAGCTATAAATGTATGCACACTTCCAAATGTGCTTAAGTTACAAGGTCTAGCTTAAATGGCAGAATATAGTTGGATTCTAAGATTTATGTTTTGCCTCAAATTAGTGGGTTCCTGAGATGGTTTGACAGATGCATTAGCATCCTAAATGTAACCACTTTGTTAGCATTTCTATACCAGTACTTTCTCTTGTCACAGTAAAACTTATTTTTTGCTGAGGTCCTACAAGTTGAGAAAAAAGAACAGCATAACTTTACACCAACTTATGCAAGCTGGCATTTCATCTTAAATTAAACTGGCTGGAGTACTTTGGTTGAATAATACATAACACTTGCATGAATAGTTAATTCAGCATTGCCTAGAGCACACGTACATACACCCAGTTAGTTGGGTTTGGTTCTGGGTATGATACAATAGATGGGCAAGACCTTGTCACATCTTCTTCATTCACTTTACTTCACTTTACTTCACACATTCACTTGCAATGTGATTCTGCCACTTTGGCACAAGCTCTGTCCCGGAATTTTACTTTCTATTTCATGCGTACACTTTTTCTACAGTAGTGTCACACAGTACAATATACAAGTACACGGCACATTATTCTGGCAAATCGTATTATAATGATTGTTAAAGTTGCAGTAGATAAGTTGTTTTTACAATCTTTCTTTATGTTTTGGCAAAAGAAAGAGAGAATTCATTTATCCATCTAATTCCAGCAGAATACAGTGGGGCCAAAAAGTATTTAGTCAGCCACTGATTGTGCAAGTTCTCCTATTTAGAAAGATGAGAGAGGTCTGTAATTGTCATCATAGGTACACTTCAACTATGAGAGACAAAAATGAGAAAAAAAATCGAGGAAATCACATTGTAGGATTTTTTAAGAAATTATTTGTGGTGGAAAAGAAGTATTTGGTCAATAACAAAAGTTCAACTCAACTCAACTCTACTTTGTAACATAACCTTTGTTGGCAATGACAGAGGTCAAACGTTTCCTGTAAGTCTTCACCAGGTTTGCACACACTGTAGCTGGTATTTTGGCCCATTCCTCCATGCAGATCTCCTCTAGAGCAGTCATGATGAAAATGACAGACCTCTCTCATCTTTCTAAGTAGGAGAACTTGCACAATCAGTGGCTGACTAAATACTTTTTGGCCCCACTGTATATAAAAGGATCCGATAAATGAGGGCCACAGCTTCTAAAAGGTCTGACTGTTGTCACTAACTAACTAATGAGGATAGCTTTCTGCATGAGGGCGTTTCTACCTGCCTGTTAAAAACGACTGTTTTCCCCACCCTTGCTCATCAGTTGGCACCGTAGCATTTTTCAAATTTTACTCGCTGGCACTGGTGGTACTTTGATGAGCTAATATGCTAATGCTCTTCACCATAACTGAGAAATGTCAAATTCCAACCAGAGCTGCGTAATTGCAAAGAAAACTAAGAAAGGGAAGGCAGAAGTAGAGAACAGTGATTACCAACATTATTGACAGATCACTTTGCAGTTTTGCTCAATCTCACTCAAGGTCATACGGCGCACATGTTCGTGGGAACATTTTTGGAGGGAAGTGCTTTGGAGAGGATACGTTTGCGAATAAATAGGATGATGGTTTATTGATTGCTCGTGTTTCAAGTTCTTTCTCGCTATTGACCAATTAAAGAAAATTACCTTGTCGTGATCTTGGTGTCCACCAGCAGTGTGCTATGTTTTGATAATCTGTTTTTGAGTCCTCAAGCGTCTTTACGTACCTCATAAAGCGCTGTATGAATGAAATCTATTATTATGGTAACCATATTTTCGAGTTAGCGGACAAAATACTTACATTATCATTTTACCTTGTTAGTTTTCTGTGATCTCTGCACAGTATATTGCATGTATAATGCATCTCCATGGCACCAGATAAAGAAAAAATAACTGCTAGTAGTAGTACCGAACTAACAAAACACATCACGATGTAATTCTCCCACTCTCGTTATGATTATGACAGGAAAAGTTCTTAAGGTTGCTTGGCTGGTTCATCAATTGCATAAGCTAGCCAGCTACTGTCTGTGAGCTAGACAACATTAACCATTCAGCTAGCTCACAGGCTTTTTTACTGGTTAACGTTAGCTAGCTAATACCAAAGAGTATAGAAACATGTAAGTTATTTGCTAATAGTACTACAGACTGCAGTAGTAGTAGCTGGCCAGCTAATGTGCCAAACGAAACAGCTTGTACTTTCTGTGCACCAATCCCAACCTATCTCCTTCCAGATGGGGAGCTGCGAAAAGCAGTTAACTGTTAACTGCATAATTACGGAGCCCCGGAATGGCCATAGAAAGAAAAAAGAAATGAAACGAGGCCACGATTTACTACATAGTTGTTAAAACGTTGCGACGATGTAGTAGCCTAGGTGACACATTTCTGTACTCTCGCATACTTTTTATTATTCTTCCGCTCTTTTTTTCCATTACATTTTTCCGTTCACCATATCTCAGGAACCATGTATGCTACACATACGGTTCAAAGATCAAAATGTGCGTCCTGATCCATACCAGGTTGCTTGAATGTCACACAATGTAACATATTAATATCATATTTAATAAACCTCAAAAATGTTTAATTGTTCACACTTTTTCCGTCGGCGTCGCGTATCTCAGGAACCGTGTAGACACATACGGTTCTTAAAGTGAAACGTCCGTCTTGGTACGCAGATTTATGCTTTTTCAAAATGTCTAATTTATGATTCATAATTTTTTAATATGAATTAATATGCTTTTTTGAGGTCTCCAGGAACTGTATCTCTCCAACAAATTGTATGCTACATCTATGGCTCTTTGCAAAGATGTTCACAACCCCATGGTGCATCGGCTTCTTATTCCGATTTTTGATTTATTTTATACTTCAAAAATTATGTAAATCTGCCTCATTTGCATATATATATTTCTCATAACTCACTGAATTTGTATGCTAGACACACGGTTCGTACATCAAAATTCTCAGCTTGACATGCCAGATCATACGCAACCAAAATGTCCATAAAATATTTTGGGATGTATGAGGTGTAATCAAAAATGCTTAACGGAGCATCTTTTGCAACTTTTATGATAGAAACGCTGTTCCAACTTTATATTGCTCAGCTTGGCCAGCTTAACCAACAAACTAAAATGCATATTGATAAATGCAATAATTTTTAAGTTATTAAGGTTTTAGTGAGTCTCCCATAGACATACATTCAAACTGTTACACAGTCACCGTTTATACTACCGATATAAATACTCAGGAGAGCATACTGATTAAAGTTGCAAACTTTCATATTGATAACATTTATACTTTTTCAGGTATAAAATACATGGTGGTCTATGGAGCCCCATTGAAGTAAAATTCTAAAGCAGCTGATATAGTAGCTCATCATATAAAAAATGTACTCTGTTTGTTGTAGGGTATTTAACTTGATGTAAAATAATGACTATCAATTAATAAGTGATTTCATAATTGATCAAACAACAATTATTAATAAATTAATACTCGTAGAAGCAGGGGCACCACCCACCATGGTTTTCAGTAAAAGCTGACGGGATACTCTTCGTGATTTTAATAGGTCAGTTACTATAGATCTTTATGAGTTTGGTTTAGCAGTTATTTCTTTAACCTCTTAACTAATCAATCAGTTACCCAATACTTCTCCAAATCCATAAACCAGTGGTTGCTGTACAATCAAATATGTGATCATAATCTGTAGTATTAGTAGTGTTGTTGTTCTGATGTCAAAGGCTTATGTGTATGCTGTTTTTAAATGTTTACTTTCAATGTTTATTGTTAGTATGTCTTACTGTTTTTTATACACCATAAATCTGCCAGGGACTGCAGGAAAACCTGCCTGTATGGCTAAATACGTCATATTTATGTGACGAATTGTTAATTAAAGTCATGTCCCTTATTTAAATAAAAAAATAAAAATACTAGTTATAACACAGACTCTAGGAAATCAACTGAACAACTAAACAAGGTTAATGACACAAGCAAGCACACGCAAATAAAAAAAGAACTGAGAATATAAAGAGAAAAACATACAATAAAAATGGGAAGACTTGTAGTCTGTTAATTCTAAGTCGAGAAAAAAGGAAAGGATTGAATAGGTAAGCCATGTGTCAAACACACATGGTTTGTTAGAACAAAGGATAAGGGTGACTCCGTACCAGAGGGTAGCATATTGGATCCATTTGCAGGTAAAGCATATAACTGGGGGAAAGGACATATGAAATATGGGTGAGTTAAGACATGTCTACTTTCTCTAGGTCTGGCAGTTACGTGTAGTTTTACCATGGTTGTTGTGGAGTGTTGAGTGTAGGTTTGAATGGAATCAAATGTCTGAAAGCCTATCAATACACATAGAAAGTTGTATGACAGGAATTTAATGATACCTAGTAGCTCTCAGCAACGATGACGGACATTTTGGCTGTCCGATGAAAGTGTTTGTGAATGACTGCAGTGCAGATGCTGGCTTACTCCTTGCTATGCTGTGTCCCGCTTACTTGACTGGAAGATGAATTAATCGTTTGGTCTGGTATTGTAGTTGTAGATTTTGTAGATTCCTTAGCTGCTCCTGGAGAAGGTTCTTTGGTTGCTTTAAGTAAAAATCTGTTGCGTCGACAGAGTTGGTCAGGAATGACTTATTTTTGTAGGCCAACCTGGAAGTTAGCATCAATTTGGGTTCCTTTGACAAAAAGCGAATGAGCTGTTTCCATTGGATTATTATCTAAACTAAGACATGTGGCAAACAAAAGGTTTTGATACTTAAATTGTTCAGCAAGATCATCACAAATGAACACCACTTAAATTATTTTTAAGTGTACAAGAGTGCAATCCCCAGAATTAAAAAGCTAACATCAGGCTATAAACAAACTACAAGGCCAATGACTTCAATGTCCTCACCACTAAGCTTCCAATCTATAATTTGATTTTGGGTGCTTAACCCCGTAAACCTTTGTAGTTTAATTTAGTAACTTGTTAGCTACGATATAAAGACAAGTAAAAGCTGATGAATTTGATGTCTTTTAAACTTGTGTTAACCTCAGACCTTATTTCAAACATCAAAAACCAATTAAAAAACCCCATTGACTTCGAGTCGAGGGAATCCAAAGTGTAAATATGTGAACATTTGTGGACTCATTCCTGCCCCACTATATTTGGAGGGAAGTGGGCTTCAAAATATTGCATTGTAAATTCCCAAGGGAATAAGGTTGCAAGTGTTATTTCTATTTTCGGTGTTGTGATTATGCACCTACCGGTATAACCTGGCGGGTACTGTCTGGTTCAAGTTACATTTTTCCGCTACACTCAGCCCTTTTACTGATGAATGTGGCAACGATGGTACGTAGAAACTTGAGCTCTGCTCCTTTTTTGTAATCAGATGTTATATTCCCCATTCAAGTCTAATCTAACCATGTAAAGAGCCTTATGGATGTGTGTGGGTCACATTTCATGCCGATCAGACAATTGTAAACATCTATTTAGCTTTTGTTTTATTGAATATATGGATGTTACCTAACCACGTTCCAGAGTGTTAGCTAATGAGACGCGAAATGGTTGCTGTGTACAGTCGAAACAAATTTATGAATGTGTTATTTTTATATATAGGGGCGGGAGTGTCAAATAACTTGTATGATTACTATTGAAGCTTGACCATCTGCATTGCCAGACATTAATAAACTGCACGAACCTGACGTCCTGTGTGATTGTTGTTTCTACAAGCTGCTGTCAAGAATAGAGTGGTTAAATCTGGTACCATAAGTCAGAGACTACGTGTAGATCAGCTTAATCACCGATCCCGGGAGGAGAGCTTCTACGAGTAGCAGGAAAGACGCAGTTCAGGTTACGCTATTAGCGCAAGTAACGCCAGGTGTGCTCTAGTTATATAGCCCATCTGTTATTGTGTATTCTACATTGGTTATTCTGGTACAGTATTTATGGTTAACAATATCAGAGGGGAGGAGTGATAAAGTGTCTGATGTATGCCTTAAACTGCTGCTCGGTAGAGGGAGGCCTATTATTGATCACTCAGTTTTGCCAGGTCCAGTTGGTTTGCTTGCTCTGGGTGGACACTTATTTACTGATGATGATGATAACTGTGTTACTGGCAATACTTACAACAAGGCAACTCGGGTACATCCACTTCTTTACACAAGTCTAATGAGACAGATAATGCACTCAGGCATTTGAGGGTTTTAATCACTAAGTTGGGGGAAAAAACATTGGTGATTCTATAATTGCTAGATTAATTTCAGACACGTATACACACACACAGGGCACCACAGACGCACAAACCTACTTCCGTAGACCTTTCTCGGCTAAATGTGGTCCTCAGGTCAGACACAAGAGACCCTGCAGTCTTCAGTGGTGATGGAGCTGATAAGTTTTCCGTCCATGAGTGGGTTGATGTAATAAAAGTGTATCTGAAAAAGGAGAGTGTCCATGCTGCAGACCAGTCTAATCTGATATTGAGTACCCTGATGGGAAGGGCTAAAGATGTGAGAATTTGATTATGCAGTGGCCCGTGTCTTGATGTCACACAGTACCCCGGCACAGTCTATGTCAGGGGTTGGAAACTGGTGGCCCGCGGGCCAAAACTGTCCCGCCAGCAATAATATCTGGCCCACCAGATAACTTTGAAATTGCTGACAGGCGATTTGTGGTATGAAAACTGACTGACTGAGACCATTGATCATAACGCACACCATCCAATAGCGCGTCTAAGCAGCAGGCAGCGGATCTCGCAGAGAAGGCATCTGTTTCACTATTAGGGACACACTCAACTTTCTCTTGCGCTGTGAGGCCTCCTGCTGCTGTGTGCACAGCATCAACTTTGCACTTTTGTGCCTGTCTGTAGCGGCAAGGCTACTTTGAAGGTGCCATATGCTTCGTCTCATGGTGCAGTCTAATATTGTATTCCTTGCAAACAGTGACAACTTAATTGCAGATAAGAGACACCAGCTTTGCAATCCTAAAACCAGGTAGGATTAACGCATATTTGTCTTTCAATTCCTCTTTGTTTACCCATTGCTATAGCCATCTCAAATGTTTAGCTAAATTCACCGTGCACACATCGTAATAGCGTACCTCCAGCATGCAACAATTTTCTACATACATTTATTTTTTATATGCTGTTGCAGCCTAGGCTAAATGAGGAGGTGGGTCACTGATGCCAAGGAATAACTGAGAGTGAAAGTATAGCCCCCCTGTGTCAAATATTTTAGAATCAGTTAGTTGCTGTTGTTTATGAATCAATTTCTTAAATCAGTCTTTGATAATGTTCTTATCCGCCATCTAATGGCTTCGAAAAACATTGGCCAGAGGCCAAACTTACTGTCTGACCCCTGATCTATGTTATCCTCAAGCAGCATTTCAGTGACCTTGCATCCTGCATGCCACTCGCAGACTTCTATAACACTCTGCTTAAGATCTCTGTGAATCCGTCTATTACTGGATTCAACTGTCTCCAACGTTACTTATTTACGTATGTGTATCCGTGTACAGCTTTGGAGGATGTGGTAAAGACAGACAGTACATGTGTGAAGTCTGTTCACACAGCAGCCTGCCAAGATGTCTGACATCTCTGCGAGACTGAAACAGAATGGCCTGGGTGACTTGGATCTTGACTGCTATGAGGTGTTGGATGACTGGAAGTAGGAAATGTTAAGACTAACCTTGAAATACTCAAGGGACAAACATTACTGTGGTGAAGCGACAAACTTTGTTTATAAAATTCATCTGGTAGACGAAAAGCCATTCAGACAGCTCTACAGACGGGTCCCGTCTGATCACTTTCAGAAGCTGGGATTTGTGTTGATCGATATGGAGGAGAAAGGCATCATCAGGAAGTATACGGGCAAATATGTGTTGCCACTCGCCTTGGTGTGGGAAAAAAATGGCAACCTGGACGGTGAAAAGACGGTCATCCTTTCCCTCATCAGGCTGACTGCCTCGCTGCTCTGGAGGGTAATGCACTGTTCAGCACGACCTCACCTCCAGATTCTACAACGTCCCTCTTCACGAGGATGATAAGAAGTTCACTGCCTTCTCTTTACCTGTTGGTCTGTACAAGCACAATCATCTCCCCCAAGGTCTCTGAAACAGTCCGGACAGTTTCATGCGCATGATGGTGAGTATCTTCGGGGATCAGAACTTCCTGCCTCTTCTCTGTTACCTTGATGACATTCAGTCAAATGAACAAGAGGCCCTGCAATCCCTGGAGATGGTCATTGTGCGGATGGGTGCACTTAACCTCAAACTCGCACCCAAGAAGTGCCATCTCCTCCAACGTTCAGTCAACTTCCGTGGCCATGTTATAGACAGCAGCGGTGTGTCTACAGACCCAGCTAAAGTTGAGGCCATTGGTAACATAACGGAAGTAGACTTAATGTTTCCTGGTGGCCAGTGTCCTAACCCCAAGAAGATGCAGTTATTCCTGGGATTAGTGATGTGGTATCAACAGTTCATCTCGAAATGCTCCACGATGGCTAGGCCTCTCTTCCAGCTGACCACAAGGCCAAAAGAGGAATAGAGAAGAAAAGGTCAAGAGAACAGGCAGAGGCTTGGGAGCAGATGCAGAAAGTTTACCACTGGAAACTGGACTCCTGAGTGTGAGAGGGCCATACAAAGCCTCAAGAATGCCTCTGTTGGCTAACGTTGTTCTGCCCCATCCAGATTTTTCCAGACCCGTTATCCTATCCACTGATGCGTCAACTGATGGCTTAGGTGCTGTGCTTTCTCAAGCTCCAGGAGAAGTTAGAGAATTCCCTGTAGCATTCACCAGTAAAGCCTTGAACAAGGTCCAGTGCAATTATCCAGCACACTGTCTTAAATTCCTGGCTCTCAAGTTGGCAGTCTGTGAGAAGTTTAGCCATTTTCTAAAGGGTCAAACCTTCATGGCATGGACTGATAACAATAACAACCCCCTCACCCACATTCTGAGCAAGTCGAAGCTAGATGCCTGTGAAGCGTTGGGTGGCGAAGCTGGCAACATATTACTTCAATCTTAAATATGTCCTTGGGCCAAAGAAAGTTGTGGCTATTGCGCTCAGAAGAGAACCCCTCACAGGTCACAGCGTAGGGGAGTGCCTGCTTCGAGAGACATATGAGGATCTGCTCTATGTGTAAAATAAGCTGTCAGGTGTTGAGGTTCAGAATGCCTTCAAGGTTGTCCAATCTTTGCCAGTGCACTCAGAGCACCAGGATAAGGGAAAGTGCTTCCACAACTGCACACTCCTTCAGTTCAGTGTCTAATAATGAAGTTCTTGCAATCCTTGACAGTCACATAAGCTGGGATGCTGCTGCCAGAGTCAGAGCCTTGGCAAGCCATGTCCAGAGTGTCGCTGACATTGGCCAAACTGCACTGCCAACTATCCAAAAATAGGACCTCAGGCCCCGAGAGCAAGCAGATACCGAGATAGCCCATGTGCTCTCCTACGTCGAAAGGTGAAAGGCCATGTGGAGTATCCTTTGTTTGTGGTGTGTCCTAGCACACAACTCAGCTACCAAGGAGTTGCTTTCCGAGTGTTCGATTGACGGCAGGTAATTCAATGTTCTTTGTTGGTAGCAGGTAGGGATGTAATGGTTATCGGTTTAATGGTTAACAGCGGTAAAAAATACCCGACGGTTAGAATTACCGTGAAAATTTGTATTATCATTAAAACCGTCACGGTTTGATTACCCCGGTTTGATAAAACTCACATGAATACTGTCCAGCATCAACCAACGTTGGCAAGTCTCAGACAGAGGCGTGTAGGTGCAGCATGCAACATGGGTTTGTTTTGTTTGTCTTTTTCAATGAAAACATGGCGGAAGGCAGTGACAGCGCTCAGGACATTTTTCAGCCTTCTAAAGGCCTTTTCACACCTAAAAGTCCGCACCAAGGTCCGAATCAAAGTTCATGTATTTTATTACATTGTACAGTCAATCCGGAAAGTCTGCACACCCCTTTCACCTTCTCCACGTTTCATTACATTACAGACTTATTCTGCAGTAGATTGAGTTCATTTTTTGCCTCAACCAGCTGCACACAATAGCCCATAATGACAAAGTGAAAGGAGGTTTTTGGACATTTGTGCTAATTTATTAAAACTCAAAATGTAAAATATCATATGTACACAAGTGTGCAAACGCGCTGATATGACACCCAAAAGTGAGCTGAGGTGCATTTTGTTTCCACTGATACTGCTTGAGATGTTTCTACAACTTAATTGGAGTCCACCTGTGGTAAATTCAATTGATTGGACATGTTTGGGGATTGCCAACACCTGCCTATATAAGGTCCCACAGTTGACAGTGCATGTCAGAGCAAACTCCAAGCCATGGGGTCAAAGGAATGATCTGCAGACCTCAGAAATAGGATTGTGTCAAAGCATAGATCTGGAGTAGGGTACGGAAAAATTTCTGCAGCTTTACAGGTCCCAAAGAGCACAGTGGCCACCATCATTCGTAAATGGAACAAGTTTAGAACCACCAAGAATCTTCCTAGACCTGGCCGCCCGGCCAAACTGAGCAATCGGGGAAGACGGGCCTTGGCCGGAGGTGAGCAGGAACCTGAGGGTCAATCTGACAGAGCTCCAGCGTATCCTTGTGGAGATGGGAGAACCTTTCAGAAGATCAACCATCCAGGCAGCAGACAAAAGCCACTCCTTAGTAAAAGGCACGACAGCCCGCTTTGAGTTTGCCAAAAGGCATAGAGGACTCTCAAACCATGAGAATCAAGATTCTCTGGTCTGATGAAACCAAAATTTAACTTTTTGGCCTGAATACCAAGCGTCACGTCTGGAGGAAACCAGGCACTGCTCATCACCTGGCTAATGCCATCCCTACAGTGAAGCATGGCGGTGGCAGCATCATGATGTGGGGATGTTTTTCAGCAGCGGGAACAGGGAGACTAGTCCTGAAAGAGGGAAAGATGAACGCAGCAAAGTACACCGAGATCCTTGAAGAAAACCTGCTCCAGAGCGCTCTGGACCTCAGACTGGGGCGAAGGTTTACCTTCCAACATAACAACGACCCGAAGCACACAGCCAAGAGAACAAAGGAGTGGCTTTGGAGTAAGTCTGTGAATGTCCTTGAGTGGCCCAGCCAGAGCCCAGACCTGAATCCAATTGAACATCTGTGGAAAGAGCACAAAATGGCTGTGTACCGACGCTCCCCATCCAACCTGACGGAGCTTGCAACAATATGCCAAGAGGAATGGGCAAAAATGTCCAGAAACAAGTGTGCCAAGCTCGTAGCTTCTTTCCCAGGACGCCTTCAAGCTGTATTCGCTTCCAAAGGTGCATCAACCAAGTATTAGGCTAAGGGTGTGTACAAATATGTAACCCCTAAATAACCAATTTTTGTCAGTAAAATAACATTGCATATTTTCTGAAAACCTGTTTTCACTTCGTCATTATTGGCTATTGTGTGTAGATGTTTGTGGCAAAAAATGAACTCAATCTACTGTAGAATAAGTCTGTAATGTAATGAAAAGTGGAGAAGGTGAAAGGGGTGTGCAAACTTTCTGGCTTGACTGTATACATTGGATCCCGTCCGTTTTGGTGTCACATTGCAATTATGTGATCGCACTAAAGAACTTTACATGACATCCTTAAGTCCCGTTGTCATCACCAACGAGGGCTGCGTCTCACTATACTTTACAATGATTTGTTGTTATAGGGCGTGCGTCTGACAGTGTGCTTTCAATCGGTTGAAAATGGCGAAAATGAAAAATAAATCAACAAATATCGTTGCCTCGTTATAATTATTTTATTAACTTCAGGCCGAATACTGGAGGATAGTTCAAATTCGCCAAATAAACGTCTTCGTCATGCAAAGATTGTATTTCCGGCAGGAAAGGAGAAGACTGCAAGCAATCGTCACTCTCTTTTTCAGTATGATTTAAAATTGATTTAACTCCAAGCCATTATCAAACAATGCAATAGACCTATTACTAGGTAGTTTAAAGTTCTGTTAATCCGGGGGACTTCCTGTGTATAGTCCGAACCATTCAAAAAATGGTTTCACACTGGAAACAAACCAAACCATGGTTCAGTTTGATCCTGTCGCGGATTTTTTATGTCTCCGCACTCCAGTGAGATCGAAATAATTAAATACTTTGAGAAATAACGTCTGCTTGCTTTTAGTGGTTTTAATGGAGATGAGTAAAAAGGTAACAGAGTTGATATACAATATATCGACCACAAAGTAACAAAATATAAAACTGATCAGATAAAAGAAAACCCTAACTGCAGTCTAAAGTCATACAAAATGAGGATGTATAACTGGTGCGCACAAAATCACAATCCCCCCTAACGTCGCTTATATACACGCTTCCTTAGGAATGTTGATTTAGTGCAATTGCAGTCAGCATCTCCTATCTCTCGGACCTTCCTAGATCAAAGAGTTCTTTTACACAGGGCAATAAACAATGCCATCTGGCTGACCAGTCCTAAAGTCTAACATCTTATTACACCTAAACAGGAAATGGCTAAGCCCCTTGTGATGAAAAAGGCAACTGTTAGGTGAAGAGATTAGCCCCAGGGGTTCAATCTTAACTAACAAAGGGGAACTTTGTTTGAACTCATAGGAAAAACACAGAGTAACATTCATAGTAAAGGCTAAATTACATTTTTCCCATCACAATCCGGATCCGGACCGAGACCACATATTCTCGTCAGACCAAATTTCGACTGTTCTGTTACATGCATGCTTTTTTTGTGTTATGTTACTTATATATGCACATTTGATGTTTTTCATGTGTCATTTATAGGTTAACAAAAAGTGCATAGTGCTGCTATATAAAACTTGGTGAAATGATTTCATTGTGTGTATCTGGACTTCTTCAACATTTTCAACACATTTTAACATTACCGCAATGATATTGATAACCGTGAAAATTTGGTCACTATAATTGTGATATGAAATTCTCATACCGTTACATCTCTAGTAGCAGACCTGTCTGAAAAAGGCGGGTGGTCGAATATTTCAGAAGTTCTTTGGTTGGAAAAGAGGCCTGTACGAAACAGGCACCTGGTTAGATATTCCTTTGGATGGAATATGAATTTGAGGAAAAGGGGTGGTAGCCCTCTTCTGGCTGAGTTCTCCAAAGAGAGTCAAGGTGAAGGGCCCACAGAGCCAAGGAGAAGAGAGACCACAAAAAAAAGAGTTCAACGTCTGTCGATCAGTTTTTGTTATTCCGTTCAAGAGGGGTGTTGCTCCTGACCTGGAGACACGGATGATTGGCTCAGGTCAAAAAGGTTTCACCCAGGTGCCATTTTGAACCTGGCAGGGTTGAACTAGATGGACTGATTCAATCTATTTCTAATCATTTGTAAATGTTCATATAAAGTATACCAAAGCTTGTGGCTTGGCGTTATGAATATTTCAATATCAAACATGGTATTTCTAGCTAATTGGGAACAGGTCATCTTTAACACAATACACAATAACAACATGAAACACACATGATTAAAACAAAAAGGTATACTTCAATTCTCCTTATTGTCAATGTCTGATTATTCCGTCCAGTGTTCTTTTGGCACCAACTCTTAATCCTTATAAGAAATGAGTTGTCCATGGGCAAAAGAGTGTCCTGGTTTGGGGAAGGAAAAGTGTTTGTCCCTTTGAATTGATTGACCCCCCTTTGCATCTGGAATGGTAAGAGTGGTCGTTTGGATTCAAGGAATACTCGGAGGAGGGGCACAGGGTTAACCACTGGAGATTTTATATCGCCTCTAGTTACTTTGCAAGAGGATAGGGGAATACGCCTCTTAGCTGACCCTTATCAGATAACCGGCTTGGAACTGTAAGGACAATAAACCCCAGGGGTGGAGTGTGAAGAGGCTTGGTCCGCCTACACTGATGTATGGGTAGTCCCTCGTCTGCCTGTTGATGTGATGTTCTGCAAGACAGTGGTGATGTTTCCGACCCGCAGTATGTGGCATGCCTGATGTAAGATCTTAAGTAGGCCATGGTCTTTGCTGAGAAACATGCCAGCAGGGAACAGAGATGCCAAGCTGAGATATACAACAGGATACAGGCACAAGGGTGCCAAGCCAGGGGAAAGAGTTCTTCCAGCAAACAATGGAGAGAGACTACGACGGAAGATAGCAAACAGATGGAGTAAATAAAGTGCTCCCTCCTAATAGCTGAAGATGTAAAACCTGCTTTAGGATACGAATCACAGTGAATTCAATGTATTACCATTGAGGCAGCAGTGACAGTACTATGGCCAGGTCTAAAACCAGATTGATACAAATTCAAAATAATAAGTTGTGCTAAAAATGAGTGAAGCTGAGAATTAACTAAGGATTCTAAAATCTTTGCGAGATAACAGAGCGTTGAGATTGGACGATAGTTGTTAAGGTTGCTAGTGTCACCTCCCTTATGTAATGGTAATGCATGTTTTGCTTTCCACACTTTTGGAATACTTCCATCAATACGCATCAAATTAAAACACGGTAGCTCATTGGTTAGCACTGTTGCTTCTCAGCAAAAGGCTTTGTTAGTTATATATTGTAGCGTCAGAGCTATTGGCTGGGATTAACCATCATGCATCAGTAAGGCACTTGGACACGGACTTTGTTTATGTTTTAATTGTATTTGCTCTCAGTGCTAATTGATCTTTTTATGTTGTGTTATCCTCACTTGCTAGCTTTCTTGCCTGTTGGGTTGAGTAATTGGGCTGACAAAGTGTATCGATGTGCCATGTATTCAACGGATTATAATGTCACAGTTAACGCACGGTTGCTAACGTTACCATGTTTACACTCAAGACAGTAGGTACTAGCTTCAGTATGAGTAAACATGCTAGAAAAATAGTGTTTGTAGTAGCAAAAATTTGGGAATAGGTGCAACAAACAGTATTTTCTTTAAACCAATTACAATCATCTGCATGGCGCTAAACCCAGGATGCAGCGACGGTGCCCTTGAAAAATTGTGTCTAGTGGGAACTTGTTTTGGTGGAGCATTGGCACGTGGGGAGGTGAGCCCTGGCAATAAAATAACCAAATCCCTGCTTAAGAAAGCGCCACATAAAACAATAAAAGAGATAGGTTGAGTCTGTGATACAACTTTTAGTAATGAAAAAAAAAAACACACACCTTAATCATCGGCCCCTTAAAGGTGAAACCTATCAATACCTTAGCTCTGGAGGAGCTGAAATACAAAACAGTTTCCATAACTGGTGGGCAAACATGCAAGAACATCCTTGGTAGGCAGCAAATTCCTCGAAAGAACCAAGCATACCTGCCTCAATCTCATCGTTGGTCTGAACTAGGTTTTACAGCACAATCGAAATATTGTTCAAAACTTGCTATTTTCAGCACGTAGGGTGCTAGATTGGTAGTTTTTGTTTCACTCAGCGGCTGGGTTTTAAGAACGGCAACACGCAGATAGTGGAAGGGGAGGGATCTGACTTGGGAGTGAGGGGTCTGACTTGATTCTAATTGGTGCTGACTGGCACCTTCGGCGCCTATGGCAGCTTTATCCCCGAATCTTACACCAATGCAGCCAGACTACTCCAATCGCTGTAACGCAATCACATTTGCATTTTCTCGGAAATACATGTCTAGCTATTATTAGCCCGTTTTTTCTAGATGTTACTATTCCCACTGTTTTAACAATAGCAACTCCATTCCAGCACCACCAAGTCCGTCCTAATGGCGTGAAGTGTGCTTGTACACAGATAATGTGATTAGGGCTCTAAATGTATTTTCATTAATATTTTAAATCATTTTCCCCCATTGAAATGAATGGGGAGAGCGTTTGTGGCGGTCCTGTGGTGCCATCTAGTGACCCCAGGCATTTCCCTTTAGTTCAATTCCTTAAGAAATTGTAAACAACACATTCGAGTACTCAGCATAGTTTAATGTATATTTGTATATTAGACAACAAGTACAAGTTTTAAGGGAATACACAAAGCCAAATAAGATGATCTCAAAAGGAGAACAAATGAACATCCGGCTCAAGGCCATGCAGTTATATGGACACAGTTTCAAAACTGGACCATCCGGCCTAAAGCCAGACCGATGGCCACCCAACATATAACACTAACTTTACCTTGGTCATTCACAATGTCACCGTGATTCATTGCACGGCAGTTGGCCACCTTAGCTACTTTTGCTGACATTGCCATGGAAAAAATAGCAAGCCCACTGTCTTCATAACCCTGTTGCTTGCGAGGCTGGCTTCTGCATGAAAGCAATCACATCGCATTTTCCTGAAAATGCATCAATAGTTAATATTTTCTCCCTTCTGGAGCAGGCACTCCTTTCTGGGTTTGAAAGGTTCTTGCATTACTACAAACATAATTTGACAAGATAGAGACAAGGACATAACTGGTTCTGAAATAATAATTGCAAAGGACACTTTGTTATAAAAGGTATACATACTTACATCTGAGATTGTGATCCCAAAGATAAGTATTATTATGTATATGATTCGCTAGTGCAAATCTTCATACTTTGTGCAGGCAATTCTACAGCACTCTATCTAACAGTGCAGGAAACGAGTCTCAAACATAATAATACAGAAGTTGCCATGACATTGTAAATAAACATAAACAAAAATACAGGAAAATATTTACAAATGTGTGGCTCTGATGTTACAATGGACGCATTGTTTGTAAGGCTCGAACTGCCTTTGTTTAAAACTCTCTGCTATCAGTCTCTCTTTCTTTGTGCAACTTATGGAACGGCGGTAAACACTGCTATTGAAACTAATGTGGCAAACCAGGCAAATGGAAGGGCCTTTTTTTATAAGCCTCGAGTAATTAAAAGCTACAAATTTTACCTGCTTGGTAAAACGAGTTGACTGCGTCCACATTTGGAAAATGATATCTGGTGTCAGCTTATAAAACAGAGCAGCTGTGTCAGCTATATTTACAGAAATGTAGTATGTTATGTACTGTATCTAAAGAATGTACCTGTTTGCTAACAATCATGTTTGCCATTGAATTTGGTGTATTTTTTTCAGATGGATACACCACCGATGACATAGAGTTTTACTGGCAGGGAGGAAGTTCTGTCACTGGGGTGGAGAACATTGAACTTCCTCAGTTTTCCATTATCGACTATCAAACTCTTCAAACCAAAGCTGTATTTGCCACAGGTAATTTGGGTTCTTTAGTTGAAACAATTGTCTTTACTTGTCACTAATCACACCACATTTTTACTTATTTTGTTTTTCAAATGCTCTCTTTAACTGTACTGTGATGCATATTTTCTCTCCCAGGCTCCTATCCTCGGCTATCGCTGAGCTTTAAACTGAAGAGAAATATAGGTTATTTCATCCTTCAAACTTATATGCCGTCTACCCTAATCACCATCCTTTCCTGGGTCTCCTTTTGGATCAACTATGATGCGTCTGCTGCCAGAGTGGCTTTGGGTCAGTAGCTATAGGTTCAAATATTGGTTGCTATATTGGTCACTATTAATGAATAGGTATTCTCATTCAATACTTTTGAGTAATGCCTGACGGTACAATTGTGTTCCTTAGTAGTAGTTGAATATAAGTGCTAACTTAGTGCTAATAAGAGCACTAACTCCAAACTATACTGCATTTCTGACTCCTTGTAGGGCATATATTATGAGCATTACTTACTTGACATGATCAGTGTTTCTTAGTGACACATGATTTAATGGGGCTATTTTGGACTAAACAATCTTTTGAGCTAAAAGTGAATGCTTCAAAATACATATATATTGTATGGGCTTCAGTACTCAAAACATACAATTCTCTGTTGAATTAATATTTGAACCATGCAATGCTCACTACTGATTACTATTACTGGCATCAGTATATACTGAGGAACTAAACCTTTAGATTCAATCAATACTTCCCCAACAAATCAAGAAATGTTTTGCACTATTATACTCAGTCTTATTGGCAAAGTTAATGTAACTACATCCCTAGCCTCATAGCTAGAATGCTCAATTGCATAAGTCTACTGGTTGAGTGGGTGCTGAATGTAGTCCACTTGGTAGGATGCTTATCCACCCAAATTCTTCCAGTCATTTTTAATGCTGTGAATTCAATGAAACACGCCCCGCTCTTGTATACACACATACTGTACATACAGATGTAGAAAATGCCGAAATACAAATTATTTTCCTAAAAGAATCTCTACAGGTTCCCCCATATATCAATTAGTCTATTATTTTGCCATTCATATAAGTGGATTACTGAGTTAACACAATTAGTTGGCTGACCTCTGGGTATATGTCTAGGATTTTCTGTTTCACAATGTTAGATCTACATTTTGCCACACTTACTAGGGAAATAAATATATGCTTAAGCCCAAACCTGCTGATTGGCAGTCTTAAACTAGGCTTAAATCCCATGAACATATATAAACCCCCAGCAGGCAAAATAACACATAGCAGCAGAAATTAGCATCCCGTTTGTAAGGGAGATACTTGTCAATATTGAGCTTTTGCCATTATGAGAGCTCTTGCTATGCCTTTAAGGGGCTTTGAATAATCTTTAAGGACGGTACATATTTTGTTGGACAATAAAAGCTTAACTACAGAATTGAATCGGACATCAAATTGCAAACTTAACGGAGCTTAGCTCAGAGCCTAACAGCGACGTAGACACTATGGGGATGATTTACTAAGATCCCAAATAGCGCATACTAAATTGCGCGTTCGTTCCAACAGATTGCATTAAAATATTTCACCCATTTTGATGGTGATAAACAAAAACTGATTGTGTAGATTACGTCAGGTGCAAACAGCAATATTTAAATGAGGAGTTTGCGTGTTTCAATGGCTCTAGCCATGGGTAGTTTGGACGGAAAACAGACCGATCTCATAAGGAACATTTTATTTGATCCCCTCAAAGGTGGTAGTGGAAGAGGCCAATAAGCTGTTGAGCTACATCAAATAAATATAAATATAACCAAAAATGCCATTATGTGAGATTATCAGTGAGAAAGTCAATGCTATGGGGAAAAGAAAAAGAGTAAAAGTCGAAATTAAGAGATGATGGCGTGATTTTAGGCACAGAACAAAATACTAATTTGCTTATAATAAAAGTTTTGCAAATAATACAGGAACGGGACAGTTGATTCAATAGCTCAACCATTACATTGCAAGATAGGCGACATGAGTGAATCATTTTTGCCTCTGATATCTAAACATTTTTAACATGGCCAGAAAAAATACGTTCTCGGCATTTCCTGGTCTTTGGTTTTCCCTGCGTCTCTTTCTCACCATAATACGCGTAGCAATCTCTCCTAACGCTCGCATCTGATTAGTACGTACCCTTCAGTCGTACCAAATTTTGCTCCCAATCGTTTCTCCATTAACTACTTTCAGGTTTAGTACATATCATTGCGTGTGCTAAATGTATCTAATTGCATGTCTCTTCCCAGTATTTTAGAAACGCCCATTATTGCATACCCACAATCCCCGAGTACATTGAAACGTGACGACGCTCCTGTGCAGTCGTGACAATACTTTAAGTAGACTTAAAGTTAACTCACACGTAGTGTGACACCAGTGGACTACACATATAAAAAATAACAAGACACACACAGGATTAAAAACATATGTGTTTCCTTTCTAAATAAACATTTTCAAACAAGTATTTTATTGGAAAAATGTATTGGATGAGTATTGAATGAAGACCAGCAAAAAAATCTTCAAAAATGATCAGTGCCCCAGACTCAAGGATGAAGATGGGTGGATAAATGTAGACAAAGGCATAAAATATAAAGATGGTCTAGCTTTATGTTTCACAATGCTGCATTCTTTTTTTTAAATGTACCAAAAAATAGTGCGAGAGCTATAGAATTGTCATTAAAGTCTTAAAAGATCAGGTTCAGGTTCAGGTCCACCCATGTACAATTTACTCTACCCCAAAACTGACTTGTTATCATAAACTTTAACATGTAAGTTTACAAGATGGTAGGCCTAGTACTATACATCAAAGAGCTCAATATGTGTGGAAAACGTATTTAATAGGCTACTATATCGAAAGAGTAAGCACTACTATAAGCCAATTATACTTAAACATTCCTTATTAGGCAATAATACTTTTCTACTTTTCTAAAGTATATCTCAATCAAAATATGAATTTCAAGTATAGGCCAAATATACTTACTGTGTGTATATAAATATATATATATATATATATACAGTTTGGGCCAAAAGTTTACATACACCTAGGCTAAAGATATTCAAACTCAGTTTTTCACAACTCAACATAAAATGTGTGACCATATTTACTTGGCAAGTCAATTAGGGCATCTTATTTGTTCACATCAGAGGTCCTTTCAAAACAATCAAGTAGAGACAGATTTATTTCACTATATCAGAATTCAAAAGTTTACATACAGGGTCAAAAGTTTACCTACACTTTGTTAGTATTTGGTGGAATTGCCTTAATTGCTTAACTTGAATCAAACGCTTGGGGTAGCCTTCCACAAGCTTCTCTCAATACTTTGCTGGAATGTTTTCCCATTTCTCCTGACAGAACTGGTGTAACTCAGTCAGGTTTGTGGGCTTCCTTGCTCGGATATGCTTTTTCAGTTCAGTCCACACATTTTCTATGGGATTCAGGTACCAATACTCGGATTCAGGCCACTCCAATACTTTCACTTTGTTGTCTTCAAGCCATTTTGTTAACATTTTGGAGGTATGCTTAGGATCATTGTCCTACTGGATGACCCAGTTTTAACTTTCTAGCTGATGTCTTGAGGTGTTGCTTCAGTATTTCTAGATAATCCTCCTTCCTCATGATGCCATCTATTTTCTGAAGTACACCAGTCCGTTTTCCAGCAAAACACTCTCAGATTAAAAGCCTCACCTTTTTTCCTCCATACATAGCGCTGATCATTATGGCCAAACAGTTCAATTTTTGTTTCATCTGACTAGAGAACACTCCTCCAAAAGGCTAGGTCTTCATCCTGGTGATCCCCTGCAAACTTAATTCTGGCTTTTTTATGCCGGTCTTGGAGTAGGGGCTTCTTCCTTGCGCGACAGCCTTTTAGGCCATGACAATGTAGGACTCTCTTAATGGTGGATGTAGATACTTTGGTACCTGATACCTCCAACTCCATCACCAGTTCCTTTGTTGTTGTCTTGGGGTTCAGTTGAACCTTTCGGACCAAAGTTCGTTCAGCCCTCGGAGTTAATTTGTGCCTCCTTCCTGTATAATGCAGCGTTGTCAGTGTGTCCCAAGATTTTTATATTTGCATACAATTGTTTGTACAGATGCTCATGGTACCTTCAGTTGTTTGGAAATTGCTCCAAAGGAAGAACTGGACTTGTGGAGGTCCACAATTCTTTTCCTGAGGTCTTGGCTGAGTTGCTTGGATTTTCCCATGGTCTCAAGGACAAAAATCCACTGGCTCTAAAGTAGGCCCTTAAATACAGCCACAGGTGCAAATTAACTCCCAATTAACTTCTAATCATGACAATTGGCCAATCAAGCTTCTAAAAAGCAATTACATCAATTTATGGAACCTTCCAGACTGTTTAAAGAGACAGTCAACTGGGTGTATGTAAACTTTTGACCCTGTATGTAAACTTTTGAATTCTGATATAGTGGAATAAATCTGTCTCTAATTGATTGTTTTAAAATTACCTCTGATGTGAAAAAAGTAGATGCCCTAATTGACTTGCCAAAAGAAATGTATGGTATCATGAAATGTGTGGAGCTGTGAAAAACTGAGTTTAAATATCTTTAGCCTAGGTGTATGTAAACGTTTGGCCCCAACTGTATATGTACATATACTTAAGTACACTTTTCTTTATACTGTCAGTATAAGCCAATCATACTTAAGTCATGCTAAGTGGATCTCTGATAAGTATATAAAAAGTGCACTGAAAGTATACCTCATATTTAGTTTAAATAAGTATACTAATAGCACACTAATACACTTCTTTTTGGTAAGGGTATGCATTAAGGCAAACCAAGCAAAATGGACAAGGTGTGCTAAATTGCTCATTTGCACGATACAATCCATGTTACATCTCGCTATTATACCAGCTTGGCCATTTTTTTGCTGCTGATATGACATTTGCACGTATTTTTGTGTACACACACCTTTAGTACATCAAGCCCTATGTATTGGACTTTAATCCAAAAGGGCTAATTTCTGTACCATAATCAAGGAGGCTTTATATGCAATTGCAGATACATTGAATATGTAGGCTGTTTCCAGCTGAATATATGTAATTAATTAAACAAAAATCTAAGCATTATCTAATGCGTTTGACAGGATGGAGTGTACCCAGGTCCATATTAAATATCCCCCGTTTCAAATAAATAAATAAAACACACAATACAATGAGTGAGGTATTGAAGCTTAGACGCATTTACCTCATCCATTTACTTTATGAAAGATTCTTTGCCAGGCTTGCTCCCTCAATATTGTTGATCTGGCAGTGTTCTATGCCGTTTGGAAGCTTCTTCTCATCAAATCCCTTCAGAATTTGTATTGCTTTGCTTCATAGAAGCACCATGATCTCTTTAATTGTGAGTGATATACAACCCAACACAATATATATTTGATCTGTAAATCAATAAAAATGATACATTTTAATAGTTTGCTATTTTAATGAGAAACTTTATACCTCACCATGAGTTTTAGTGATTTATATTCCCTTCACAGATCAACGCAATTATAGAAGATGATTGAATCTGCCATTAACTAATCAAATCGTCATCCACGTTTGCCAAACCGCTTGCCCACTAGAGTAATTAACTAGATAAGCTGTCCAATAATCATAGATCTGTTTAACCACATTCGTGAAATAATTCCCAGGGTCCTCATTTATAAATATTGCATATACACAAAACATATTACCTCTCACTTATTATAAATAAACAGTTCAGAACAGAGTGAACACAAAAACAATCACAAACAAACTGTTTTTAGCATAATTCGTACAAACGGAGATGTATGTTCTTACAACAGAGCCCCTCAACATGTTGTACAGTTTAATTGGGAAGCATATTTAATAGGATCTGTCCTGTAATTATTAAACACAACTTACATGTTCTGAAGTTTGTTCTCATAAATAATCATGTGAACCGCTGTTTTTGATGCCTCAGTCAGGCAGATACGAGTGCAAAGTTTCACGTTTGTGTTTTGTTGGTACACAACCTTTTGATGTGAATCCTACACATATATGTTTTATAAATGAGCCGTCTGTCAGAGCTAACTACAATAGAGACTCAAAAAAGAAATAAACAGGGCTGGAGAAAAAAGTTAAGTTTAGCCAAGAGTTCAGCAGGGTTCTGCTCACGCAGTAGGCAAATAATAATGGAGCAAATTACTAACGAAAGCCAGGTCTTAAGTACCGGGCAAAACCGCTGCAAATAATAGACTCTAATTAAGGTCATGAGAGGGCGTGGCTTTGCGCACATTACAGGATCCCCTCCCCGAGGAGTGGCGCCCAACGCGACCACCTGGTTGGCCCGGAACGTCATGGTGAAATATCCTTATCAAGTCCTTGTCCAGGACATGCCGCACAGGAACCCACAAGCGCTCCTTCTTGGGTTGTACCCCAATCCACCAGATACTGGAGGTCATCACGTGACCGGTGAGAATCCAACAGCCATCAAACCGTGAAGACTGTATGACTAGCCAGTAACCGGGGAGCAGGAGCAGCAGGTGCAGCCATGGTAGTTGTAAGGGGAGGCTTCAACCGGAAGACGGGATAGACTTTCATGGCCCTGGGTAGTTGCAACAGAAACTAAACCCAATTAACACCTCATGATCTTGAATGGACCCACATACATCCTCCTGAGTTTGTGTCACTCTCCCGGCATCAGCAGATCCCACTTTCTACGCCAAGCTGGGACTCTCGGCAGTGCCTGTTGGCTTGGAGCTGGTGGCGGCGTTGTGAAGCCAGGAGAGCAGAGTGAGCGCGCCGCCAGGTACAGCTACATCGGCGCACAAAGGCCGCTGCAGACGGAACGCCCACGTCAGCTTCCTTTTCTGGAAAAAGAGGAGGGGGAAGCCGTACTTGCACTCAAACGGTGACCTCTGCAGAGACAAGTGCGTCAGGGTGTCACATGCTAGAACCTGGAGGTGACTTGTGGTCCTTGGCCACTGACGACATCTTGAGGCAGGCTTTGGACCCAGAAAACCTCCTGCAGAACCACCTGAGTTGTCTCCGACGCGGATGGAAGCTCTGGCATAGGGGTAAACCGGGCTGCTTTGGAGAAGCGATCCACGATGTCCAGAACCATGGTGTTACCATCAGACTCTGGATGTCCGGAAACTAAGTCTATGGACCGGGAGAGGAAGCTGCATACCCGCTTGACGGGAGCGAAATAAGTATAGTTATTCTGAACACCAACCCGCCATGCTGCCACATAGTGATCCCCATCTGCCTTGAGAGTAGACCACCAATAGTGTTGTCAAATGAACTCAGCTGTTCAAGTCCTTCCTGGATGGCTGGTGAGATGAGACAAGTGCCCCCATTCCAAGACCTGTGGATGCACTATCGTCACCGGAATGAAGAGACACAGCAGCTGCCTGCACAACTTGGTCAACTAGACCAGAGCCACAATCCTGACCTGCTGGATGATGTTGGTCAAACCAGGTAAGAGCAGAAGGTAATGCTGAAATTGAAGTTGCCAAAGAACAAAAACCAGCAGTTGTGGCGTGGGGTGAGGCATTTAGAAATGCAGTTCCAGAGTCCGATGGTCCAGACGGTCACTGGGTGCCGAGCTCCTTCCAACCAATGAAGCCATTCCATTCCTCCTGTAATTCTACTCGACTGGAGAGCAGCGGCGGGAGAAGAAATCACATGGATGTTGCCTTTGGTTGACAGCACAGCATTGGGAATTGACCACCCCTACTCCGAAATGTCAACCTCCACGATGAATGGCAGACCCGATTGGGAAGATGCAGAAGCAAAGCCGAGATGGGTCTGTGCTTGAGGTTTCTGAAAGCAGCATCGGCTCAAGGGTACCAACGGAAGGGAATCATAGACTTCTTGCTAAGCTCTGCGAGGGGAAGAGCGATGGAGTCAAAGTTTCAAATGAAGCGTCTGTAGAAGTTAGCAAAGTCCAGAAAACGCTGAACTTCTTTGAGTGAGCCTGGATCTTGCTGGGGTCCATCTCCAAGTGCTCCACGGAAACAATGTAGCCAAGGAAGGAGATCCGGCTAGAGTGAAAAGTTAACTTCTCAGGCTTCACAAAGAGGCAATGTTGCAGAACGCTGGCGAACGTCATAATGCTCCGAGGGAGGCAGCTGGAACTCATGCTCTGGTGAAACACGACGTGGAGCTGAAGACACAGCAGCCTGGTGAGCGGGCACAGCAGTGTTGAAGTTAGCCCAAACAGTGTGAGCTGGTCCAGTTTCTGACTAACACCCTGAAGGTGTTGGCCCATTATGCTGGACCGCTTCCTAATGTCTGCTCAAGGGAGCGCCCTGAATAGCGTGTTGCAGAGTGCTGGTATTCGCTGGATCTTCTGTTGGTTCCATTATTCAGGGCTAACTAGGGTAGAGACCCAAATTCAGACAAAAAAAATAAATAAACTGAGTTGTAAACAAAAGGTCAGTTTTACTGAGAGTTCTTCAGTTTTACTTAACCACGTTTTTACAATCTCTTATCTGCCGCCAGTTGGCACAGAATTCACAATGAAGGCTGGTTGATACACGAAGAACCCAATTTCATGACTGATTGTCAACCTCTTCCAGCCGGAGAATTCAAATTTTGTAAAAAAAAAAAAAAAAGGACTGATGACCTTAGGACTGATTAATTAGTACTATCTCAGCCGGCCAATCAAATATTTGTATTCTAAAAACTGCCAGTTACTACTGACAAAACTGGCTACAACCACATATAATTGGTTAAGAGGTTACAAGCGCAAACGGTTTATGTTACGTGCTGGCCGAGGGTGTAGTTCCAGCTCTGAAAAATGAAGCCTATGCGGAAGTCCCTTAATCCTGCATTATTTCTAATAACAAGCAGGGGGTGACTCTCTGGTTTCAGAAGCAACTAGATTGTATGGAAGTCTATGAGAAAATGACCCTATTTCTCACTTACTTTATTTATTTCTCAGTAAACATTTTCTGCGAGATTATGGTCTCAATCGCTAGTTTCAAGTCTTTTTCAATACAGCATGATGTTCATAAATGATGGTCCCATTTAGAATAAAATAGACAATAAAGCAGGGTATGCTTTAGGGCGTGGCTACCTTGTGATACTCAATTGGGATAGAGACATAGCAACGGGCTCCACCCATCGTTCCTCCCAGCTCATTTCCAGCCTCACCCTCTAGTCCAGGTATGGTCAATGCCGTCACTTCGGGTTTAGAAAAAAAAAGATGGCGATGGCCTATGAAACCAACATGGTGATTTTCAAAATGCTAAACTTGAGGCTTAAAAACGGTGGTCCACAAACCAATGGGTGACGTCACAATCACTTTGTCCACTCGTATATACTGTCAATGGTGCTGGCCCGTCAAGTATCAAAATTCTCATTTTACCTCAGCGGAGCATGGGAAGACTACGTTCAGAAAAGGTCACGTGTATTTGATCTACAGCTTCAATTTGAAATCTGAAGCACTTTTGCGAGGTAAGAGTTATTTATAACACAGCATTTTATATAACTTAACTGACTAAACTATTTTGTCACAAAGTCTTTATTTCTAGCGGTAGATGTTTCTGAAAAGTTTTTGCAAGCCAAACGGCTAACGTAATGCTGACGTAGCTGTTCGCTAGGTAAAAACCTGAGCTCCTTTTCTGACTGAATTTTGTGGCAATTTCTGTAAAAGTAGGCAAATATGGTTTAATTATAAATAATTTAGATTGTCTTTTAGCTACTTGTCAATAGTTTTTTGGTAAAATTTCGTAACTTCTAACAGAGTCAGAGTGAGTGAGTTGAGAGACTGAAATCACGGCTGTCCTGACAAAAGAGCCTGGCTCGGACATTTCTTCTATAACATTATCTAGTTTGATGATCAACTTATTTGTTAGAGAAAGGATTTATTAAAACAATTTAAGAAAACCCTAAGCTTGGAAAATCCTCTAAATATGGTCTAAATACCAAGCAACTCGAAGACATGCAGCCAGCTAAATAACCTGACGTTACTAACTTGGCTGACTTGAGAAATGTCGTTCTGTCAAGTTGTCTATGACAAGACATGTCCTTGACAGGATTTGTAGTTGCTTACTGTTTCATGTACATTATCTTACTAGCAAATTAAGATAATTACAAATCTATATATGTAATGAGATATATATATATATATATATATATATATATATATATATATATATATATATATATATATATATATATATATATATATATATATATATATATATATATATATATATAATGTTTGAATGACAGTCACAACAGAGCAAATAGTCATACCGATCCATCCATACAGGATAGGCCTATATATATTTAGCTTGCTGCTCATAAGGAAAGTAAAAGTACTACCTGCATTAGGCCATTATGGTTGGTCTACAAGCCTTTGGTGATAATTTGTTGTTGTAAGGATATGTGAAATAGCACACTGCTGTCAACTAATTGTGGTTTATTTCTCTATTGTAGGGGTTTATGGCGCCATAGACCAAGGTCACCCAATACAGCCACTCTGGAGGACAAAGCAGTAGGCAGCTGACAAGCCTAGCCTCATAGCAGAGCAGGATATGGACTCTAAGGGCATGACTTCTCAAGAAGGGAGGATCTCCTTGTCATGAAACTGCTACAGAAATGTCATGACCGTAAGAGGACGGGAGAAGATGACGAGGATTCTGATCACCAGCCAAGACCATAATACACGGTGGTCCAGTGTTGTTGTTGTTTGCTGTACAACATATAAAATAAAATTGTGTGTTTTATTGAACACATAGACTGTATATTTTTGTAATTTTGTCTTTTTTAAGTACATCTAGTTTAATTCTGTTAATATAGCTGATCATAAGGATTGTGGAGAAGTGGTAAGAAACTTACAAAACTAACATTCTAAGTCCTTAAGTCTGTTTTCCCCACTTGCCCACTGATCACTAAAATTTTCTTAAAAGTTTGCAGTTATATATTCTGCTCATAATTATGAAAATGGCATACACTAAGTTTTCCTCCATCTAGTATACAAAGTAACGTATGGTGGATAAAAAACATTTTTGTAAAAATGTGTGTCTTAAAGCTTCTTGATAAAGGATGATTAAAATCAAATAATCCTATATATATTTATATCATTTGAAAGAACTGCTTCTTATCTTAAAAATGAATAGATGTGTGATGTAATATGAGCACACCACAGACGTTTTAGCATGTCAACTTCATATTCTTGTAAATAATAGAATTTTGGAACTTTTTGTCTCAGGCTGGAAAGGGTTAAATGGTAATTTAATAAGTGCTTCTCTAAATATAGTCAAAATGTCTCATATGCATATACCAGAATTAATGTAGTTTTTTGTGGAGTAATGGAGGAGCATGCAGCGTTAAATTCAATCATGTATATAACAGGTTTGCTTTTTTAACATTACATGCAGGGTTTGGTGTTTTTTTATGTCTTTATAAATCATTCTACAGCATACAAGAAAGGATGTACTGAAACAATTTCAGAAAGGCTCACATCATTTCACAAAAATGTTCCCTTAAAAATGTGTTTAATTTGATAATCATCAGTAGTTTTATAAAACCAAAAAAATTACATGCAGGGTTTGGTGTTTTATAATGTCTTTATAAATCATTCTACAGCATAGAGGAAAGGATGTTCTGAAACAATTTCAGAAAGACTCATAATTTAACAAAAATGTTCGCTTAAAAATGTTTAATTTGATAATCATCAGTAGTTTTCTAAAACAAAAAACAAGGTCCATTCTCCCTAAAATATATGTTTTGAAACCTTTTCAATTAATAAAAAAAAAAAGATTTGTTTATATGAAATTTTATAAAAATATAAAGTTCCTTCCAATTTCTTTCACTTTTTGAAATGGCCTCTAAATCACATACAGTGCATCCGGAAAGTATTCATACCCCTTCACTTTTCCCACATTTTATTATGTCACAGCCTAATTACAAAATGGATGAAATAAAAACAAATTCTCAACATCCTAGACACAATACCGCATAATAACAAAGTGATTTTTTTGGGGGAAATGTTTTGCAAATGTATCAAAAATAAAAAAAAAGTAAAATATCACATGTACATACAGTGGGGCCAAAAAGTATTTAGTCAGCCAGTGATTGTGCAAGTTCTCCTACTTACAAAGATGAGAGAGGTCTGTAATTTTCATCATAGGTACACTTCAACTATGAGAGACAAAAATGAGAAAAAAAATCCAGGAAATCACATTGTAGGATTTTTAAAGAATTTATTTGTAAATTCTGGTGGAAAATAAGTATTTGGTCACCCACAAACAAGCAAGATTTCTGGCTCTCACAGACCTGTAACTTCTTTAAGAAGCTCTTCTGTCCTCCACTCGTTACCTGTATTAATGGAACCTGTTTGACCTCGTCATCTGTATAAAAGACACCTGTCCACAGCCTCAAACAGTCAGACTCCAAACTCAACCATGGCCAAGACCAAAGAGCTGTCGAAGGACACCAGGAAGAAAATTGTAGACCTTCACCAGGCTGGCAAGAGTGAATGTGCAATAGGCAAGCAGGTTGGTGTGAATAGATCAACTGTGGGAGCAATTGTAAGAAAATGGAAGACATACAAGACCATTGATAATCTCCCTCGATCTAGGGCCCCACGCAAGATATCATCCCGTGGGGTCAAAATGATCATGAGAACGGTGAGCAAAAATCCCAGAACTACACGGAGGGACCTGATGAATGACCTGCAGAGAGCTGGTACCAAAGTAACAAAGGCTACCATCAGTAACACACTATGCTGAGAGGGACTGAAATCCTGCAGTGCCAGGCGTGTCCCCCTGCTTAAGCCAGTACATGTCCAGGCCCGTCTGAAGTTTGCCAGAGAGCATATGGATGATCCAGAAGAGGATTGGGAGAATATCATGTGCTCAGATGAAACCAAAATAGAACTTTTTGGTAAAAACTCAACTCGTCGTGTTTGGAGGAAGAAGAATGCTGAGTGGCATCCCAAGAACACCATACCTACTGTGAAGCATGGGGGTGGAAACATCATGCTTTGGGGCTGTTTTACTGCAAAGGGGACAGGACGACTGATCCGTGTTAAGGGAAGAATGAACGGGGCCATGTATCGTGAGATTTTAAGCAAAAACTTCCTTCCATCAGTGAGAGCATTGAAGATGGAACGTGGCTGGGTCTTCCAGCATGACAATGATCCCAAACACACCGCTCGGGCAACGAAGGAGTGGCTCCGTAAAAAGCATTTCAAGGTCCTGGAGTGGCCTAGTCAGTCTCCAGACCTCAACCCCATAGAAAATTTGTGGAGGGAGTTGAAAGTCTGTGTTGCCCAGCGACAGCCCCAAAACATGACTGCTCTAGAGAAGATCTGCATGGAGGAATGGGCCAAAATACCAGCTACAGTGTGTGCAAACCTGGTGAAGACTTACAGGAAACGTTTGACCTCTGTCATTGCCAACAAAGGTTTTGTTACAAAGTATTGAGTTGAACTTTTGCTATTGACCAAATACTTATTTTCCACCATCATTTACAAATAAATTCTTTAAAAATCCTACAATGTGATTTCCTGGAATTTTTTTCTCATTTTTGTCTCTCATAGTTGAAGTGTACCTATGATGAAAATGACAGACCTCTCTGATCTTTCTAAGTAGGATACCTTGCACAATCAGTGGCTGACTAAATACTTTTTGGCCCCACTGTAAGTATTCACACCCTTTACTCAATACTTTGTTGAAGCACCTTTGGCAGCAATTACAGCCTCAAGTCTTCTTGAGTATGATGCTATAAGCTTGGCACACCTATTTTGGGGCAGTTTCTCCCATTCTTCTTTGCAGAGAGTCTCAAGCTCCATCAGGTTGGATGGGGAGCATCGGTGCACAGCATTTTCAGATCTCTCCGAAGATGTTCAATCAGGTTCAAGTCTGGGCTCTGGCTGGGCCACTCAAGGACATTCACAGACTTGTCCCGAAGCCACTCCTTTGTTATCTTGGCTGTGTGCTTAAGGTCGTTGTCCTGTTGGAAGGTGAACCTGTCCAGTCTGAGGTCTAGAGTGCTCTCGGGCAGGTTTTCATCAAGGATCTCTCTGTACATTGCTGCATTCCTCTTTCCCTTGATCCTGACTAGTCTTCCAGTTCCTGCCACTGAAAAACACCCCCACAGCATGATGCTGCCACCACCATGCTTCACTGTAGGGATGGTATTGGCCAGGTGATGAGCGGTGCCTGGTTTCCTCCAGACATGACGCTTGGCATTCAGGCCAAAGAGTTCAATTTTGGTTTCATTAGACCAGAGCATTTTT
>CM030173.1:24340695-24366913 GCA_017639675.1 Aplochiton taeniatus
GCCGTATCGCGTCATATAAGATGCTTAGTACAAATATATATTCCGTGCGACCCGTACAAACATCTGCACAAACTAATATATGCATTTCATATTGTCATACAGACTTTAACTTAAATGTTGCATTGTATTTAGGATCAAATATACCCTTGTCTAGACCAGAAAATGGTAAACATGTTAATTTGATAGTAAAGTGTTGTATTCACTGTTGCAAATACAATGTAGCTGATTTAGACTAGACATGCATTTTTAAAGAGATTCGATGTGATTGCTTTGCGCAGCTGGGGGACATGCGGACGCCAGCCTCGCAAGCAACAGGGTTGTGAATATAGTGGGCTTGCTATTTTTTCCATGGCAATTGTGCAAAAATAGCTAGGGTTGCCAACTGTTGTGATTTGAATCACGGTGACATTGTTAATGGCCACGGTAACGTTAGTTTTATATGTAGGGTGGCCATCAGTCTGGCTTTAGGCCGGACAGTCCAATTTTGACTATTTCACTGTGTCCGTGAACTGGCGCAGCCTTGAGCCGGATGCTCATTTGTCCTCCTTTTGAGATCATCCATGTTATGCCACGTTTATTCCGTTAAGACCTGTATGTGTGGTCTAACAATTAATTGGCTGAAAGCAGTGTTAAATAAATGGGAAAGGCATTTCAAAAGTTACGCAATTATACATTCAACTATGTACTGAGTACACAAAGATTTTGTTTACAAATTCATAAGAAATGGAAATGAGAAGAAGAAAAATGGCACTGTCACGTATAGGGTTCGGGTTTAAAATACTGTGGGGGGGGGGGGGGGGGGGGGGGGGGGGGGGGGGGGGGGGGGGGCGGGGATTCATTGATACATTCAAGTTTTTAATGTGAAATGTAAAGGTGTCCTCCTTTTTGATGGTATTCATATTACTTTAAAAACGGATGTGCAATGCAAGCCTATTGCACACCATTGATTAGCGTACTTGCTGCATCAAAAATGAAGACCAGCTTTAATCCAACAAAATCATTCAGAAATGAAGACCAGGAGCAGCCCATTACGCTGGCTGGCTGGCTGGCTGGCTTGACATAACCAGAATGTAAACGGCCCCTTTTCAGAAAGTTTTTAATGCGTTTCTGTAATGCATTTTAAAGGTAAAATCCATTTGCGAGGAAACAGTTTTACCCACTCTGCCACCGTGTTTGCCCTGTAGATTTCTCCTGGGGTCACTAGATGGCAGTACAAGACCACAGAACTGGTGCCCCAATTAATTTGAATTGAAGAAGACTTTGCGATGTCATTATGTTTTGCATCTTACTGATGCAATCACATAATACAAATTTGAAGGGAGCTAGATGTATATTGCATCATTCTGATGTAATCACATAATAAGAATGAAAAAAGAATGCTCACCAAAAAAAGAAATGCCACCAGCTTGGGAGTAACATACATTTTTCTCCATAGGCTTCAGCCCACACTGTTACTTTTGTAGCCTCTAAGTGCTGTCTGACAGAATGAACATACTGTTAATGTATTGCTCATTTCGTATTGTTATTTTCCACCACAGATTACCAGTGTAGGAAACTGGTGATTCTGCTGTCTTAAATGTTGCAGTGAGATTGCTACTTGCTGGTGGATCATGGCGTTGCTGCAGTTAGCGAAAGTTGTTGATATGAAACCATGGTGACAAAAGTTACGACACAGTTCCTGTTTCCACCAGGGAGAGGGAACTTCATCCCGAAGCTTGCCGCTGTATTTACTCCATACCAGTGTTGGGCAGTAACTGAGTACTGAGTAATATATTACTGTAATATTATTACTTTGACCAGTAACAAGTAGTGTAAGGGATTACAATCTCCAAAACAATAATTATATTACAGTTACTAATCCAAGTAACCAATACACAAAAAACATTTTGTCCAAGATAGGCTATCTTATGCTAACGTTTTTATGCGCGCCATGCAGGTCAGGGTCACGCAGTGTTGGCAATTTAGCGACTTTTTTTTAGAGATTTTGAAACTTTTTAGAATCCCCAAGCCACTTTATTTCATAAAAGCGACTAGCGACAAATCTAGCGGCTTATTCACACCATCTGGGGAAAAGTGAGAAATCTATTAAAGTCCAATTTATTCTCATGCATGCTGCTCAGAGTAATCACAGTAAGTGTCTCTCTCCCTCTCCTTTACGCTGTGCGCACTGGGAGAGTGAGTTTTCAACTTTTAGTTTGCAACTCACAGTTATAGTCCCATGAACTCAAAATGCAGTTTTTATCCATTATGGCTGAAAACTGGTATATTTGATGGACATGGCTGAAGATTAACATTTGCTTGGTTGGAGACCCCAATACTGATAGTGGACACAGTAGCGCCCCCTGGAAGCTTACTTTTAGATGAACATTATATCCATTTAACTTGAAGACCATAAATCAGAATAGGTAAATTCTTTCAGCTGAAGCTTTAATGCAGTCCTACTTATAATTCATGTCAAAACAATATTACAGCAATTCATATTATTGTTTAAAAAGTAGGCCTACAGTAAACCACTTAAATATAAATACAATCTGTACAACCAAACTACACTGTAAATTTAACTAATAATTATTATCACTGTTTAATAATTCACAATATATTCTAAATGCCATATTCATAATCATCATCATTCTCAAGTTTTATACAAATATAAACAAACAAAAATACTGCACTACAGTTAACAAAAGTCATAATGATGAATACAACGTGGGCCCATATTTGTAGTTTTTGGATTCCTTCCGATGAGGGTTAGAGAAGGTTTACAATTAGCCTTACGAAAACATATACTGACGTAATATTCAAGGAAATTAATAGTTGAGCTTAAAAGAAAAGTTGACAATATGAAGAGGAGAATATTATTTCGAAGTACATTGGCTCATATATGCTGTTATATTATGTTGCTTGTATTTGTTGGGAAGCTAACGTTAGCATGCTATGAGCTGCAACGAATGGTTGAAACAATATAACGTTGATATACCACGTATCTAGAAATGTTGATATGATACGTATTTTGTCTTCAAATACGTTGGTATTCTACGTATCCGCGGTTTGCAGAAACGTACAGTGCCAACGTTTTATTCTGGCGACTGGGTTGCAGAACCGGTTAACCTGGGTGGCCTGAGCCTCGCTGGTGACGTCATGACCGTTCAAGTAAGTTAATGGTAAGGGTTGGCGTATCAACTGCACGCAAAATCGGACTTTGGCGTGCACTGCACGCAATTTGAGAGTGTATTCTCGTGCTATTTGTACGCAGATTTTTACTGCTGCTAACAGAAACACCTCCCGCGTGCTAATAATCCTTATATAATGCTTCGGTGGGTACAAAAAGTAACAATTAAGTCTTACGATGCAGTCATGCTGCTGGTTTGCAAAGGAGCACCTGGATTCTTTCGCTTTGAGCGCTCGTGCTAAGAAGTTGGGAAAAGGTACGGTTGTGAAAAGCCATCTCTGATTTGTAGAGCTTACAGAGCTGTTGGGTCTGTGTTGAAAGTACTCCCACACTTTGGATGAGGGGGGAGTTGTTTTAGTAGCAATTTTATCTCCATGGAAATCCATACGTTCTTTTATGACGTAATTGCCTTATGCAAATCGACGTATTTTCGAAATCGATTAGAATCAACGCGTCGCCACAGCCCTAGCCTGAACACTGTTTTCATCCACACTGTTTGAAAATATTGATTCAGAAAGAGACAAAAAATCTTTTTAATTAGACGTATTATTTGGAAACATTATGTTTTAGATTTGCCTTATTTAACAAACTGAAAATCTGAATCTTGAGGATATAAAAATATCAATCATCAGATTCTGTTATAAATAAATAAATATTTTTTGAATATTGATTCAGTTTGAAAAACAATTCTTTTGTCTTAAAGTGACTATACGTGTAAGCATAGCCTATCCTTTTATTTGGATTTGCATCGCATGCCAAAACTCACAAAACAACAAGGTCACAATGTGGGGTGGTGTTCGGCAAAATCAGGAGAAGCAGTACAGTCGTGGTCAAAAGATTTGAGAATGAAACAAATATTAATATTCACAAAGTCTGCTTCCTCAGTTTCTATTATGGCAAGTCCCTCTTTGCCATGAAAATGAGCTTAATCCCCAAAAACATTTCCACTGCATTTCAGCCCTGCCACAAAAGGACCAGCTGACATCATGTCAGTGAATATCTCGTTAACACAGACTTGATGTTGATGAGGACAAGGCTGGAGATCACTCTGCCATGCTGATTGAGTTTGAAGGGCAACCAAGAAGCCACTTCTCTCCAAGAAAAACATCAGGGACAGACTGATGTTCTGCAAAAGGTACAGGGATTGGACTGCTGAGGACTGGGGTAAAGTCATTTTCTCTGATGAATCCCCTTTCTGATTGTTCGGGGCATACGGAAAAAAGCTTTTCCGGAGAAGAAAAGGTGAGCGCTACCATCAGTCCTGTGTCATGCCAACAGTAAAGCATCCTGAGACCATTCATGTGTGGGGTTGCTTTTCAGCCAAGGGAGTGGGCTCACTCACAATTTTGCCCAAGAACACAGCCATGAATAAAGAATGGTACCAAAACATCCTCCGAGAGCAACTTCTCCCAACCATCCAACAACAGTTGGTGACGAACAATGCCTTTTCCAGCATGATGGAGCACCTTGCAAAAAGGCAAAAATGGTAACTAAGTGGCTAGGGGAACACAACATCGACATTTTGGGTCCATGGACAGGAAACTCCCCAGACCTTAATCCCATTGAGAACTTGTGGTCAATCCTCAAGAGGCAATTTGTCCTCACTGCAAAATTAGAATTCCTAATACTGATAATGGTTTGGGTTAATAACACTATGTTTTGTTGGTGGGTATTTATTTCATTTAGTTAGCATTATCCGTTTGATATTTTGTCGAATTATGTTCTTCTGAAGTATTAAGCAGATTAACAAATATGAACTAGAATGGCATTTCTGAGAGAAAAGCTAATGTGATTGCGTTCCGCAGCAGGATGTCATGTGGACGCCAGCCTTGCAAGCAACGGTGTTGTGAAGACAGTGGCCTTGTAAGCAGGGTTGCCAGACCGGATCGACAGATTCCAGTCCAACCACAGTCTAAGAACCACCCAATCCACCAAAACGAAAATGTATTGGCCTATTGCCCGAAAATCCCCACCTTTTATTTACCTGTCCAATGCTATTTTTCCAGCCAAATGTGATCAAAAGTTGCCTTTTTGGATAGAAAACCACTCAATCTGGCAACACTGCCTTCAAGGAGAAGGTTGGAGCGGGCCACTTTCTGTTTAGTGAAGTTGTCCAATGCCAGCAAGGCACATTCCAATTAGCTCACATAACCGTGGTTACCAGGTAACCTTCATTACACAACACAAACAAGCTATGTTTGCTAGCAATCTCAATAAATGCAAAACAAACCACAAAACACATGCAGGTAAATTACTTCTGCGTGACAGCTAGCTATGTTCAACGGTAAATTGTCCCCAAAAGAGTGTGGTACCATGTAAATGGAAATGCAATAGACCAGTAAACATAGACTCGCTTATTGCATTTGAATATTTTCCATTGCACAGCGTAGTACAGCAGATCAAGTCTTTGAAAATCAAAGTCAATGCCGTTTTCATTTTCAAATTGTTAAAAAAAATGCATTTTACACAAACGGAAAATGAAGCAACTTTTTTTATATAGCATTTTCCTTTTCAAATTTGAATGACCATTTTAATATAGTCCATAGTTATGCGGGGTACGACTTTGAAAACCAAATGTCTAATAGCGTTTCCATTTTAGTTTTAATATTGTGATAGAATGCCCTGAGGAGAATAGGAAAATGCAAATTTAAATGTTGCATTTCCATAAAAAATGTGAACGAAATAACACATACATATGTGGAAAGTGACAACGCTATTGTGGAACTACATTTGCATTTTCAAGTTTACATTATAATTTTTATATAGTTGTCTATAGGCTTACATAGACCAGAGCTCCCCACTCTTCATAACAGGCAAACAATATCTAGAACTTACCTCCTTTAAGAGGAACAGACCCGCACCTGAAGCAAGTTGAGAATTCCTGCCAGTTATTCCAAACCAATCATAGAGAAACCCCCATTTTATGCAATATGCACGTTGCATAGTTTTTGCAATTAATGTTACAAGCTACTGATTGAAAAATAATTGAAGACCCTGGGGTTAACAGACATATAACGCTGCTTTTAGCCATTTTGGTCTCTATATGTTTAGTCAAATGAATGATATATATTTTTTTTTTCAAATGTATTGTAATTAGCTTTTCAAATGTTCTTTGTTTTCATTACATATTATTCTGTTAATGTTTTATAATATACCGTTTTTTGTGTGCAGAGGGAACAGTTGGAAAATACATTTTATCTCAATTTGGACAAAAAAAGCTAAGTTAGGATCATATGAGTCCTCTAGAGATCTGAGTTCCAATGTTTTTTTCCCGTTTTAGTACATTCGCCATCTCACCAGAGAGTGCCACAGGTTAAAGTATTTCTCACATATGAATTTTGAATATACATAAGGTATACAATACTACCTGGGCTGCTTCCGAGGAAAATTGTTGAGATATTTTTGTTACTGTTCACAGCACGACATTTGAGAGGAATATTCCACCTGTACCTGAGGGTGAAAAATACAGATTAAGCTTATGTATAATAAATAACAGTTTAAATGAATTTATTAATCAGTTGTAATCATATTTATCTCTTCTAATGTTCATCAGAAACTGACGTAAATATTTAACCAATTAACTAGAAGGACTTGGAGGAAATAAATAACCACTTGGAAATCTACAAAAGATTAAATGAATGTCAGAAAGACCCTTACCGAAGAGGTGATGGGGGTTGAGTGGGATCTGCATTGGGGTTCAAGAGGAATCTTTTCTGTGTTACTTTTGCCACATTGCTTGAAATGGATAGGTCAAGCACAGGGTAGCCCATTTGTGTGGTCCATGTGTCCATTACATTTGCGATTTGCAACCCGCTCACCTGTATATATTAATATATATATATATATATATATATATAATAGTTAATATAATATAAGTTATTAACTGACATAAAAAAGTATATAGTACGTTATAAAGTATCTTACATTAGCAAGAGACTCCCAGAAGTTTGCAGTTTTGGCGTTCTTGTAGTGGTAGTCCTTCAAGTACTTCTAATATAAAGAGACAACCAACCAGGGAGCATCAAGTAGTTAGTTAAGCCTTTTGAAGTGCTGCTTGTAAATTATCAGTAAAAGAGCAAACAATTAAGAATCTCACTCTGCAGCCATCTCTAAATTTGTCTCTGCCCATCCAGTCTTCCAGCATTCTAAGAAGTGAAGCTCCCTAGAAAATAGTTACAGGAGATATGCTTTATTATTAAAGGAGCAGTATGTAAGTCTAGGCCAAAATGAGCAAGAGTTTGAATCACAACAGCCCAAAAAGCCAACCTCATGTGTCTCTGATCCCGCCTATCCCTCTCCTAAGCCCCTCCTTTAAAATGGTTTTGATACATGCCTGTGTCCTCCCTGACTTGAGTGAGCTTGAGTAACGCTTTTCTTCCATTTAAGCCGTGCTTTTGTCCAGGAATGTGCACCTGAGGTGATCACATTTTTTTTATGATTTCTTAAAAACGAACATCAGAAATAACACGCATTTAGTGAAACCTGGCACTCAAGGAGCAAAACCACAATCCAGATCAGCACAACTATAAGCACATTCTCAGCCTCACACTTTTTGCATAACACTACACACAATTTCTTGCAAAACACTAAACACACTTCTCTACATTAGACACAGAAACCAAACATGATGTTACTTCTTTGCCATTTCTAAGCACTGCCTTTGAAAATACATAACATATGAACCAATTGATCAAACACGCTTAACAGGTGTATAGACACTTAGATGCTTAATTGTAAACTCACTAATCAGGCGAAATCACTTTAAAAAGCCAACAGGTGAGTGTATCAACAAAAAAGGAAGGCAACGTTGAGGGAAGAGGAAGAGGTTGAGTGAGAAAAAGGGGGAGCCTGCGGAGGAAGAGGTAGAAGTAGACCTGGAGGAGGACGTGGACAAAGATGACGGGACCAAATTTACAGTCGAATATGTTCTGTTCGGATTTTAAGTGCAAAATGTAACCTTTGGAAATGCAAGGATTTGACTGATTTTACAAATTGGGGAAACATTTATATTTTCTTCGTGTGCAGTTTTGGTCAATATATTCATGTACTTTATTCCAACAATATTTCTGAAAAATCCAACCCAGACTATGACATTAGAAAAGTGGAAATGGTAAAAGTGTCTTCAGTTGAGCACGGCAGTATGTAACTGGTTCAAACATAATCAAATAGTTTGAACCCTGTGTTTGGTATACTGGGTTTTTGTAAATTAGTGTATAATTTTGAATGAAGTGTTTCATTTTGCAAAAGGTCGGAGGCGTTCTGCTACTTGTGTGTACGGTTGTGTGAATTGTGTGTAGTGTATTGACAAAATGGGCCCTGTTTTCAAAATTGTGCTTAAGCAATCGTAAAAACTAACAGGCAGGTAGTCAGGCCTCTTTAGGTAATAAACATAGAAAATTAAACTTACATATTGCAACTTTAAAGGGCCCATGATGTCAGATTTTGAATATTTCTGTGTAGCATTGTTTTATTACTCGGAGGGATTGTACCATCAGAATTACTGTTATGAATTATGTTCTCTAGTTCACCTCCGACAACACATCTACCCTATTTTACAAGTCGTTCTGAATCGCGGTCTGCTGTGAGGTAGAAAACGGGAGTCAATGTAACTGACCAATCACGAACTCAGGCTTGTAAGGTAAGGTTACTCTAGCAGAAGCGGGAGCAAGCATAATTTGCTAGTAAAATACACACAGCCTACATAACATTTCTAAATAACGGATTTAATCGCTGATATAACACATGTGGACACTGCCTATCTATGCACTGCAACCAGGGTTGTAGTACATTTTATAAAGTGCCGGAGTGCATGTGTCTGAGTGGAGGAGCAAGCAGTTTGATAAAGATTCATATTGCTAAAGATAGATCACTGGCATAGGCAGCGCGTGACGCTGATGATTGGGAGGCTAATATTTGACCAACTATAGCCTACTTTTCAACAACCACGGAGGACAATGTTATTATGTTCATATGCACTGACGGCAAACAATGGGCTAACACACAGCTAATAATGCAACACAGTAAATATAGGCCGACTGCGGGTAAATATTTGACCAAACTATCATACTTGTTTCAATGACTATGAAGCAGGGACGTACTGGGGACATTAAGACAGAGAGGCAGTTAATGTAAGCGTCTGTAGGGCGCGAGCAGGGACATTTTGGGAGTTGTTTTAGTTGTTGAGTTACAACATTTAATTTCGATCAGCAATATTGTTAAATATTTGAGTGAAAAAAAAGTTATATTATTACAACATTTAAGGGAAGGCTCAGCCGGCCCTTCTCTAACCTACGTTACCCGCCAGAATATAATATAAACAGAATATTTGTAACAATAGCCCAATGATGCCACTTGAGAAGGGGGCAAACGCCAAGTTCACGGAAAACGACAGAAGCTGAATTGAAATTCCATTGTGACAGTTTGTTTTTAGTTGTAGGCGTTGTGAAATCAAGTTATAAACCCCCAAACCACGTTGCAGAATATGTTAGGGTAAATAGCAACTGTATGTTACCTTGCTGTAGGATATGGCATCAAACACTGATGTAATCTCAGCAGGAGTGGACACATCAACAATGATTGGATGGGAGGAAAGGAGAGCATCATCCAACATTACAGGAAGTACATCACCGATGAGCATAATGTCACGCTGTTTAACATGGGCAAAGATATTCGGGGTTATTAGATTAATTGACTACCATTTAGAGAGAACAGCAAAACAGATGGACTACAGTGAAGTTATATTATAAATCACACACTAAAAGGCTGTAGTTAAATTTGTATTTAAAGATTAAACTTTCCAAATGGCATTTTATGATGATACATACAGGTTCTTCTTGGTATTCTTTCAGAAACATCTTACTGTGCAATGTCTCTAAACTATGATCTATGAGTTAATCCAATGATTTTATTTGATTTAATGCTGTGTAGGTCACAGTTGTATTTGCAAATGATTAACTAAATTATTTGAAATGTCTCATTGTGACAAAGCTCCCCAAATGATTTATATTATTAAGTTAGGGATTTACTGTTACATTTTTCAGTGTTGGAACTATTTTTGCCCTAATTGCAAATCTTTGATGTGTGTATACAAATCTTGAGATTGCTAAAATCACAGACAAAATCTGAGCCTGCAATGTGCAAGAGCCAATATAAGATAATAGCCACCTTATTACTTATGTCATATACCAAAACATCGGACAGGGCTGTATTAAAAGTTCGGGCATGTACAACGATATAGCACGTATTTATGGGGTATAAAACTCCTTCACTAATGTTATGGTTAACACCGTAAAAGAGTGTTACAATCTAAAACAGGAATCCAAACTATGGGAACATTTTGGTTGGTTAGGTACCATTATGTTTGAACTATCATTAAATCTGGTGTCAAGATTTAAAAATATTTATATAATTTTTAATACCACCCTCTTAGTGGTGTGCCTGAAGCCGAATAGGTGTTTAGAAACACCCAAATAGTGCATTTTAAACTTATAGAGATAGTCAATGAAGCAGATCATGATTATTGATCTATCTATGACTATCATGACTAATTAACAGACTACTTTTAGTACATTCTACATTTTGGTGTACACATAGGCCTACTTTTGAATCCTACATCCAAGTGCAGAAGGCAATTTGATTTAGCGTTTACATGACTAATATTTTCGTAATGAACGGATTATCAGAAATCTACATCACCTCTTTATATCCGATTGAATTCTTGATCGGATTGGGGTATTTCATTACTATCAAAGTGTTTACAGGAAGCATTTTCATTCCGACTGAGCTTGAATCAGATTGTTAACGGAATATTAGACTCCATGTAAATGCAGCTATTGTTGTACTTGCATAGTAAAAGGGCCAGGTTTAAAACCCAGAAATCTATTATGTTCTATTAGTGTGTTCAGACCAGTTTGCTTCAGAACCTTAATCAATCAAATTTTTCCTAAAATAATTTTCAAGAGGCCTATTGTATACGGTACCCTGTACAACTTGATGTTTGAAATAAGTTGCAACTATACAAACCAGGGACACGCTCCCTCTGCTAAGTACTTTTACAGCATTAAAGTCTTTACATTTAACAGGGTGACAGTGTAATAAAAAAAATCCTACCATTTTCCATGTAGGCTCAGCATGCTCCACACCGACGTACTCAAAAAAACTAGCAAACCCTTCGTTTAGCCAAAGGTCATCCCACCAATCCATTGTCACGATGTTCCCAAACCACTGTTGAGGGAAGATATACATTTTAATTTCAAGGAAATGTAAGGCAGGACATGCTTTAACCTTTACATGCTTTAACATGTTCAGCACATTTCGGTGTAAATTAATAAAACATTTTGATTTCTTTTTATCTGAAGAACAGGAAAAACTGATAACCAAATCATATGTTTCGTATAAAAGCTTTATATTTGATATAAATGACAATAACAATGTTACAAAGGGCTTTGACAACAGTTTTTTCAAAGAAAGCGGAATAAAAAAAATTACTCAGGAGCTAAGACAATAAGAAAAAAGGAATTAAATTAACTAAAATAAATACATGTAAGAAATATGAGATAAATAAACAATAAATAATTATATAAAAAAGTGGAAAAGCTCTATCACCCCATTTACTCCTAGATTTCTAGAGGGTTTTAGATGTGTAGCAAGAGAGCCACTTGTCCGGAATTTTGGGGGCTAAAAATCATTGTCAAATTTTATTTGATTTAGTTGGAGAACAACCGACTTTTTATGTAATTAAGGGATTCCTTAACGCTGACCAGGGTGCTCATTTGTAATAGCAGGAATATACAACTGAGTATCACATGCATTACAATGAAAGGAGAAATTATGTTTGGCATATCATATGACCCAAGAGAAGTATATAAATTGATAGGAGGACAGGGCCTAGAATAGAACCTTGAGGCACATCATCCACCACACTACAGTACACTTAGGAAACAGATTCTCAACCCTACACAGAATTTGCGTCTTGAATTTAACACTCAAAAAAATAAATCATTGGATGAACGTAATTCAAACATGCTACCTATATTCCATCTAAACAAATCAAGTACATTCAATTAATTTGTACTTAGTTAGTCCGGTCATATTAATTTAAGTTCAGCTTATATTGGTCAAACACTTTAGTACAACGAAATTCATCCTTGTTGCATGAACTAATATAGGTTGTGTCCGTTATACTAATGTCAGTCTTGTTGAATGAACTAATATAGGTTATGTCTGTTATATTATTGTTAATCTGGTTGAATTAAGTAATATAGGTTTTGTCTGTTATACTAATAGCAATCTTAATGTTTTAATTACTAGTAAAATGTAAAAAGAAAGGGAAAACAACGGCATTACCACTATAAGGACACAGTTAACTGCAGCTTAGACTTTTCAAAAGATTAAATATGCCAATCCTTGAAAAATAAGTTAGGCTCAGTATCACAAAGAGAAACCGAAATAGTTCGATAGATTTTAAATCAATACGTATATGAGCAAATCCCTAAATTCGCTTTTGAATTTCATTTGCCATTGGATTTTTAATAGGATATAATGACAGTAAGGCCCATTTGGCTACTCATCAAAATACAGTATATCTAAATTGTCACTTAGGTATCTAACATTTCGATTTTGTTTCATTGAATTTCCTGTTTTTCCAATGTGCTTTATTCGATCATTAAGTTTTGGGCGCATTTGAACACGGACGCATTTGAGCCCTAGGTTTACTCCTCCCCTTAAGAGTGATCAAACAAATTCAATACCCATGAACCGTAGGGTACAAACTCTATGGTCAGCAGAGTAAAAGTGTCTTGCTACATGAGACTTCTTATCTTTATTTCTGATGCATAAATGGTAAATGCAATTTGATTTAATCTTCATCAAAGTCATAAGAATAGATAAACAGTGTGCTTAAAACAATAATCCACAAATGTAACTTTTTTCGTCCATCGTGAATATATCTTTTTCTTTGTTTCACATTTCTCAGTTTGATATTCATAGTTATGCACTAAGCACTTTCTGCACTCATCTTTTGTATTCACATGAAGGGATCTTGTACTGTATTGTCTTGTATTATTGTATCTGTGTTCTGTCTGGTATGTTGTCTTTCATGTTGTATTTATAATGGATTGAATGTGTTTTTTAATACCTGGCTGCAACCAAATTTCCCCTAATGGGATGACTTGACTTGACTCGACTCGACTCGACTCGACTCGCGTCTGAAGTTTGAAAGCGTACTAAAGTATATCTAAACACCTTTATCTTCATGAATCCACAGTAAGACACATTGTGTATACATGGGAAAAAGTTCCACACTATTGCCACTCTAGAAGTGGGCCATGTTGAAAAGATTACTGAAAGAGCACAGCGAAGAATGCTCAGAGGTTAAGCATAATGCTAGTGTCAGCTAGCTTCTTACAGAAATCTCTTCCGCTTACAAACATTACGGTTTACAAGTCTATAATATGTAAAACGCTGGACAAGAATGGTGTTCATGGGAGAACACCACGGAAGAAGCCACTGCTGCCCCAAAAACAACATGACTGCACTCTCAAACACAAAAAAATTATACGTTGTGAAGTTTCTATTGAACGTGTACCTGTTAGGATTTGTTACCTGCTGGTTTTTTCCCCGTGTGGATGTCCCCGTGTTTTTCTATGTGCTCCCTGGCTGGGCGTGGCCAACCTACTTCCTCCTTCCAGCCACTAATGCTCCACAGCTGCAACCCGTTCATCCCAATCTACTACAATCCTGACTCAGTATAAAAGACCGGTCATCACTCCCACTCATCGCCAGTTCGTCAGACTACCTCGTGTGGTAAACGCTACAGCCTAAACCCTTTGTCTACCTAGGACAGTTACCTGTGGATATATTTTGCCTATGCTTACTTTTTGTCTCCGGTGCCAGGACCAGTATCCAGCCCGTTACCTGCCAGCCGCGCTCAGCCACCTCTCTCGCCTCACCTGCTCCGCTGTTCCCTGTGCTTGGTTTCCTTGGACCCGCTTCCTGGATCTCCCTTTCACTGCCCAACCTGCCAGCATTCCATCCCAGTTGAAATCCGCCTCATGTGCTATTAAACTCTGTTCCGCCATCTAAACTCTCCGGCCTCCTATTTCAGTGTTTGCACTTGGGGTTCAGTTTTGTTGATCGGCTGCTTACCGTAACAGTACCATGCACAGTTCTGCCAAATGAGTTACTTAATCCAAAGGTTGGGCATTATCTTTGCTACAATGCGACAATTATTGTGTCATTTGTCAAAACGTCTAGGCAGTCTGCTCTTATTTCCCACGAGTAAAATCTAAGATGAAAGGCTTTCATATTTTCTTTATAAGATTGAGACAACCAGGGCTGCAAAAACAGAGACAAGAAACCCTGCATCTGTATTCTTGGTGCAATTAGTTGCTTTGAAATGTCAGTTTGATAGTTGTGTATGTGTCTCAAGTTCATTCATAATGGAGGTTAACAGCTTGTGACAACAAACGCGGTTTAGGCATTACCTGTTGAGAAGTAATACCCATGACATAATTCATGTACGGTAATGCAGTTCTAAATGATGGACATTGAAGTATAATAAATGATAGTTGTGTATGTGTCTCAAGTTCATTCATAATGGAGGTTAACAGCTTGTGACAACAAACGCGGTTTAGGCATTACCTGTTGAGAAGTAATACCCATGACATAATTCATGTACGGTAATGCAGTTCTAAATGATGGACATTGAAGTATAATAAATGTAATTTCGCCAACTAATGAAACCATGATCTAGAGTGTGAAGCAAAAGACTGAGATTTATACTTTAATTTTATTGGTGTAAGTGTATTAAATGTTTTGTTCAAATAATATGTCTGGATAAGGTATGTTGCTCTTTTGCTGACTGCAAACCAAATGATAGCACTCCACACATATCCAACTGGAACGGACTACAACTATTAAACATACAGTGCCCTCCACAATTATTGGCACCCCTGGTTCAAGGTTTTGACTTAGCCTCCAAATTCCCCAGATCTCAATCTGATTGAACATCTGTGAGATGTGCTGGAACAAGTCCGACCCTTGGAGGCCCCACCTTGCACCTTACAGGACTTAAAGGATCTGCTGCTAACGTCTTGGTGCCAGATACCACAGGACACCTTCAGATGTCTTGTGGAGTTCATGCCTCGATGGGTCAGAGCTGTTTTGGCGCCACAAGGGGGACTTACACAATATTAGGCAGGTGGTTTAAATGTTTGCGCTGATCGTGTATATATTAGGTGGGCTTTACAGGCTACCAACTCAGTGGTTAGAGATGTGGACTAATAGTCAGAAAGTTGCTGGATAAAATCTATATCACAGAATCGATGATGAGAAGAGGGAGTGGGCAGTGGCCGACTTTAGAGGCGGGTGTAAGCTACCCACGCAATCAGAAGTTAGAAACGATAATGGTATTGTCAGTGCTGTTTTTCCATTGGCTGAACAAAAATCGTTTTTTTTTTCTTAACTTTTCATTGGGTGGGCAAGACATACCCTAAAAACAAACAAATTTCATTCTAAAAGCAATAAGAGGAGCAGGGTATTTTCTTTTTTTAAAACGGCATAATATTCTGTAAAAGCATAAAATATCATAATTCTGAGTGAGAATACGTGATTACACCATTTTAGACAAAAATAGACTGTACATTATATATACAATATAGCATTCCAAGCTGTTCACCAACCCAAAAAAAGAGAATGAATGTATCCATAAGCTGGTGACCTTGGATGTTCTGTATTGTAGAGAGGCCCTGCCTACCGCCGGCCTTGACGGCCATTTTTTTAAAGAGTTTCTCCTAAATCAGTAGGAGCTACTCAAAGCAACTCATCACACTGACACTCACGACTGACTGAGTGCCTATGCATGCATATGCCTACAAATTTCTTTGTGCGTTCTTTCACCATGGAAAGGTCCCACACAGTGCTCGTGCTTGCCTTGCAGAGCAGGCTGTGCGAATACACTCATTTATTTATTCATAGATATAAAACATGGCCTTTCTCTTTTCGAGGCCAAATGGCAGGTGCTCAAGCACCCTTTGGGGTCTATCTGTGCAAATGACTGTGCAGTATCCATGGATCAATAAAAGTTTTACAGACAGTGAAATCACCTTGCATTACTTAAGTGCTGAAAAAAAAAGTTAATTGGACAACAAATATTGTGTTTGTTGATTGAGAATGTCCATTTTATATTTAAGGTGTATTTGAAATGGAGCATATGTGGCAAATGTAATGGCCAACAATTCACTTGTGTAGTCTCTTGAACATAATTAATGTTTTGGTGCTAGTGTAAAGTGCCCTTGTCGGTTGTTAATTATGGTTCAATGTGAAAAGATAACAACTGAACTAGAAATGCATTTTCGGGAAAATGCGATGTGATTTCTTTGTGCAGTTAGGGGGTCATGCCGATGCTGGCCTTGTAAGCAACATAGTTGTGAAGCAGTGGGCTAGCTATGCGTTTCCCATGTCATGTACAACGATGCAAGCATGCACACGACAGAACACTGTGAGAGGGGGGTACTCTTTAATGCGTAACGTGTGCAGTTATGGTCCCACAAACACTACTACAATCCAAGGCTCGCGCACTGAGGATTTAACACGTAAACCTGAAAACGTCAATCTTGTTTGAGAGGGGGGTAGAGCGGGGATTTTAAGCGTTGGCAGATTACTGCTCCATACCGCAAGTTTACCTTCGCACTACAAAGTCTTTGCACTCCTGTCTCACCATGCTATGATACACACAAGTTTTATTAAACTAATCTAGCAATCCATCATTTCCATCAAAAGGGTATCTCATTGGCAACATATCTTTTCAGGGTATAACCAAAGTTGAATACTAGCCTTTTACATATGGTTATTGTCACAAAAGTGACAGCATTGAGCTAAGCCATACCAGAGTATACGATAAATATCTATATTTTTTTGCATGGGGATGTTTGATACCCTCGTACTTAAGAAAAAGTTTCATGATTAGCTTGAAAACAAGACCAATATCGAAGTAATCAGACTGACATTGTCCGAGCAGTCTGCCTAGAAGTCGAGTTAGTGCCGTTCAACGAGCTAGCTAGCTAGTTCAATATTTGGGCTAACAGAACATCTACTAGGTGGGCTCCTTGGCCATAATCGTCCAATTACTTTGAGATGGGATGAGGTTACCGATTGAACTATATGATAGCCATCCTAGATATCCACTGTATCTATGATGACTATGCGCTCAGGGCTCCAGACTATCTTTTTTCACCACCATCCCGGAACCATCCGAAAAAACTATTTTAACCGTCCCAAAGTAAATGTAAACCGTCCAAAAATCAAAATGTTGCCCAAAAAATATTCACACCAGGTACGACTGAATTGTACAGTGCCCCGAGTAGGATTGACGCCCCTCTCCCCTCTGAAATGCTGTTCCGTACCCGAGTACACTTGCAACGCGAACTACGAGACATTCGTTTACGTTACCACTCATGTAGAAAGGTGAATTTGTAACTATACTCACAGACTCCCTCTTGCGTTTGGCAATAAAGTTATAAACAGTTAAATTGTTGGCCGGAATATTCTCTTTCGTGTAGGAACCCTGTATGAATAATAATAAATATAAATATAGCTAATAATAGAACGGGACAGTCAAATAGTTATGATGTCCCATCAAAAATAGCAGTCCACTTCCTTGTTTTGGTACAGTTAGCGCTCATATCTGATGCGGACTGCAATCGTACTCGAGACCACCTTTTCAAGTGGACCCAAGCACGGTACGTTTATCCGTGCTCGGGTACGGTACGGAGCGTTCACACTAGTCAAATGAACTGGACTTTGGGGTCTTGTGTGCTCGGATCTGGACCCGAGTCCCTAATGTGAAAGGGCCCTAAAGCAACAGCATGAGAGCACCGTTGTAAAGGCCACGACACACAAGCGTAACTTTATTTCTATTGCCTACTTTGAGGCCTGCCAATTTATGCAACACATGCTAAAATATCTTCTTATAGGCTACATATTAATGCAGTCTCTTAAATTACCAAGATCCTGTATGGATACAACATTGCCCAATTCAATCAGGTGAAAAAACATAAATAAGACCAAAGGCATTTTAATTTCAACAAGTGCACCTCAGTCTGGACTACCTACAGTTATTGATAATCCATAAAGCATTGCGTGAATCAATCTAAATTCAAGAATCTGCCAGGGTCTAACAGCAATCACAAACTCCCTTAGCTGCTTTATTATGCTTGCAACCTTACATATGTGTACAAAAGAAATTGGTCTAATCTAAAAGGCCTAATCCGTTTATTTTTATCGATTTCTGGGCCCATAAATTATGCTCAATTTAACAGATTTCAGATTTTAAAAGTTGTACACTAGAGCACAAGTCAAAGGAGAAAATTACGTCTGGAACCAGCAGTTCACGTTATCACCATAAGAAGCAACATTTGGGCTCAAAATCTGACTGAATCGTAGCAGCCCTGGTTAGACCACTATATAAACAAACAAAATGGCAGCACCCTGTCATCAATAAAAATGCTTGTCATGACCGAGGGTGTTGTTCTGGCTCTGAAAAGTGAAGCCTATGCGGAAGTGCCTTAAACTTGCATTCTTCCTAATAACCTGCAGGGGGCGACTTCCCTGGTTGCAGAAGCAACTACAATTGTATGGAAGTCTATGAGATAATTACCCTACTTCTCACTTACTTAATTACATCAGTAAACATTTTTCTTACGAGTTTATGGTCTCAATAGCTAGTTTCAAGTGTTTTTCAATACAGCATTATGTTCATTTTGTAAATGATTGTCCCATTTAAAGTAAAATAGACAATAAAGCAGGGTATGTTTTAGGGCGTGGCTACCTTGTGATTGACACTGTCAATCGGGATAGAGACGTAGCAACGGGCTCTCACCCAGATCCCAAAAATGTTTCTTTATTTTGAAAGCCCCAATGGTTGCGTTTAAATGAGTGGGATTGTGAAAACGTAATTTCTAACCACTTGGCCACCACAGCCTATAGCGGTGCAACATCTTTGTTATAGTTTTCCTCTGTGGATGGGGCAGATTGGCAATCGGGAGGTTTGAGAAGTTTCCTGATCCACAAAAACTGTATTTGTGATAAATTGACTGGCAAACATTTTTTTGGCTTGCGCCCTATAGGCGCTCGCACAAGGTGACTATGTCTGAGCGTCACGCACCCAATTTCAGTCGCAGCACATCCCTGTTCCGTGGTAATTAAAACAAGTACGGTAGGTCAATATAGTCTATTATTAGCCAGTATAGTGAGCCAATACGTTTGCCGTGTTGCATTATTAGCTGTGCGTTAGCCTATATCGTTTTCCCTGTTAACGTCAGGTAACCTGACGTCAGCACAATGATTATAACGACTAGCACGTTGTTCGCAAGCGCACAAAAAAAACGTCTTTGCAAATGTGTCCCCCCCAATGTCAAACTCGCTCCTACGCCCTTGTCGCTGTCTATCTTTCTTGTTTAGTTGCACTGTGTTTGCTGGCATGACTGTGTCGGAGTTGGAAACAAATTTGGCGGCGGGGAAGTCAGAAAATGAGTCTTTAGTGAGTTCACTAGATGGCAGCACAGGACAGGATAAATGTGTAAAATCCTCAAGTAATAGCATACCCCTGCGGATGGCAGCACAGGATCCAATAAATGGTCTCTCCATTCATCTCAATGGGGCAAAAAAAACATACAAAATATTAATATAAAAATTATTTGAGCCTTGATCACTTAGCTGTATACAAGCGCACTGCACGCCATTAGGACGGACCTGTTGGTGCTGGAATGGAGGCACTAAGGTTAAAATTGTCGGAAATATAGCGGCTAGAACAAAACGGCAAATAATAATAAGAAAACGTAAAGAGAACAAGATGTTATTGCTACATTCTGACGCAATCACATAATACGATTGGATGAACTTTAGCCCTCTGTGTGAAATGGTGGGTGAAATTATTTCTATTTCACTCTTGTGTAGAACTCCTTTAACCTAACGATATTAAAGAGGTTAGTTTCGTAAATCTACCTCAACTCTCCTAGTGGGAATATTGAGAACAGGTAATTCCTCACCTGGTGCACGAGCTCGTGAGCAATTACGCTAGCGACACGCTGTTTATTGTAGGAAGATGACTCATTCTCATCGTAAAGCAGGTTTGTCTCTCTGTAGGTAATCAGGCCCCAGTTCTCCATTGCCCCTGTGCCAAAGTCGGGGATGGCGATTTTATCTATGTAAAGAGAAAAATATTATTATTTAGGCAGACACTTAATGACTCGTATAAAGTGGTTTACAGTAAAATCTCATATTGGAGATAATTGTTTTAGAATTGAATTTCAGGCAAGGCATATGTGCATGTAATAGATGAAAAGAGAGCCAGAATTGTGTTACCTAGCTTTGGAATGGAGTAGGTCATGTTGAAGTATTCCTCAAAGTAGTCAAAAATGACCTTGGTTGTGTCAGCTGCGTATGTTGCTGTTTTGATTTGCGCAGGTTGTGCATAGATTCGCAGCTTCAAGGAATGAACGAGAGAAAACACATGTTGCTTACATGTTCAGTGGGTTTGTTTTTATGCAAATTGAGTAAGAGTATGCACCAACTCTGATTTCTCAGTTAACTATGCACTGGTTGCATGCAAATCATATTCAATTTGGCTCAGCATGCGAAACTGTCTCAACCTATTCCAAATAGACCAGTAAAAATGGAGAGAAACTTACAGGAATTCCACGAGAAGAATTTCTTTCCACATATTGAAACTGGTGCACAGCAAAACAGACTAAATAGGTACTCATTGGAACGGACTTTTGAAAAGAGGTTTTAACTTTGTCGCCAGGTAGTTGTTGCGGAGTGCCCTGAAAAAGTGAAGGGCTTCGGGTTAATTAAGATATCTGTCACAAACAGGGACGTTGAGAACAAGATTCATGTCTCCTTATTAAGTATTCACCTCATTCAATACATTTTTTTTTAATACAGATAAAGTATAAAGGATAGGTGTAGGCCTTTAGGGAAACGGGACATACTTATGCAAGTGTGTAAATGGTGTTCTCGCACCTACGTATCATGCATATGTATATAGTGAAATCAAAACGTTAGCATTGTAATCTTTTGCAAATGTGTGTTGTAGTAGGAATTATATTCAAATGTTTTTATCTTTCTCAGATAGGCCTATGCTGATGTAAAAAAGGGTTTCTTTGTACCTCGACTGGCATGTTAGAGAGAGCTCCATAGGCACTATCATGGGTAATGGAGATATTGTATGTGGCCTTTTTGTTGGGTTCATCAAAACAAGGGAATGACTTCCTGGCATCTGTTGGCTCATGGTCAGTTGCAGCAATTTTTCTGGAATGGAAAAAAGAATGAGACTATGAATAAGTAAACAAATAGAATTGACTTGCAAATGTTTTTATTCAGAGTTCATTCTAACCAGCTAGTACGTTAACTTAATTCACTATGGTTCATTTTGCATGATGTTGAACACACATTCTAACCAGCCAATATGTTCACTTAATTCACTATGGTCCATTTTGCATGATGCTGAACACACATTCTAACTAGCCAATACTGTCACGGCCTGGTGCTTCTGGGCCCTTGATTATTCTTTATGGTTTAGACCTGTGCCTTGTTTCGGACCTGCCAGCTATTAGTTTCATCGCTATCACCTGTGCCCTTTGCCAGTGTTTTTAAGTTCCTGGTTTCCTTAGTTCTTTGTCTGTCATTATTTGCTGTATGCGTGTTGCTGTGCCTGAGTAAAGTTCCTGTCTCCTTTTGGTACAGATTTTGCCTCTGCGTTCTGCCTCCCGTGTTTCTTTTGTTTTGTTGGTGGTTTTGCGGGTTATTAGTTAGCTGGTTTTGTTCTTGTCTGCATTTGGGTCGGCCTCTCCTGCAACAGCCCTGACAAATACGTTCACTTAATGGTTCATTTTGCATTCTAATTAGACAATAGATTAACTTTATTTACTATGGTTCATTTTGCATGAGGTTGGTGATCAGCTTTAAATTTGCTGTCAATCAGGCAAGTGTATTTTTACTAAATTCTCCTGCTATGGTTTTTATTACCAACACACATGAAACTTGTGGAGTGATCAATTTTCAAGGTCTGGTTCAACCTTTCTACACTTTTGTTTGCCTTGGAATGGTAAACAGCAGTGCACATGGGGCAATTACCTTATCCCTCAAGATACGAGGCAAACTCGGCAGAGACCAGTTGAGGGCCTGTCTGTATGGAATTACATTTGGGAGGCCAGAAGGAGGCAAGAACATCTATGATAACCTTAGAGGTGACAGAGCCTGTCAACATAAACTCTGATCCATTTCTGTGTAATTCACAGGAAACCACCAAGAAGCGCTGCTACTCTATTGATTTCATGTCCAGCTGCAGGTGCTCCCAGGGGATGGAAAGCCTGGTGGCCGGTCTTGCCACTTACAAGAAATGTGGAAAATTATTTGACCAGAGATTTGATCTTTACCAAAGCCGGGCCGCCAAACAAGGTATTGGCAGCTCTGCTAAAAACGTATTCACAGGTTGCCCTTGTGTGCCATGTCCAGGATACAAGCACGAGTGCCTGGAACCACAGTGCAAAGCCCGCTTGCTTACCTTGGATCGACCATCCAGTTTGCATGGATGTCTTATTCGGCACTGCAGCAGACACAGAGCCAGAGAGAACTTCAGCAACCACTTATGGTGTGAACAGGAGGCTATACTGCTGGAGGTGATCAGACCTGTGGTGTAACCAGACTGGATGTGGACAGAAGCGCTGTAAGAATCTGGTGGTCTGTAATCAAGGTATAAATAAGGCCATCAAGGTACAAGTAGGGTTGGATAGCGAGAGCCGAGTGGAACCAGTGCCAACATGGTCGGTTCTACCAAGACCAAATTACATTTATTTTATTTTTTTTAAACGATGCCACATCGATTATCTCACCCTGCTGCCCAGCTAAAAACATGTCAAAATAATAACAATAACTTTATATATGGAGCACTTTTCAAACAAAGTACAAAGTGCTTCACAGAAAGAAAAATAAAATAACAGAATAAATAATAAATAAAAACCAGAAATTAAAAACCAATAAAATAAACAGACAGCTCAGAAAAAGTCAGGATAGGCTTTCCAATAAAAGTAAGTTTTCAAAAAAACTCAGACAACCTCGGACAGGTTGTTCAAGAGCCTCGGGGGCCCTAATGGCAAATGCTCTGTCCCCTTTAGTTTTCAGCCTAGAGTCTGGAAGACACAGAAGACGACTGCCCGAGGATCTCAAACTAAACAGCAGTTCATAAGGGATTAAAAGGTCTAAAATTGTATCTGGAGCCAGGTCATGAAGAGCCTTAAAAGTAATCAATAAGATCTTAAAATCAACCCTAAAACAAACAGGGAGCCAATGTAAAGATGCTAAAACAGGTTTGATGTGATCGTATCTCTTGGTTCTAGGTAAAAGCCTAGCAGCTGAGTTCTGTACAGTCTGTAGTTGTTTTAAAGTCTTTTGATTGAGTCAAGAGAAGAGGTTGTTGCAATAATCAAGGCATGAGGAGATAAAAGCATTATATACCAGTTTCTGCTTAAAAAACTGTTGCCAAATAACACTAACACGGAATATTCAGACCATTGACGATAAGGATAATTGATGGATAAAGTATGTTTCTAAACTGCATGCCTAATTATGTATTGTTTTGGAATTTAGCCATTTTCCGTGCTAATATAACCATGTTTGGTATTGAAACATTCACAACGAGGAGCCACAACTTTGCAAAAGTTTAGAGAACATTTAAACGCTGTATAAGTAGAAATACAAATCATCTAGGTATGATTCTTATCTATGTCCTTAGCACCTCTGTACGCCCCTGGAACCTAAACCAATCCTGGTCACGCAAACGAGGACACCATGTCAACTAAGTACAAAACTCTTGACAGAAAAAAAACCTTTGCTTTTGGGCCTTTTTGAAGTACCTTGGATGGAGGGAGGCCACCCTCTATTCAATAGGTCAAAATAACAGTGGCAACCTCCTGACCACACGGTCTCAATTTCTACCAACCTCACAAAAAATGAAACTCTAACCACGTGGCCTGTTTCCTTATCTACCTGGCCTCACTAGCAACAAACCTTGGATTATAATGACCTCTATAACCTCTGTCCTAGTAGCATAACTCTTTCTCATGCATTTGCATTTGGTGTAGAATAACTTTAACAAAGGCTGTGTTATGATTTAATGCAAGTTGTTCGCTTTTTATAAACTACTTTTGCCACGTGTGTGACGGTGATATGACGTTTGCATGTTTTTTTTTGACACGCAAACCTTTAGTAAATCAGGTCCACAGTGTCGATGCACAATTGACACCACCCCGATGGTTCCTCTTTGTGCAGTATCTTACACAGGGGATCTGTGATAGAACAAGTCAGGGGGGCCGGAAAGGAGAGACACTGACAGATGAAAACCAACATGCGCTTGATGCATATGCTTGAAAAGGGCATGGATGGCAGATCTGAACCCGATCACATCGTCCAGGTAGATGGAAACACCTGATATGCCTGCCAATACAAAGACCATAACTTTCTAAAAGCAGCTGGGTGTTGAACTAAGGCCAAATAGCATCCCTGTGTAGAAAAAAACATCTGTGTGTGTCATGAAGGATGTGAGGTTCCTGCTACTGGGATGGAGAATCACCTGAGAAAAGCTGTAGAGCCACATAACTGGGCTGTAATCTCTTCTTATAGGGGGATATGTGGAATCACATCTTTGTTTGAAGCTCCGCAGGTCCACACAAATTAGCAGAGCATCTGTCTTCTTAGAGGCAACTGCCGGATTGGAAACTCTGTGTAAAGCGTCAACAGGCTCAATGATGGCAGTTTCCAGCAGCTGCTCTAGGTTAGCAGACACCCCACCACAAAAATATAGCAGATTGCAGGGCAGTGGCTTGATTACTTGATTGACTCAAGGATAAAAGAGAGGCTGGTAGACAATTGAAGAGAGGGATTCCAATGCTTCAAACAATGACGGACGTTTTTGATGCCATGACGTTGTAACGGTTAGGATGCCAAACCCCCACGCATCCAAAAGGGGGAACCCTGGAGCACTGATGAGGGTCCAAACCCATAAACATGGCCCCATGATGAGCCACAAGTCATGTATTACCTGTAAACATTGGCAACATATGTAGGCGTGGGGTACTTTATGTAGGCTACACTAGATTTCTGTGTTTATAGAACCTCAGCAGGCCCTATCGCTGAGGTTAGGATATCTCTTGCCAATAAGGTTTGCTTTTCTCTATTTAGCCCAATTTCATACTGAAATATTTTGATAAGTCGTCTGTAGAATGGGAGAAGGCATGATTTATGGCTCACCTGGACACTGCCAGTGTATGATATACCCATCCCTATAGTCAAAAAAGCTAGAGCAAATTATTGTTATGCATAACAAAATTGTATTCAACGAAAAACCAAAACCAAGTAAAAAAGAAATATCTAAATCAATGCCGCATAATTCTTTTTGGTCTAACTTTAATCTGTCGAAATAATACAATTATTTCTCAATCTGTAATAAATGCATGAACAAACCAATACATTCCGTCCTTTTCTAACTGATGGATTAATATAGGGATTCAGAGTGTAGAGCTTCACATAAAAAAAAACACACACACACACACACACACACACACACACAGAACTTACTTGGTGACTGCTCCTTCCTGGTAAGTGACTCTGTAGAAACCCACCAGGGACCCATTGAGCCAGCCCTGGAAGTCCAGACTGAGAATATACATTTCACCAGGTTTTGTTGTTGCCAGCATTTCCTCCGCCTCCACAACCACATACTCTTGAGGCCTGTACTCAAAGCACCCCTTCACTGCCATGGCTTTCTGGCCTGAGTGGCTTTGCAGCACGATTCTTGGCAAAGCACTGACAAATGTCTCCCGGATGTGGAGCCACAAGTGGCTAGTAGGCTGGCTGACCTCCAGATGGATGGACACAGTGCCCCTGTATAAGTCAGTATTCAGGTCAGGCTCCAGGTGTAGTTCGTAGTGCACAGGCTTCACGTACATGGGCAAGCGGAAATTCTCCCAGCCGCCATTGGTGCTGTTAGAGGTT
>CM030173.1:24367113-24484872 GCA_017639675.1 Aplochiton taeniatus
CCCTTGGCCCCGTGGAATCCCAGTACGGCCGAAGTGCCAGCGGTGGACGAGTGGATGCGTGCCTCTGAGAAGGTTTGGAACTCCGCCCATGTCCGGCTTCAACGTGCAATCAGGCAACAGAAGACTAAGGCGGACCGGTGCCGTAGTGACCCCCCCCGATTACAAAGTGGGGGATCGGGTTTGGCTGTCTACCAGAGACCTGAAACTCCGTCTGCCCTGCCGCAAACTTAGCCCGCGGTTCATTGGTCCCTTCAAAATTGTTGGGAGGGTCAACGAGGTGACGTATACTCTGCTATTGCCCAAACATTATCACATCTCCCCATCGTTTCATGTCTCTCTTCTCAGGCCCGTGGCGCCGGGTCCCCTGGCTAGTGCTTCGCCTAGCACCGAACCCCCTCCGCCGCTGGACATCCAGGGCATGCCGGCATACGCGGTCCGGTCCTTGCTGGGGTCCAGGCGCCGTGGCGGTCGCCTGCAGTACCTTGTAGACTGGGAGGGTTATGGTCCGGAGGAGAGGTCCTGGGTCAACACGGAGGATATCCTGGATCCCAACCTCATTAGAGACTTCCATCGGGCTTGTCCCGCCCCTCGTCCTCGGGGCCGCCCTCGATGCCGCGGTCGTCTTGCGGCGGAAGCCGCGCGTCAGGGGGGGGGGGTACTGTCACGCCCTCACTCCAGTGTTCCTCATCCCCGTGTTATTGATTGGCTTTATGATTTGCACCTGTGTCTTGTTTAGCCCTTTATTTAAGCCTCCTGTGTTTTTGGTTTGTTGGGCGTGTTTGTAAGTAGTACCTTTTGTGAATGCCTAAGTTTGTTTGTTCTCCCTTTGGTATTAAACCTTAAAGTCTACCTGCACATGTATCTGTCCGAATGGAATCATTACACCCGCGTATTTATTGTTCTGTGTATTTATTGTTCTGTGTATTTATTGTTCTGCGTATTTATTGTTCTGTGTATTTATTGTATAGTGTATATTTTCACTCGTCCTCACTGGCGTGTATTTGCACTTTATGTATTTGAACTTTATGTAGTCCTGTATTGCGTGCTGCTGTATTGTTGCGTGTTTGCACCATGGTCCTGTAGAAGTGACAATACATTTTTATGTATACGAGGAGATGTATGGAGAAATTACAATAAAAACCTTCTACTACTACTACTACTACTACTACTACTACTACTATCCCTGACCCTGCAAGCGCTTGGGCCCACTATGCAGGGATACTTACCGTCACCTGAAAAGAAAACTCTTTCCCCACTCTATTCCTGATGGCTTGTGGACCCTTGTGGGTCTCATCACCAAGAACGATGAGACCCACTACAGGAAGGAGGTCAACCTTCTGACCACGTAGTGCAGAGACAACAATCTCCTGCTGAATGTCAGTAAAACAAAGGAGATTGTGGTTGACTTCAGGAAAAGCCACACTGAACACCCGTTTCGAGAAAGCAAGCATCGCATTAGAATGGTGTCATTCATCTTTTTGCACAGAATTTGTCCTGCCATCCTTGTAACCCCAAAGTCTAACATTACAAAGAAGTTTGAAAAAGGCTGCTTTAGAATATACAGAAGCTATTGTTTTGCCTTGCACATCTCACTAAGACACTAGCATCACGGTCTTCAAATGTCCGCTGTCACCCACAATTTCCGACCCAATTTAATTATGTCTTTCCCATAGATCTAAATGCAGATGTCGCTTTAGTCACTGTTCCTATTGAAACCCTCGCCAGTTGAGCAGTCTTTGTGACAGTCTTCCCTGCCATCTATGCTCCAACCATTAACCCTGTTTCAAAGTCACTTAGATATTTTCCTCCTACCACCTTGATACAAAATCAGAATCAACTGGGCCTGCTGAGCATTTCTATACATGCCACAGAACATATTAGATGTTAATTGCTTAATTGTACCATGCAGTGCACCTATGTGGAAGCATCTGCATTTGTTATGTTTCTTCACCAATTTATTCAGGTTTTTCCTTTAATTTGTAATTTGTAATATTTATTCAAGTTAAGTGTACCAAAATATTTTAATTATACCTGGTTGAGGTATGCAAGCATACAGTATTTAGTGAAATGTAGTCCACAGTTTTAGGTTGGTGATTCCGAACTCCTAGCCTAGGAGAAAGCTGATTAACCTCTTTTAACCCATTGCCATTGATGAAAAAGTAAAGTGTCCACAATGACGACAGATTATACCAACTGATTCTGTGTTTTATGCTCTGCATATCATGTTAGAATGCTTATTTATCTGAAATACTGAGGCACCTCAAAACATTTATTTTGCCTTAATGGGTATTGCAATTACTAATTATCGATCATGACTTGAATCTGACCTGGAAGTGCGTGGTCACGGCCTCTCTGTAGGTTGATTGCAGCCAGGTCTAACTTTTCTGGTATGTTGAGTACAACCAGCCTCTCTGTCATCTCTTCCGTCACTAGCTTGTTTGTTGTCACTGTTGCTGCTGGCCTCCCAATCAAAGATCTAAGCACTGGTTCAAGGCCACCTGTAAGGGAAAGCTACAACCTTAAAAAACATTTTTTACAGCTACTTAAAGGACTGCACTAAACCACCTATGGAACCTGGTAGTCCAATTGTCATTGTTTACCGATATACTGTAAGTAGTACACTCTTGAACATATGTTGCTAGAATCAGTGCTACAAAAATTACTCAAAAGAAATCTTGGAAATTGAAACTGTTGATTGTTTTTAATTATTATTGACGAAAGATACACATGTACAGATAAACAGAACCTTGTATTTTGGTTATGAATATTACGTAAACATTATTCTAATGTGGCGACCACCACTGGGACATAATTCCCTGGTCGGCAATGTGGACCATTATTAACTGTGCCTTTAAGGCTTGACCAAGGGCATGATGTATGGTGGAGTATATGGTGATGCAGAATAATGGTGCCAGGGTTGAATTGTTGATTTTCACGGATATAAAGAGCACAATGTGGGTTAGCAGAAACAAGAAGTCTCGATTCCCTTCTCTAATCTCGACCTCTGACACCTACACTAACAAACATTAACTCCCTTCGGAATTCTCTAGACTTTGCTGTGCTACCACCTGGAATTAAATTGGATTGAATCGGGACTTTTACTATTTGATGTATACAACATATACATCACATACAACAAAACTCTTTAAAGGTACACAATGTTTATGGGGACGCAATATCAAAGTAATTACATGTTGGTTGCAGAGGTGTTCACCCCACTAAGTCAACACTTTGTAGAACAACCTTTGGCTGCGATTACAGCTTATGGGGTAAGTCTACTGACTCCAAAATTGTATGTGAATTGTATATGCATGGAACACTATAATTATGGTTTAATAAAATGTTCCAAAACAAATAACTGTTGCTATGATGATTTAAAAAAATGAAATCAATAGTTGTATTTATGTATATAGTTTTCTGTTAAATGTTCACAAAATTTAACTGAGCCACGCTACACTGGCACATTCCTCTACACCTTCAATTTGGACATTATCAATCCCCAAAACTGGGTGTACTACAGTTTTTTAGTTTAGCATTAATGGCTCTGTCTTGTTTGGTTTGGAATAGTTCTGGCTTCTTGACAAGCTCCACAAGAGCTAGAATGTCTTTATTCTGTTAGGTCTTGGGGTCTGTGATGGTTTATTTTTAGTTGGCTGTTCAATTGGTTTGCTTGTTGACTGTACAGCAGTGTCCCCAAATGTTATACTGATGTCCTCAGCCGCTGGTTCCAATGATTGCCATTTATTGAAAAGAGTTAACTTTTAAACTTAAGCACGTATACATCTGACTGCAACGTTTTTTTTACTTGTTTTAAAGTTATCCCTGGAGCTTTTAGCCGTTTGCTCTTTCACTGAGCTTACTTTGCAACTTACATTTTTTTAAATAGTCCTAGCTTACATTCATTTAGCGCATACGTATTTCATCATACAAACAGACTGACATAGACTCAGTCTACTGAAACGGGCCGCTTTGGAAAATCTGCCTACCACCAAGATGAAATGTGAAACCAAGAGTGTGATTGAGTAGAGTAATCCCGCTGGTATGATGTTAGAGGCTTTTCTGTGGGAGTAGACAGAGCAGGCGTCAACATATTCCACGATATCCTTGGTCATGGATGGCCACCAGTGTCTCTTCTGCAGGAATTCCAATGTTCTGGTGCGGCGAGTGAGCCAGGAGGAATTACCCCAATTCTAAACTTCTTTGCGGTCGTGTAGAAACGGAAAAATTACTTCCTGCCGGAAAACTCTAGACATAGAGAGGTTCCCTTCCACCACAAATGGAACAGGAGGATCCAGAACTAGAGATATTATGAGGAAGTGTATCTCTCCTTGAGAATTGGAACATTCATTGAGACTTCTTGGTGAAGTTGGTAAGTGGAAGAGCATTGCTGCCTAATCTTTAGAATAAGTGTCAATAGAAATTGACAAAACCTTGGAATCGTTAAACATCATGCACTGACATAGGAACAGGCCATTCCCGGTCAGCCCTGTCCATCTCAAAAAGAACCTTGGATCTATGAAACTCACATTTCTCTGTCTTAACAAAGAGCAGGTATTGCAGAGGCCTTTGAAGCCCCCTCCGGACTTGCTGAACGTGGGTGCTACATGTACTGGAGAAAAGGAGAATGTCATCCAGGTGCACGTATGAAAATTGGCCCAGCATCTCCTGGAGGACTTTGTTGATCAGACCTTGGAACCCTACCAGAGCATTAGTGAGCCAGAAGGGAAGAACCCAATACTCGTGATGATTATTGGAGGTGTTCCATTTATACCCTTTTCTGATCTGGACAAGGTTATAGCCGTTTCTTAAGTCGAGGTTGTAAAACCAGGGCGCTCCTTGTACCTTCTCGAAGATTGTAACTAGCTCTGTGCCGGACTGGGAGAATATCGTTCCCCGAGGAGGAGCAGTCCCAGGAAGAAGGTTGATGGCACAGTCAAATGGCTAATGAGAAGGCAGCTGCGTTGTCTGCTGTTTGCTGAGAACTGACCCCAAGTCATGGTAGTCAATAGTCACGTAGTTTAGGGCTGGCTCTGAGTTATTGGGCTTCCTACCGTGCAAGAGACTTGACACTGGAGACCCCAGCTATTAAGTGATCCGGTGGACCGTTGAAAAGTTGATTAATTCTGAGCCAGACACTGATAACCCAGTGTGACCAGGAGATCAGGAGAACTGATGAGATGAAACTGAAGAATCTCCCAATGGTTACTGGCCACTCACTGGTTCAGCAGAATAGAAATGCTCTTGACTCCTTTGGAGCTGAGGGCAGAGCCATCCGGGGAAGTTTAGTGGAGAGTTTAACCGATGGAATGACATTTTGCTGCAGCCATTGAATGTCCATGAATGTTCCAGCAGCTCTGGAGTCCACAAAGGCCTCTGCGGATATCTGCCAATCTAACCAGGAGAGCGAACCTTGTAGGAATAAATGGGAAGGCTGTGTTATGGCCGAGCTATGGAACAACTCACCAGGCCGTCTTCTACTCCGGGTGAGCTTGTTCGTTTAGTCGTTAGGAAGTGACCTTTTTTCCCGCAGTACAAGCCGACAGCCTCGAGCAGCCTCGATGAAGATGCTCAGAGCTGGACAGTCTGCTATGCAATATTTGCATGGACTCCTCCTGGCACCTCCAAGATAAGGAAGGTTCCTGTAGAGGAAATCTGTGACCACTCACTGGTCGGTGATGAGAGAAAAAAGGATTCCGGTGCCGACCTCATGCTACCGGATCCCGGTGTTGTCTTCTTTCTCTGAGGAGATTGTTTAAACTAATGACCAATGTAATCAGCATGCCCATATCCTTGATATCTTCACAAGCTACTAACTGGTCTTTATGATCTTTGACAGCCACTGGTGGAATGATGAGGAACGGCTGAGGATGACTAGCTGTCGTCGGCTGCCAGGGATAAGAATTGGATGGAGTAAACCGCCGCACTGTTGGTTCATTGATGTAACTGAAGTATCTACCTGGATGATTGCCTCATGTCCTGAAAAGGGGTGGTCAAAGATCTTGAGCAACTCTTGCATAAACCGCTTGGAGTCTGAATAGATCAGAACCCCGGATTTTCAAACCCTCACTTCTGTGCTCTCCTCGTGAGGTGATAAATAATGAACGCCACACTGGCTCTTTACGAGGGGTATTGAGACGGTTAGAATTCGAAGTTCATAAAACCGTGTTGAAAAAAAGCTTTGCCCATGCCGTCATATCCGCTGGGTGGTGCAATGTGTGTTCCCTGACCTTGACAACTGTTCGGCTATTCTGTCGTCATTGCACAAAGGTGGACTTCATTCTATAAGTACGTGACTTCTAAAGGCTGCACCAAATCTATTTAGGGGTTTCACAACAAAGAAGGTGTATACCTACGCAATCAAGACCTTTCTGTTTAATATTTATAAATATACAGTACTGTGCAAAAGTTTTAGGCAGGTGTTATGACCCTTCAGGTGGTAGTGTAGCCTAGGGATTAGGAGGGGCCTAACATTACCCAGTATGTGAGTGGGGTGCAGTGAACAGGGAGACCAAGCAAGGAACGTAAAAATTAACAATGATTTATTACAAGCGTCACAGAGTATAACTCACGGGATCGAGCCGAACGTTGCCGACATAAAAGAAAGAAACAGAACAGTCTAACTGCCTGACAAAACTAAAGACTACCAAATACAGCGGGTGGCACTCATTTCTAAACTAAGGTGTTTAACATGGGTTACCTACGTGATGAAATGTATACCCATGCACTAGCCGTGTTCCTGTGCGCGGGGACAAAAAAAAGCACAGAACCAAGTATTTGCGTACTAATTATAACAAACAAAACCCGCTGCACCTAGTGCAGGACGTGAACGCGGTAAGGGGAATAATTGCCTAAACTAAAAGCTGTACCGCGTACAGACCAACACTGAATACGAGGGGAGACTCGTACGGACAAAACATACAACACTAAGTACGTACAACGAACAAAGGTGGACTAACGAACACTAGACAAGACAGCTTACGTAGCCCTGCGATATACAGAACTTGTAACAAACACACACAGAAGGCTAACACAAAGATTAGCCACCAGTTAGTCTCCACCTATCTAACGAGAGACGAGCACTCTAACAGGACACAAACGCAAGTATGCTCACTCAGCCCCTCCCAATACAATATCCTGGTAGCTGATTTATTGAAGTGAAAGTAAGATTTAGTCATCTCCAGCATAGTTAATGTTATTTTTCAAAGTGTAATTGGTCATCATAGTTGTAATTTTAGCAGACTGATTAAATATAGACTATTCAGTTTATGAACAAAAACTTAACAAAACGCTCAACTCAAAAAGTAAAATTTAAATTTTAAACATTTCTTAGTTCTCAAGTAATAATTTAGTGCAGATTTCATATTTGCAAATTGAGTTTCTTGATAAAAATTTCCAATATTGAATTAGTTAATAAAAAGTATTTTCTATTTGCCTACAATCTTTGTCCTGTGTAAGCTGCTTTTTCTAAGTAAAAAGTATCGGTATCGACAATACTGGCCCTGTATTTACTTGGTATCGGACCAATACCAAATTTAGCAGTATCGCCCACCCCTCCCTGGGGAGTGACGAGGAAGTGAAGGTTTTATTGAAGACGGACGGCCTCCTGATTGGTCCGTCAGCGGGTGGGTTGTTGATGATGATTGACAGCGGGAACCACAAATGACGAACGGACATCTGAACGCTAAATGACAGTGAGGGAGAAACAAGGGAGGACAACAAAACCCTCACACACATAACAATACGGACACCAAAAGACACGTGTCCGTAACAGCAGGCGTGCAAAGTAAGAATGCTTTCTAAAATCAAAGTATTAATAGTTTGTTTTTATCAATTAACTAAGTGCAAAAGCAAAGTGAATGAACAAATGAAAAATCTAAAGATTTAAAGAAAAATAAAAGAAAGAAACATGTCCAAATGAATCACAAGTATTCACTTGTGGGACCAGTCTTTGCTTTCAAATTTTTGCCAGCACTTTTTCACATCTGCCTAAAACTTTTGCACAGTACTGTATATACCTATATATATATATACCCGGGATGTATACATATATTTCTTTCTTTATGTATGTATGTATATAGATGTGTAACATTTCAATTTATTTTTCCACTTTGACATTATGGACTATTTTGAGTTTGGTGACATAAATCCCAAACCATTTCAAGTTGTAAAACTACTTAAAACTACAAAATGTTATTAAGTCTAAGTGGGGATGAATATTTCTGCAAGGCATTGTATGATCAGCCACAGATCTTGCTAAAACTACGAATAGTTGCCTTTATATTTAATACAAACCTTCTTTGACTAATCTCCATGGACTAAAGAAAGATTTGTGAAGGCTCAAGGGTGGAAAAAGCTTATCTTCCTCAAAGCTCTCATTAAGCCTACGCAGGACTGCAGACAGAGTACCATGGCCAAAACGGAACGCAGCAGTCGCAAATATGTTTGAAATGGAGGGGTCCATCGTTGGATCATATCCCATATAGGGGCCAATGTAATGTCCAAAAGCCTCAGCGCCAATAATTTTTGGAACATAATCCCTCATGTGTATTACCTTGGGTAAAGTGGGGATAACAAACACAGGCATTCAATTTCATTTTAGTGTCAGAAACGGAGTTTGGCTATTGGACCCAGGTGCAGGGAAAACGACACTGCCAAATATTTAAGTAAATACAGTAGATGTAATGAATTCTGTATTCTGTATTCAGACAGTAATAAATACAGACAACATAGGCAGAGGGTACGGGGAGGCAGAGGGAGAAGTGACCCCCCTAGTGGCAGAAATACGTCCCTACATTAAGTCAAAAACACGTCACGCCAGCACACGCCTCGCATTGAGTTAAATAATACATGTCTGCCCCCCCAGCGCTAATGTCAGACTCGAGCAAGTCCCCCCCCCCCCCTGTCGGCTAAAATGTACGCCACGGAAATACACGCTAAGCACATCGGTAAAAAAAAAAAAACGTTTGCCCCTCCCAGTGCTAATGTTAAACTGCGCCTATGACAGACAATGACAGACTTAAATATTAAGTTGCAATAAGTAACACAGAACAGACAATAAATTATAAAGTATGTGCGTTTGGCCAGTTTCCGTGCAGCATGACTACCAGCCAGAGTGCGGAATTAACTTTTGACAAGAGCAGCTCAAACCAAAGCACATCATTAGCTAAACTAAGGTCTTCTCTTTCCCAAAACAACAACTGTTTTCTTAAGGAGACAGTGGCAATGAATTGAACACCAAGAGTATGTTGCCATATGGCCACACCATGCAGTAGATGGAAGTATAGGCAAGTTATTTCATACCTGATGTAGAGCCCCAATAATCTTGCGAGTTTCTTGGTAAATGGTTTCTGAACTCCAGTGGTAATTGAGGCTCTTTAAGGCTTTTGCAATCCGGTTATGCTCCCTCATCCACAGTGTATGAATAATAATAAGAGGTAGCCCCTCATTGACCCTAGTGTCTCCAGCTAGGAAACACTCCACTCGCTCTGCTTCAGGGTCATTTGGATCTTGAAAGCATGGTGATGGTGTACTTTCAATGAAAGGTAGGTAAGGTTGACCTTTTTGATCTGTAAATCGTTGGTTCACGGCAAGTTGACCATCATTGCTGGTGAGATTACGTATGGAGTTCTGCAATTTTGGTGTGTTCCCATACACAGTGGATGCATCAATGAAAGATGTAATGGAATTCATTTGTTGCCTCTGCAATGATTGTTTGATTTCCCCCATTGCCGTATTAGCCGTGAAGCATGCAGGTAAAGAACGAATAAAAGGCATACAATTCCTGTGGGTGCAATTTTCATGCTGAAAAAGAACACAATTGCACCATTATTCAAATTGGTGATCTAAAACTGTTATGAACTTTACAGGACCATGGTGAAAACCCTTATGAACCATCAAATACAAATACAAACTTACTTTCCCCCTCTTTCCATCACTATATAGTTCCATCTGTAGCAGATACAATTTATTGAAACTATCTTGCAGAGTTTCAGGAGCAGGGCCACACTTCAATTGAGCCACTTCCAGCATTCCTATAAATACCTTAGAGGTAGTGCTGGGCGGTATCGTCAAAAATCAATATCACAGTATTTTTCACATTTTGGACGGCGTGACAGTATTAAAAAATTATTGAAGCTATTCTTCCTGAGTAGTGTATGTATTATTACAATTCAACAATAACAGTTCACCCAGGCAGAAAAATGCTGAAAAGGTCATAAATACACTATATTTTCCACATAAACAGTTTTAAAGTTAACTGACAACATTTGTTATTTTAAATGTGCAAACTGCTTAAATAATAAATAAAAAACAATAACTTGGAACATTAAGCTGTTAACGGAATCACAATTGTTTTCCCTATCAATTTTTACCTGTTTGCAGGTAATTTCAAGTATTTTGATTTAAATTATTTTGCAAATGAATTAACAAAAAGATTTATCACGACAACAAACAACATGTGGCTGGTCAGTTTCTGTCTTAAGTGCTGCTACAAGTTGTGGGGCAGTAAACTAGCCTGTCTAGTTTCAGGCTTGACAGTTTCAGGCTTGAGTGATGTTCTGTGGCATGTCACAACATTGCCACCTGTGCTGAATGTCCTTTCAGTGGGTGCACTAGTTGCAGGGATACATAAGTATTTCTTAGTAAGGTGGCACACTCTAGGGAAATTAACCTCATGGGCTCTCCACCAGTCTAGAGGATCAGACTCACTGTCTGCATCCACCATCTGCAGATAGTTTTGCAACTCCTTTTCTATTGTGGCTGTATCATCTAGGCCAGCTCCTTGGTCCTTTGGGTCTTTCTTAAATAAGCTACCCAGAGTCTTCTTCCACTTTGGCTCAACTAGGTTTCCTACTACTTCATCAACTTCTGTTTGTAACTCATCTCTTGTTGTCTGCTGTGCCAAAATTGTTTCCAGTTCTGATGCTGCTCTAGTTTTTATGAAGTCCAACTTGTCACTGCTGATGTAGGTTATCTTGAAGTGGGGGTTGACATATGATGCCATATTCAGCAGGTTGTCTGTGACAGGATCTGAAATGTGTTTTTCAAATATTTGAGAGGTTGGTTTTCATCTTCTTTGTGAGGTCTGTCCTCTTCTGCAACCTTCAAAACACTGTCATAGAATAGGTTGAGCAGAGGCTTTAGGTATGAATCACTAACATATTGCTCCCTAGATAGCGCATCTGTAAATTATTGCAGGGGAGCAAAAGCTCTGTTTACTGCCCCAGGAACAAGGATATCCTGCCATGTAGGTACCGAATGCCTGATATTCTTTTCAGCAGCCAGTACCTGGGGTCTGGGCTTCTATTGCTCAAGTACCTGTTCGATCACCTTTTGCCATGAGCCCAAACTAGTTGGAGTTTCAGTGATACATTTGGAATTCTGCTTGTGCAGTTGACATTTCTTTCTTCTTCTTCCTTTGTGAAGACGAAGGCACTGACCACTTTCTTGCAAACGCCCACTGCACAGTCAATATGGTTGTCTTTAACACATTTGTCTGTAATCCAAACAATCAAACAACCATGCAGTTAACTTTTTTTACTCATCTTCATGATGGCAATATGAAATTAGATAATGGATAGTGGAAATGTATCTCGAACACTCAATACAATTTATCAGGAATATGATTATATATATATATATATATATATATACAGTGGGGCCAAAAAGTATTTAGTCAGACACTGATTGTGCAAGTTCTCCTACTTAGAAAGATGAGAGAGGTCTGTAATTTTCATCATAGGTACACTTCAACTATGAGAGACAAAAATGAGAAAAGAAAATCCAGGAAATCACATTGTAGGATTTTTAAAGAATTTATTTGTAAATGATGGTGGAAAATAAGTATTTGGTCAATAACAAAAGTTCAACTCAATACTTTGTAACATAACCTTTGTTGGCAATGACAGAGGTCAAACGTTTCCTGTAAGTCTTCACCAGGTTTGCACACACTGTAGCTGGTATTTTGGCCCATTCCTCCATGCAGATCTCCTCTAGAGCAGTCATGTTTTGGGGCTGTCGCTGGGCAACACAGACTTTCAACTCCCTCCACAAATTTTCTATGGGGTTGAGGTCTGGAGACTGGCTAGGCCACTCCAGGACCTTGAAATGCTTTTTACGGAGCCACTCCTTCGTTGCCCGAGCAGTGTGTTTGGGATCATTGTCATGCTGGAAGACCCAGCCACGTTCCATCTTCAATGCTCTCACAGATGGAAGGAGGTTTTGGCTTAAAATCTCACGATACATGGCCCCGTTCATTCTTCCCTTAACACGGATCAGTCGTCCTGTCCCCTTTGCAGTAAAACAGCCCCAAAGCATGATGTTTCCACCCCCATGCTTCACAGTAGGTATGGTGTTCTTGGGATGCGACTCAGCATTCTTCTTCCTCCAAACACGACGAGTTGAGTTTTTACCAAAAAGTTCTATTTTGGTTTCATCTGACCACATGATATTCTCCCAATCCTCTTCTGGATCATCCATATGCTCTCTGGCAAACTTCAGACGGGCCTGGACATGTACTGGCTTAAGCAGGGGGACACGCCTGGCACTGCAGGATTTCAGTCCCTCTCGGCGTAGTGTGTTACTGATGGTAGCCTTTGTTACTTTGGTCCCAGCTCTCTGCAGGTCATTCATCAGGTCCCTCCGTGTAGTTCTGGGATTTTTGCTCACCGTTCTCATGATCATTTTGACCCCACGGGATGAGATCTTGCGTGGGGCCCCAGATCGAGGGAGATTATCAATGGTCTTGTATGTCTTCCATTTTCTTACAATTGCTCCCACAGTTGATCTATTCACACCAACCTGCTTGCCTATTGCAGATTCACTCTTCCCAGCCTGGTGCAGGTCTACAATTTTATTCCTGGTGTCCTTCGACAGCTCTTTGGTCTTGGCCATGGTTGAGTTTGGAGTCTGACTGTTTGAGGCTGTGGACAGGTGTCTTTTATACAGATGACGAGGTCCAACAGGTTCCATTAATACAGGTAACAAGTGGAGGACAGAAGAGCTTCTTAAAGAAGAAGTTACAGGTCTGTGAGAGCCAGAAATCTTGCTTGTTTGTGGGTGACCAAATACTTATTTTCCACCATAATTTACAAATAAATTCTTAAAAAATCCTACAATGTGATTTACTGGATTTTTTTTCTCATTTTTTGTCTCTCATATTTGAAGTGTACCTATGAGGAAAATTACAGACCCCTCTCATCTTTCTAAGTAGGAGAACTTGCACAATCAGTGGCTGACTAAATACTTTTTGGCCCCACTGTAAGTATTCACACCCTTTACTCAATACTTTGTTGAAGCACCTTTGGCAGCAATTACAGCCTCAAGTCTTCTTCAGGATGATGCTACAAGCCTGGCACACCTATTTTGGGGCAGTTTCTCCCATTCTTCTTTGCAGATCGTCTCAAGCTCCATCAGGTTGGATGGGGAGCGTCGGTGCACAGCCATTTTCAGATCTCTCCAAAGATGTTCAATCGGGTTCAAGTCTGGGCTCTGGCTGGGCCACTCAAAGACATTCACAGACTTGTCCCAAAGCCACTCCTTTGTTATCTTGGCTGTGTGCTTAGGGTTGTTGTCCTGTTGGAAGGTGAACCTTCGCCCCAGTCTGAGGTCAAGAGCGCTCTGGAGCAGGTTTTCATCAAGGATCTCTCTGTACATTGCTGCATTCATCTTTCCCTTGATCCTGACTAGTCTTCCAGTTCCTGCCACTGAAAAACACCCCCACAGCATTATGCTGCCACCACCATGCTTCACTGTAGGGATGGTTGTTTGGTTTGTGCTCTGACATGCGCTGTCAACTGCGGGACCTTATATAAACAGGTGTGTGCCTTTTTAAATCATGTCCAATCAATTTAATTTACCACAGGTGGATTCCAATCAAGTTGTACAAACATTTCAAGGATGATCAGTGGAAACGGGATGCCCCTGAGCTCAATTTTGAGTGTCATAGCAAAGGGTGTCAATACTTATGTACATGTATTAAAAATCAAAAAATAAAATATCACATTTGCAAAAAATTCGTTACAACTTTTTTCACTTTGTCATTATGCGGTATTGTGTGTAGAATGTTCAGAATTTATTTTTATTTAATCCATTTTGGAATTAGGCTATGACATAATAAAATGTGGAACAAGGGAAGGGGTATGAATACTTTCCGGATGCACTATATAATATATATATATATATAGATAGATAGATATAGATAGATATAGATATATAATCCTGCAATTTGGATTTATTCTAGAAAAGTTTTAAAAATGTGTTAAAAATGTGTAATAGTAATTATAGCCATAGTGCCTTTCCTAGTTCAATTGCTAAGGCTGAAAATGAAAGCGCCACCTCTAAATCTCCAAAGGAAATGTATAAAACAACTTCTGAAGAAATATCTAAAAGAAAAAAAAAATGTGATTCCAATTTTTGAGTAATTTATTTATTTAATTATGTATTTATTTTGAAGTTTGGCTGCTTTGGTCCTCCATATTTGCGCCAGTGGGGGCACCATCACATCCAAGCAATAATATGACATGAAAGTGTGAGGTGTAGCCCAGCTAGCTGCTGCACAAATGTCAGACACAGAAACCCCCCTCGAGAAGGCTTTCGAAGTGGCCATACCTAGGGAAGAATGCACACGGACAGCCAATGGTGAGGTGCGTCCCATAGCACTTGTAGCCCTTCTCTTCTGTCTACTATTGTGGGCAGGGCCCTGAATCCGTTTACTGTAAGCCATAGCGATAGCATGCCCTAACCACTTAGACAGCCAATGTTTTGAGAGCACCTTTCCTTTAAAGGGATGCACAAAGCAGACAAAAAGCTGATGCATTAAGCAGAAACCCCAAGTCCTCTACCTAACTGCACAAAGTACGTATGAGACACAGACAGTGATGAGACCTCTGTCCTTCCTCAACCAAGGTATCGGGACATAACCACAGGACCTCCACTGCATTGCAGGAATTGGTCATGCTTAAAAGCGCAGTTTGGTCTTAAAGTAACCTTAGCATCCCCAGGGCAAACTGAGTACATGAAGGATGTACTGAAAAGGCATGTAAATCACACTTTGCCATAGCAAGAGCTAGGAGAATAGCAGTTTTATATGACAGCGTCTTTAGGCTAATAGTCTCCAATGGCTTAAATGGAGCCTGAGACAGCCCATCTAACACTATACCTAGGTCCCAGGATGGGGTAATAGATTCAGATATAGGACGAAGCCAGCGTACACCTGTCAAAAAGCACGTCACCAAAGGTTGAGCACCAACAGTTGTCCCATTATATCATATATGGCACGCTGAAATAGCTGCCAGAAAGACTTATCGTGGAAAATGCTTTTCCTTTATCAACAGACTTTGAAGGAATAATAGAATATTTACGAAGTCACATTGAAAAGAAATCAGCCCATGCTCTGCGCGCCATGACTCAAACACGTTCCACTTTAAATCATAAAGCGAATGAGTAGACTGTGCCCTTGCACTTTGAATAGTAGCTATAGCACTCAGATCTTATCCCTGTGTAGTCAGCCTCTGCTTTTCAGGGACCAGACCCAAAGGAACAACATGCCTAGGCTCGGATGCCAAACCTCCCCGTTGGCCTGTGACAGGTTGATTATCTCCACATCACAATTTGGCCTTTGTCAAAGTCGCTCAGATCCTTACGCTTGCCCATTTTTCCTGCTTCCAACACATCAACTTCAAGAACGAACTGTTCACTTACAGCCTAATATATATCCCATCCCTTGACAGGTGCAATTAAACAAGATGATCAATGTTATTCACTTCGCCTGTCAGTAGTTTTAATGTTTTGGCTGATTCGGTGTATAGTCAACTATTATGGGGAGATTTTATTTAAAAGATTTACTAAATAAATTTGTGTTGCTCAGTACTCTCCCACTACACTTGGGTATATGTATTTAGAAATTTCCACGTAAATTATTTGTGCTATTATGTTATTGAAAATGACACTTATTCACTCAGTTCTACACTAGCTTCTACAATGATGCCACTTTCTTGAAAGAGCTAAATCTTGTCTGTTTTACTCCAAAGTAGGGGGCATGAACACACAAGATTTAATTTTAGAGAACATAGAAAATAAGGTCACAGATTTTGGAACCTGGAAACATGGTAATAGCTGTATTTTAGGACGCATCACTAGTACAGAGGAAACTGTGTTGAAATCACAATCACAATCTCAGGCTGGGCAGTAGTTACTCTATTTTCCAACCTGCTCAGCCTCCTTGAAAGATCCATCCTCATCTTTGATGAGAGTCACACAATGAGAGTCCGGTCAAGTGGAATCCCAAACTTTCACTGGATTCAAAATGTTCACTGGATTCAAAATGTTGTTATTGTCAAAATAATCATTAGGCTATTCACTTACAGTACCAATCAAACGTTTGCACACACAATTCACTTGAATGGGAAAGTGTTTCCCATTCACTTTAATGGGAACGTGTGTCCAAACTTTTGACCGGCACCTCATCGTCACCTGCTTCACAAAGATGAGCAACTTTAACTGCCCGATCATCATCCTTTGATTGGTTAAAATGGTAAGAAAGAGGAAAACATTCTTTCTAGTAAATCTGAACACATTTCCATGAAGGAAAAATAGCCCATCACTTTAAATCTCACCTAAGATAACCTACCTCCTGCACTAACAACCTCCTGTCTGATGAAGGGCGGCTTTCTGTCGTTTATATTTTCTTCTGCATATTGACCAGGACATGCAGTTCAAATGGAATTCAGTGTTTTGCTAACTATAATCTGTGATAGTTGTGGTCAAATCTATCAGCTCACTGCCATATGATTCACACAGCTCTCATTTACCAATATCAACTGAAGGATGTGGGGGCGCGTCAATCATTCATTACAAAAATATTCATAACAAAAAAGTATTTGCCCTAGAGAATATTCGTTTTTGAATGATAAACCTGAGACCTGGAGCTTTAATTTAAGACCAATTTGGTATGTTGACAAACATTTTGACAGATCTACAAAAGTCAATAACATTCTTAAATAGGGTGCTTGGTTAATCACAACTAGCAAGAGAGCCAGAAGGCTAAACAACAGGATTGAGGGATGTTGCAAAGCAAACTGTCTATATTTCTCAAATGCAATTAAGTGTGTATAACTAATTGCATTTCATTTTCACACATTTGAAAAACTGATTGATGTTCAACTAACCACTTCAACAATACAGTTAAACTGCTGATTAAATCTATCGCATTGAATCCAAACAGTGTGTGCGTGCGTACCTGCTGTGGCTAACCAATTTCACTCTGTAAGTTTTGGAAGAAACCAATGCCATAGGGAATGGGGGTGTGTGAGATATGATCAGTGAAATAATTAGACGAAGACGTATGATTCATAATACAAAATGATCATAACTTCATATTATAAAACATATAGGTAATAAAGTACAAATATAAAACATTATCCAGATATCAATAATCTGGTGGGGCATGTGCGCCCCCCCAGCTTGAATGGGCATGACGACTCGGGGGCCTATATTATTTCTCAAAAAGGTGAACTGTCACTTTCAGATGTGCATTTAAATGCTTAAAAAGAAGCAATACATGGTTTTTAAAGTGTTTTAACAAGTAACATTCCTATTTCAAATTATGCAAATTAAAATGTAATATTTATCACGATAAAATTGGATTATCTTTTTGGAAATTATTCGTTGTTATTGTTGTAGATATCTATAATAGTTGATCTGGCAAAATTCCACTTTTTTACACTCATTGGTATGGGAGTAAGATTACATTGAATAATTTCATCAATTCTTTAAACACTTACCAATTGTTAATCCTTCTACGTACTCTAATCACTGCCTAAGGAACTTCAAATAATGATGCGACAAGAAAATAGTTTTCAAACGGTTACCTGAATAGGAAAGCATGGATTCAAATTTTCACATAAACTGAAACAATCCCACTCTCCATAAAAGGCAGCTTTTGGTTTGTTCTGCGGAGTGAAGGTCATGTCATGGTCAATATACTGGCCCCAATCCACCAATATCTGAGTATAGGCATCATCTTCTTGTTTGTTAGAGCTCTTGATTATGTTTTTGCTCACTTTGAGTACCTGTTAATAGAGTAGGAGTATATAACATATAGGGTTAGCACATCTGATTTTCTGTTCTTATGGTAACATGGTAACACTTTAATTTACAGTATGCTATTGACCTGGTATTTTCTTGGTTAAATACCTTGCATGTACTAGGAAACTACTGATATGTATGGTAATCATTACGATCAATATGTATGCGTAGTTCTCCATGTAATTACTTTGAATCTATTTGGAAACATGACTTAATTTTACCAGGCATTTTCTTTGTACGTACTTTTTACTTAGAAGGAAATTATTGGTAAGAACTCGTAACTACCAATACTTAAAATCTATATATGCTTAGTTTTTGTAGTTATAATTATGAATCTATGTGTAAAATCTGATTTCTTTAGCAACATTTTCATTAAAAAAAAATGTATTTACAGTAAAAGTACTAGTTTAGGGAATTACAAATATTCATTACTATATGGCTATATGTCTTTCCTCCCATTCTTACCTGGTAGTTTTTTGGCAGTTACCAGGTAAAGCAATGAGAATAGGGGTGTTAAATAAAGTGATGTCCGTGTCCCTTTAGTTACACAATAATTACCAACTTTCTTTGCTGCATCCTTCTGGAATATCCACATAATTACCAACATATATGTTTGTCTTTTCTCCCATTCTTACCTGTTAGTTCAGTGGTGGCCAATTCACCAAGCACTGTGATCCATTTTGGTGGATCTCAATTGTCTCTGCGATCCACCAATGTATTATAAGCAAGTTTTCACGTCAGGCTACCAAACATTAACAACACCCTGTCCAACGAGCAATCAGAAATGATCTCCCAAGTGACATAAAATTCCCCCCTATATATTTTTGGCCTTTACTGCTCTTTTGCTATTTGAAGGAAACACGTTGACCACAGAACAAACGAGTTGTTGATAATGAGGGCTTGCCCAGCTACGAAGTGTACTCGTTAATTGGCATCACATTCAAACATTCACCTTCGCACACTGGTTGTGCCTGTATGTAGCCTATTTGCTATTGTCAGCGTTGAGTTACAGTCCTTTCAGTAGTCCCATGTGGAAATGTATCATTGAAATCAGTATGGATTGCAGGGACATGACATTACCAGCATGAGCAATCAGGGGTGTAGCACAAAATTCTGAGCCCTATACATAAGCAGTCTCTGTGGGCCCCCTTCCTCTCCCTCTCCAGTTTTGTTAACAAATAATTGAGCCAACAACTGTACACATTAATCTGTAGTGGTTATCAGTCACTTATTAACTGTTCATACCACAAATCAACAAGTAGGCCTAATAATAATCCGTGATATGTGCGTAAATGTTCACAGCTTGAAATCTCACATTTTAACCCTCCTTTCTCAACGTACCGTAGCCTTCAATTACTTTACTCTGATTAAATGAGGTTTTCTTGGAGTATTCAGCTTTTTTTTCATCATGTTTATTCAATTATTTATCATTCCCAAGGTTTTTCCTGGGCTTTCCACAGGGATATGGAGAAGACAGCCGTAAAAAGAAAAAAAAAAAGCCAGCTAGAGGGGTCCGAGCCCCCGTTTTGGCCGTAGAAGCAAAATTTGGGGGTCTCAACATTTTCTTGTGAGTCTGCAATAAAGGTTAATTGAATAGAATTTTTTTAATTGAACCATTTTTTAAATGGTTCGGACTTTCGGACTATATAGAGGAAGCGGCAACGATATTTGTTGATTCATTTTTCATTTTCCCCATTTTCAACCGAATTGACAGCACACTGATGTCAGACGCACGCCCGATTACACCAAATCATTGTAAAGTATAGTGAGACGCAGCCCCCGTTGGTGATGACAATCGGACTTGAGTATGTCATCGCATAATTGCAATGTGAAACCAAAACAAACAGGATCAAACGTGTATGGTGAGTATTGTTAAAATGGGACACTTTCTGAAATGTTGCATTCTGGAACAATTTACTGGATCATCCCAATGCATTAGCTCCCAACTTGATACAATTCCAGAAACATTAATTTATTAACATCAATGGCTCCATCTTAAACACAATATGTCCTGAGACCACTTTTTAACATTTTTTTTCAAGCAAAATGACTAAGAGCGGTGTCCCATTTTACCAATAGGCAATCGGCAAAACGGGACATCATCAAAATGTAAATTTTTCTAAAGGGTGAAAGGAGAATAGAATTGATTTATAGTAATTTTCTTACACAATTACATCCCATTACAAAATATATTGGCATGAAAGTGAGTATTTGTTTTTAGATTTTTAGAAGCTTAACAATTTAACAAACTTTAACAAACTATTTAAATAGCTTAACAAACAACTCACTACAATGTAAAAAAAACATGAACCTTGGTTCGGACCTCGGTGCGGACTTTCAGGTGTGAAATGACCCTTAGAAGGTTGAAAATCTCCCGAGCGCTCTCACTGCCTTCAGTCATGTTTTCATTGAAAAACCCCTCAAAACAAACCCATGTTGCATGCTGCGCCTGCGCGCCCCAGTCTTGCCAAGTTGGTTGATGCTGGACAGTATTCACGTAAGTTTAATCAAACCGTGACGGTTTTAATGATAATACAAATTTTCACGGTAATACTAACCGTCGGTGATGTTAACCATTAAACCCCTAGAATTAACCAAGTACGTATGAGACTGAAACATGTCCTAAAATGGACACTGTACACGTGAGCTCATTCTGTAATTAGCACTAAATTCGCCATAGGCCACGCTCATTTTGATTAACGTTACAGTTAGGCTAATACTGTTAATACAAATTGGAGAATAACTCATATGCTTTTCAATCAATCTCCTTAGTTTGCACAAATAAATCCCCATGGTAGACAAAGTTGCACTATCCAATTTTCAGCATCTTAGCTGGGCTTGAAATTTTAAAATAAATAGCTTGAGGATAAAAGCATTAAAAACGATTTCAGCAGAATAACTTTTATTCTTTACATTAAAATGTGTATGATATCTTTTGATGATTTGATGGCCAGTTGGCCTGTGTTTTGCTTCAGAAAGATGAAAAGCGTTACAGCTGAACTCAGAAAGTTGGTAATTATTGAGTAACTAAAGGGAAATGGAAATCACTTTATTTTATAGCCCTATTCTCATTGCTTTCCCTGGGAACTGCCAAAACTACCAGGTAAGAATAGGAGAAGAGACAAACATCTTTGATGGTAATTATGTGGATATTCCAGAAGGAACCCTTACAGAGTGTTGGTAATTATTTTGTAACAAAAGGGAAACGCACCTCCCTTTATTTTATAGCCCTATTCTCATGCTTTACCTGGTAACTGCCAAATAACTACCAGGTAAGAATGGCAGAAAAGACATATTACCACATAGTAATGAACAATGGTAATGTAATTACCAATGGTTACTAGTACATACAAGATTTTTATTCTGAAAATGTAGTTAGTAATTAGTAATTAGTTTTATAATAATAACTACAAAAACTAAGCAGTTTGTAGGGGTGTAACGATACATCGTGACATGATGCATTGCGATGCAAACATGTGACGATGTGCATCATGGAGATGGACTATAGTGTGTTCTGTTAATTATGCCATCTAATAAAATTGCATTGTTTGAACAGAGATTGAGGATTCCCTGTCGTGTTTTAAATCGGAGGTGTGGCAACATTTTTGTTTCCTGAAACAAAAACGGAGACAGGGCAATTGAGAAAAACAAAACAATTAGCAAATATTGCAAGAAAAACATAATGCCTATATAATAGCTAACACCACACTCTCAAAAATGACCAGGATTTGACAACATTTAACTGTAATATTTCACAGTAAAATATTGTACTCATAATTTGACTCTGAAATTAATGAATGCTAGGCCATCCTCCACAACAAATTACTGTAAAATTTGAATTGCACTTGAACCTATATGATGCGATCTGAAACTGCCTGAAATAACAGTTTGGAAGTGATTGCAAGTGGTACCCAACATTAACGGCGCGTTAAGAAGTGTCCTATACTGAATGTAGTATACTCCATACAGTAAGTAATTTACGCTCCATTTCCTGCTTTGTATTTTAGATAGTTGTAAATTCAAAATAGGCTGGCAGAACTGTGTAGCCTACTGCTAGCTACACTGTAAAAACTGATTCAGGAGTCCAGTAGATTTATCTGAAATGAATAACACATTTTTACTCAATAAAATAAGTTCATGTCAATTAAGTACAAATTTTATTTCAATTTCTGAAAAAAAATTGAGTATGGCAACACAGATTTATTGTTATATTTCAATGAAGGAATTTATTTAATTCAATTAAGAAAAATAAGAATGAAGACAACGTGTTGTTTTGCTTAGAAAGTATGCACCGATTTAAATAACCTAAATAAAAATAAATAAGTACAAATCTAATACAAGTTTTTGTTTCAAATTCATAAATTTTAATGAAAGTTTTAAATCAAAGTAAATGGTAATTAATGTAAAGTATAAGTTTGAGTTGAATTTACTCATGTCAAATATGTCAAAAAAAAATCCACACCTGTCTTGAGGAACATTCGTGAAGAATTGTGGGAGTTTTGGTCAACTGCATTTGAATTTTTGTGATTTTTAGAAACAAAGATTTCAAGGACATTGTCAGTACAAGCATGTGAGTGTGCATTTGTCTCTCATAGACTTCTGTCTAGTCACCCCTGTTGCACCCTAATGGGAAAATAAATCACTTTTGGGGGGAAGAATTCTGTGTGCTAGAATTTATCTTAAATGTTTTATTAAAACCAATCATTAGTTAACAAAATGTTCTATGCAGATTAAACAAAATAACACAATTTCCTTGAATTTCAATTAATATATACTCATTCTCTGTAATAAAATTGTAATTATTTCTGCGGAAAATGACATTTGATGGGCTACAGAAAGTAAAAAATGTAAGTTAAAATAACATAAAATAAAAGAATATCATTTTTCTATTAAACTGTTTTGTTGGAGTACATTTCCACAATCATCTCAGCTAAAATGACAAAAAAAATTGAATTAATACAACACAATTTTTCAACATTAAGATTTACTCAATTCATGTAAAAAATGTTGCAATGATTGAGCAAATCCAGGAATAATTTTTTACAGTGTACTTTATGGAGACACTCCAACAGCCACGGCTAAATCATGTAGTAAATCCTTATGTGATTGCAGACTGCGTTGATCGTGATACTAACGTTACCGTAGCTAGTTAGTGGTGGTGGAAAAATAAAGACAGCGCTACAGAAGATCTAGGTGGGCTTCTCGGCCAATATCAGCCCTATTACTTCGAGATTTGCCTTGTTTTAAAGATTTTTTGCGAGAGTATTAAAAACTCTGCTGACATAAATAGTAAAAGTTCCTTTGTACTTTGTCATTGGTGGCTTACATATTTCTTATTGCTAGTAAGACTAATTCAAAACAAAACCTCAGATCATTGCATTGTTGTGCTGTGTCAATGTTGTGCCTCGCACTAAGACTTAAGTTACACGGACAAAATGTTTTCAGTGGAACAGGGATATCAGATCAGATCGATATAAATTGTATCTTGCTTTGGTTTTATTTTCGGAGATCCGTATAAGCCGGGATAGTCGTTCATGCTCGACATCCAACGAAGCCTTTCTCGTGACTGTGCAGATAGTGAGATAGTGAGGCTAGGGACCATGACGACTCACTATTGGCCGCTGAGGAAAGCCTCGAGAAGAAACAGGAAGCGTTGGGCCGATCTTCAAATCAACGGCTTTGTTCTTTATTTTAGTTCGATATGACTCATTCATTTATATGTAGCCTTAATCCGCCACTCATTGCTCAACCACATCTTTAGCCTACTTAAATACAAATCTAAGACTTGAAAGCTAAATTGTAAATTTAAGTTGAATCTTTATTGCCCATTAAACATTAAATAAATCAAAAGCTACAAGTAGGCATGCACTTGCTTGAAATCTAAAGATCATTTAAAAAAATGTCAAATAAAAAATAACTGAAATAACTTGACAATGGCATTTTTTTAAATATGAAAATATAGTAGAAAATTCGAATACACAAAGCTTACTGTTAAATAAAAACTAACAGAATAAACCCCTTTCTGGTTATTGGGTTAGGCTAAGCTGAAGATCTACTCTATAGGCCTAGGTTAAGTGCCCATGTCATGAGACAGTGTTTCATTATACAAGTGCTATAAGTTTACCTATATTGACTATAAGAAATAAGTATAGGCCTACCTATATTGACTCCTATACACGTGTTCTAAACATATATAGGCTATATTTGACAAATTTGTTCAACTTGTTTCATTCCTAATCACATTGACACATTTTATTTGCTATTTTATTGCCATGATAATGATGTCATTTTTACATATTAAGCTGAATCATTTTTTCTTCTGTTTTCTCTAATATTCACTGGAATGGTAGACTTGTATTTTTAGTGGACGGATTAATGTGCAGAAATAAAGGTAACCTGACAAAAGTTGCAGTAGGCCTACATAGAAACCACAAAGGCTACCTAAATAATCAAATGATATCCCAAAACGTAATAGACCTGGTCTTTTAGTCCATAATTAAGAGTAATATTTGCCCTAACAAATGGCAAATAATGACTTGCGCTTGGCTAAAGTGGTAAAAACGTCATTTGAGGAAAAGACCCAAATAGTTTGAAATATTTCGATTCATTTACATGAACTGACTCAAATGAGTCGACTCAATAAAAAGAGTCGAACTGCACATCACTACTATGCACCTTTCTGACTCGGATGTCAAGTGGAAGACTTAATAACATGCATGCTTTCTTAACATTCTTGTTTGCTTGACAAGAGTTCGTTTTTTAATGCTTGCATGTATATCAATTTCTACACAGCTGATTTGCTTGCTTGTTAGATGTCTTATCAATCTTGCTTGGCTTTCAATACACCTTCCTTTCTTTGGTGTAGGGTTTATTTCAAGGGAATGGAGCACCACTGAATATGCCGTAGATAAACAAGGCATTGTGTACATCTATGTAAAACTGAAATCTGTTGTCTTGGCTTATTGTTTACAGGGGCTTCTTAGGCGTTTACCTTGGGATGGGCTCAAAATTCTAAAGGAAGCGTGGAGGTATCAACCCATGTGTCAACAAACTTTTATGAAAAATTATTGACTTTGAATGGATGTCGATGTAGACGTGTTCAAATTTTCTGTACATTTTATGTCGGTACGTCCAGAATTGCGTGAGTTACGGGGTTGTCATAAAGGTAGCCTAGCGATATTGTAAGCTCGAGGTAACCGTTAGCAACGCTCCCAATTGTGACTAAATACTCCTTAAAAAAGTTCCAAAGCTGTGTTGTTTACATGTAATATCTTCTGTATTTTGCAAGTGTCAAAATGAAAATGTAAAAGCAAGACTTTGTTGTTATTACATATATTGTCAATATATATGTCTATGGTCACCACTCTACTTCAGATGTTAGGTCCCTCAACCTACCAGACACAAGCTGAAACAAAGGTTCCGCATAGCAGTAGCTCCAACCATTTATCTGTTTCAATAACAACGTCTTGCATTTACATTTTCATTTCGACACATGCAAAACACAGAAGATATAACATGTAAACAACAAAGCTTTGCATTTTTTTAAGGAGCATTTAGTCACTTTTGGGAGCCATGCTAGCGGTTACCTCAAGTTTACTCTTTATCGCTAGGCTACTTTTATGCCGACCACGTAACTAACTCAATACTGGACGTATGGACATAACATTGATATCAATCAACTGGTCTGATTAGGGATACGTTTGGGCATGTCTTATTTGCCAAAATGTTGAACTATCACCTTAACATTTAGTGTTTACACTGTTGACTTTTTTTCACACACTGTTTAACATTAAAGTCGAACTTTTATTTGTGTGTGGCTTTAAGATATATTGCTGTGGTTCCTGGAAATGTAGTTGGACTTGAACTGCTGAATTAAAAATATAAAATGGGTATTGTCTTAGTGCTTTATTTTTTCCATTGACCATATCCAAAACATGTTTGTGTAGGTGTGGTAAAATCACTGTTAACAAGTCAAATAAACAACCTTACAGTATTATTTAAAGTGTAAATTTACAGAAAGTTACTGGCTACTGAGTTGAATTATTATTACAATTAGAGTGGGGGGTCCTTCCCCAGAAAAGAAAGTAAATAATGATGCAATTTTCTTCAATTTGTATATATTCATCTATTGTGGGGAGATTAAAATAGGGAAATAAAATAACACACCAATCCAAACATAAATTTGGTAGTCATGGTCTTTGAAAACAGAATGAATCTATATTGGTAGTCATGGTCTTTGAAAACAGAATGAATCTATATTGGTAGTCCTGGTCTTTGAAAACAGAATGAATCTATATTGGTAGTCCTGGTCTTTGAAAACAGAATGAATCTATATTGGTAGTCCTGGTCTTTGAAAACAGACTGAATCTATATTGGTAGTCTTGGTCTTTGAAAACAGAATGAATCTATATTGGTATATTGGGTTATTTTAAAGATTTACTAAATACATTTGTGTTGCTCAGTAATCTCCCACTACACTAGGGTATATGTATTTGTGCTACTATTGTCCACGTAAATTATTTGTGCTATTATTTTATTGAAAATGACACTCACTTATTCACTCAGTTCTACACTACAATGATGCCACTTTCTTGAAAGGGCTAAATCTTGTTTCACTCCAACATTTTAGGGGGCATAAACACACATACGATTTAATTTTAGAGAACATGGAAAATAAAGTCACAGATGAAAGGAACCTGCAAACATGGTAATAGCTGTATTTTAGAAACAGCACGAGAACAGAGGAGACTGTGCTGACATCACATAGCAGTGTCTGCTCCATTAAAAACTCAAACTGAGCAGTAGTTACTCTATTTTCCAACCTGGTCAGCCTCCCTGAAAGATCAATCATCATCTTTGATGAGAGTCACACAATGAGAGTCCGGTCATGTGGCCTGTTGTTATTGCCCAAATTATCAATAGGCTATTCACTTACAGTACCAATCAAAAGTTTGCACACACAATTCACTTGAATGGGAAAGTGTGTCCAATTCACTTTAATAGGCATGTATGTACAAACTTTTGACCGGCACTTCATCTTCACCTGCTTCACACAGGTTAGGTGTTTTAACTGCCTGATCATCATACTTTGATTGGTCTAAAATGGTACGAAAGAGGGAACAATTATTTCTAGTAAATCTGAAAACATTTCCATTAAGGAAAAATAGCCTGTCACTATAAATCTCACCATAGATACGTAAGATACCTACCTCTTGCACTAACAACCTGATGAAGGGCTTGGCTTTCTGTCGTTTATATTTTTATGTTTTCCTCTTCATATTGACCAGGACATATCAAATGGAATTCAGTGTTTTGCTAACTATAATCTGTGATAGTTGTGGGAAAATCTATCAGCTCACTGCCATATGATTCACACAGCTCTCATTTACCAATAGGAACTGAAGGACGCGGGGTGAATCAGTCCATCATTCATCACAAGAACATTCATAACAAAAAATAGTTTGCCCTAGAGAATATTTGTTTTTTGTATGATAAACCTGAGACCTGGAGCTTTAATTTAAGACCGATTTGGTCAATGTATGTTGACAAACTTTTTGACAGATCTACAAAAGTCGAGAACATTCTTAAATAGGATGCTTGGTTAATCACAACTGGCAAGAGATCCAGAAGGCTAAACAACGGGATTGAGGGATATATACTATATACTTTCACTATATATATATAGCATATATATATATATATATATACTACCTTGCAAAGCAAACTGTCTATATTGCTCAAATGCAATTAAGTGTGTATAACTAATTGCATTTCATTTTCACGGGTTTGAAAGATGGATTTATGTTCAACTAACCACTTCAGCAATACAGAGCTTGAAGGGGCATGACGTCTCTGTTTGAAACAACCATGAATATATCACTACCAATGCCGTTAGACTATTGTTCGATCGTAGCAATATTGTAGGACTGGAGACCCCGACGTCAGCACTAGCATGCATCTTCCCAGTTAATCAACGAAATTCCTACATACAGTAATCTATGGAGGACGAATCCTGTCATCATTGAAAATAACTATTTGAATGAATAAATGAAGGAAATGACAAATTAATTCATTAATCAATAAATATATACACAAATAAATAAATGCACACATTAATACATTAATAAATGGATTGAATTTGATATAAATATATGAATATAAATATATTTATTGATTGTCAAATTAATTAATTCCCGTATTTCCATATTTATACATTTATATTCTTATTGATTTCCTCATTGATACATTTCTGTATACATTCTTTCCCGTATTAATTCATTTATCTTTTTATTTATTTCATTATTGAAACATTTCCGTATATATTCTTTCCCGTATTCATTCCCCGATCACCGTGTCATTATATGATAATTAAGGGGCGAGGTTTTCAAATTCAGGCAGTAGCAGCCAAGCCCCGAGGGCTATACCCATCATACTCTTTACACATGCCCAGTTGGTGGCGGTAATGCACAAAATAAGATAATAATAATAATAATTCATTTTATTTATATAGCGCTTTTCTTACACCCAAAGACGCTTCACAACAAGAGAACAGGCAAATAAAACAGAAATACAAGACAAACGGATAACAGGAGAACAGGTCGAGACAAGACAGCAATACAAACTACAGTAAAATTTGACAGAAATGTTGTAGAGGTAAGGGGCGTTTGAGTTAATTTGAGTAGGCTAGGGTGAAAAGGTAGGTTTTAAGATGGCTTTTGAAGATAGGAAGTGAGTTTGAATCCCGAATGAAAGGAGGAAGAGAGTTCCAGAGTTTAGGTGCTGCCCTAGAAAAGGCACGCTCCCCAAAGTTTTTTAGTTTTGCTTGTGGGGTGACCAATTTCATTTCAGAGGAGGAACGGAGTGTCCGGTTGGGAAGATAGAGCTGTAGAAGATCCGAAAGGTAGGGGGGGGGCAGGTTATGTAAAGCTTTGAAGGTGAGGAGAAAGATTTTATAAGTAATACGATGATTAACTGGGAGCCAGTGAAGGGACGAGAGAATGGGGGTTATGTGCTCAGAGGATTTGGTCGAGGTCAGGAGACGGGCTGCAGAGTTCTGAACAAGTTGGAGTTTTGAGTTTGAGTAAGATGCTTTGCGGCGACTATGAATGCAACCAGATTAAAAGAACACAGGTTTGAAAAACGCTCAAACGCATATCTGGAAGCCGCGTAATATTAGGTACAAAATGTCAGCGCGATGGTCCATTGCAGACCCTCTAAGACAAGTGGCTGATCGCCTTAAAACGGAACAATGTGAGTTTGATAACTTTCATTAAAAAAAAGTCAGCTCCTTAAAGATTTTTTAAAAGGACTATGTCCAAAAATATTGAATACATGTGTGAGCTGTGATAAGCACAGATCTAGTTTAAGGCAGGGTTTCAAAAAGTAAGAAAAATCCCTAGCAGTATAACCAAGGAGTTATTTGAAAGAGCTTCGGTTCAGACCCTAGTTAATTATGCGTAACTTTACTGTGTTTACCTTGAATCCATTCGACCGTAACTAGCTAATGTTAGCCAACTGTCATGGAAACATGAAGCTAGGACGGAAACATCTGTCACTTCAAAGGGTGACAGTGAAATAACTAATAACTTGACTTCAGCTGCATGGCAAAAAATCCAGGTCCGTCTAAGTTACTTGCCCATAGCAGTTGAATTGTACCATAACTTGTTTTCTTAGTTACTCATAATGTCTACTAGGATTTTGAAATTATAATTAGTAACTATAATTATATCAACATCTCAGGGAGTAAGCCCCCAGTTATCGCTGCTCTATAGATCTGAGAAGATCATCTTTTTTGTCCTTCCCCTCCAGACAATCACTGATTGATTTATCTGGAAGCTAGCGGCCTCCTTCACCAGAGAATCTTAAGTCCACCTAGAGATGACACTTGAATTATGATTTATATTTTATGATGGTTCAGTCATGTTTGGCCTAAATATGAGCATAAAAGGTGGTAATAAAGTGTTCCAACCAACTACAGTATACAGACCTCAATCAAAAGCACTTTCATCTTTGGGGCCTTATTATAATGGTTCTGTATGTAAATAATTCTGCAGGAATATGTCCAAGTCTAAAGGAATCTGTGCAGAAACACAAATATACTGTTCTAACCAAATTTTACATTGTTCTCCACAACAGGGTCTCTCTGACATGTGGAGGGACCCGATTTTGTAGCCTCCTGTTCACCAATTTCATTAAATAAATCTTGACAAGGAAATTAAATATTTGGAAATGTACATGTACATCTTTTAATATATTTTAAATCCAAGTTGGATGAATGCATTGGGGACATTGCAAAATTCCATACCTTTTAAACCCAAACTTTTAAAATGTAAACTTAGATGCCAATATAATTGTATTGAGAGTAAATAATAATTGACCATACCTTATCTGATAACTGTTTTCACTGTAGGAGCTAAAACGGGTAGGTATGAACTGCTATTGTATATGTTAAAGAAAAGGTTTGTGCAGTCAACTTATGAATAGCATAGCATGATGCCTTAGTCAATCTTTACCGAAGAAAACGTTTGTGCAGTCAACTTATACATAGCATAGCATGATACCTTAGTCAATCTTTACCGGCTTTATTGCAAGCTATATACACTGCTCAAAAACAGCTCAAGGGAACCCTTTAATCACAGTGGATCTTGATGAACGAAATTTTCAATTTCCATAACGTCTGGGCGTGCTCCTGATGAGACGGCGAATGGTGTCCTGGGGGATCTCCTCACAGACCTGGACCAGGACATCAGTGAGCTCCTGGACAGTCAATGGCGCTCCTTAGCGTCGTCGGATGCACTGATACATAACGTCCCAGAGGTGCTCAATTGTATTCAGGTGTGGGGAACTTGAGGGCCAGTCAATGTAATCAATGCCGTCATCCAGGAACTTCTCTGTACCTGCCGCGAGTTCGAAATTGCCGCCGTTGTCAGACTCCGAGCTATCTTCAGCTCACCAAAGTAAATAGTCCTGTCTAACTGTATTTGCTACAGCTACATCAGCTAAACTTCTCAGTTCGGCAGCAATCTCCTGACCGGAGGTAGCCATTTCAGAATGACATGTATAGTCAATCCATGCACTCTGATGTCAATCAACCAGGCAAAAATTTGACCCCGTGACACATCATAAATGACCAGCGCATAATTTGCAAACTACAATTGTTTTTATAAAAACAACATGTAATAGAAATCAAGCAAAACCTGAACTAACGTTAGCTGATGTGGTATACAACAAAGATGGTGGATAGCCAGAAGTAAAAAAAACATGCAGGCACAGTCGATCGCTGAACTGAAACGGATCAACTAATGAGAGTAAGGGAAGGTTTGATTGACGGCCACCCTAATTATCATATAAGGACACGGTAATCAGGGAATGAATACGGGAAAGAATATATACGGAAATGTATCAATGAGGAAATAAATAAAAATATAAATGTATAAATATGGAAATACGGAAATTAATGAATTTGACAATATATACGTATATTTATATCAAATTCAATGTATTTATTAACGTATTAATGTGTGCATTTATTATTTATTTGTGTATATATTTATTGATCAATTTATTTATTTGTCATTTCCTTCATTTATTTATTATTTATTTATTCAAATATATTAATTTTCATTTATGGCAGGATTTGTCCTGTGCATGGAAGTTTGCTCTTAAAAATATTGTGGGTGGCTCTTAAAAGAGCCGTTGGTTGTGTAGAGCACATTCTACACTACAAGTTCCTTCCATGGCACAGCACCCTGCTCGTTGAAATAACTAGTGTACTGTAGGTGCCCCTCACACACATGGCCACTCGCACTGCGAGTGTTTTTTCCTCCCAGTCTGCTAAGATCCTGAAGAGCAGCAGACCCCTCATCTGGCATCTGGTGAGCAGCTGGTCCTTGTCTGGTGTCCGCCATGTTGCTGGACCTGAGGTAGTTGTGAAGGACACAGGGGACCTTCGCGCACCAGTCAACCTTGGCAGGATGCACACCGATGACACGCAGGTACATCCCACACTGGGAGGAGAGTATACTAAAAGCACATTCCACAGTAAGACATGCATTGCTCAGATGGTCACAAATCTCAGAAGTGTGCCTGGAAGGGACACATCAGGTTCCTACGCATGGGAAATGCCTCATTTCCCACAAAGACATGGGGCAGAGGACAATGGTGCTCCTGTGATGGCCATATCTTCAGGAAGATCGACGGTGCAATTTTTTGGGTCTTTGCCGAAATTGTAGTTGGCCAGTGTGCCTTTGTTGCTACCTTTCCCATATTCCCCAACATTAACCACCAGGAAAAGGTCGTTGGCATCTACCACTGCCACAAGGACAATGGAGAATGCCCCTTAAAATTTGAAAACATGGAGCCTGTGTTGGGAGGAGCCTGGATGACAACATGTTTCCCATCTATGTCTCCCAAGCTGTTGCCAAAGTTCCCTCCAGTCCTCCTGGGTTGGGAAAGGAATGTATTCCTTCACAATGATCGTCCAGATAGACCTGGCCACATCCATGTCTATGCGCCCCACAGTGCAGTACCCAACTCAATAGGTTAGTGCTATTTGGGAATGAGTCCCTAGTTGCAAGCAGAGTGTGTGTGTGTGTGTGGGGGGGGGGGGGGGGGGGGGTCTAAATTAGTTTATTTGATTGCAAATTTACTAATTAATTTGTTAATTAATTACTAATATTAAATGATGTTTTCCCCGGCTCTGCCTGAACAAAGCTTGTAATACAACTACAATAATAAACGAACACCCCTAAAGTGGGTCCTACCGTTTATTAGCTGACATTAAGTCTTGTGACGATTCGGTTATACTATGGCTCAGCTCAATCCGAAGAGACAGGAACCCTTTGAAATTGTATTAAGTTTCCAATTAGTTAATTTGTCACACAAATGCAATTATAGTCTCCCTATAATTATTGACTTGAATTACATTAAATATATGATGACGAAAGATAGCTAGAGAACAGCTGGTTAACTCATCATAGCCATGGGTCTGTGTGCCAGCTTGCCAGTTAGCGAGTCATCACCGACTACTAGTAGTACTACTAATGTTACCTCAATGACGGCTCGAGATCTCATTTTGACTTTGCACCATAATAACGCACATACCGTTTGGCTATTCCCCCCAATTTTCCCCACATATCTTTTTACCAGTATTGCTAAAAATAATAAATGATAGGCTACATGACACCGGAAAAAATGCGTTAACCAATGTTAATCGGCTACCTGCTGAAATATCAGGAGGCATCAAAAGTAGGCCATCTAGGTCATATTGTGGTTAACATTTTACATTGGTCTATGTGTCCTCTTTTTTGCATTCCTAGTTAAATGATTATCCATTGTTTTGGGTTTTAAATGTTAGTTTGTTTTAAATGAAACAAACACTTTGTATTCAGTTATGAATACAATGTGCTTGATGCATGAACGTAGTTTTAGCTTATTGGGTAACTTAATATTAAACTCCCATCATAAGTTTATCATTTCTATTTTAATGACAGAGGTCTCCTTTATTTAACAGATTGATAAAGTCAACATGAGCAAGAGAAAAGAAAGTGACATTTGTCAGGTGTTTGCCAGTAATAAAGGTATAGTTGTCATAGTTCAATTAGTGTTGAGACATAACAATAGTAAGTTGAGAGTAGTAAGTTAGAGATGGTAATACTATACACTTTCAGTATGCATGGCACACATGTTTATAAAGCTGTCATTATGTGCTGTTGTATTAAGGATACAGGGAAAGAACAAGATGGCAGGGAGAATGAGGTGGAGGTGAGTGAGAAAGAAGGCTGCACTTAATGGTGTTTGCTGCCATGCCAGTTTGGTGGGAATATAGTACTACATACACTGAAAGGATACACAACAAGCATTGCCTACTGTTCCCAACTAAAATACTCATGCATTAATAAAGTGTTGTTTCCTGATAGGGAGAATACTGATAGAATTAAAAACTGTTTCCATCAACATACTGTATTATTACTTTAGTTCATTGATTGTAATGCTTTGCATTTGTGCGATCAGGAGACAGAGAGGGGGAGACAGGCATCAGAGATGTCAGCAGATGTTGAGGTGAGCAAGAAAAGGGAAACTAGGGTGCTACTGTCACAGCCACTTGCTACGTGCTGCCTTGCTTGTGTCTCCTCCCCTTTTCAAGTTTAGGACCTGAGATGGGCTATTTGAGTAGTTGGTTAGTCATCATTATAATCCGGCGTCATTATGTTTCAGAAGGAAAATAATTGTGACTGATTTACGTGCGGGCACCTCCATTAAATTGTCTAGGAACCCGGCCTTGCTCTGAAGAATAAAAGTTGACCCCCCGATGGTCCTCTTATATTTCACACTCTGGTTGCAAGGTATCTGTAAAGGCATAATGTTATTTTTGGATTCATGTCCTTAGCATGTTTCTTTCATTCTTTTTCTTCTTCTTAATTTACATCTCTTCATTTACTTCTTCATCAATTTCCGAAAAAATCTCCAGGATAGATTCCGGGTCCTGGTTATCTATCTTCTCCCTAGACCCCTTATCCTTTTTCTTTTTCTTCTCAAGAACCTTTTTCCTGGCTGGCTCGCCAAAATATGTTGCACCCAGAAGAAAATCAATCAAGGGATGTAATAAATATGGGAAAATTGGGTTGTTTTGTTTACTCTGTTAACAATAAAAATTGAAAACAAGAGTGTTTTAGAGGCGTGTACAGGGCTGTGTGAATTATATAGCTTGCATCTCTACAATTCACTCTTAATACAAAATAAAAAAAGTCCACAGGTATATTCTGCATACATACAATGCTTAATGTTAACTCTGATCCATATTTACTTTCCAGCGCAATCCATACACATTCACATGACAGTACCACCATCCTTTCAGTGTGACGACGCTGCCTGCCAACTAGTGATGTGCAGTTCGACTCTTTTTAATGATTGGATTAATTTGACTGTTCATGAAAATGAATCAAACTATTTTAGTCTTTTCTTCAAATCTATTCTTTTACCAATTTAGCCAAGCGCAAGTCATTTTTTGCCATTTGTTAGGGCAAATATTGCTCTAAATTATAGACTAAAAGAACAGGTCTATTACATTTCGGAAAATAATTTGATTATTTAGGTAGCCTTTGGGGTTTCCATGTGGGCCTACTGCAGCTTTTGTCAGGTTACCATTATTTCTGCTCAAATACGTCCACCAAAAATAGCTCTCTCTATCATGCCATCACACAATACAACGAGTCTACCAGTCCAGTGAATATTAGAGAAAACAGATGTAAAAACTAGTCAGCTTAATATGTAAAAATGACGTCATTATTGCATTTTATAATCATTATTACATCAACATTACCAAGTTGGATAAATTAGTCAAATGAGCCTATATATGTTTAGAACACATGTATATGAGCCAATATGGGTATACTTATTGATTATAGTCAATAAAGGGGTTTATTCTGTTAGTTTTTATTTAACAGGGAGCTTGGTATGTACATATTTTCTACTCTATTTCCATATTTAAAAAAGATTTCAAGTTATTTAATAGTTATTTTTTATAATAATCTTTATATTTCAAGCAAGTGCATGCTAGCCTACTTGTAGTGTTTGTTTTATTTAATGTTTAATGGGTAATAAAGATTAAACTTGAATTTAATTTAGCCTTCAAGTCTAAGATTTTCATTTAAGTAAAGATGTGGTTAAGCAATTAGTGGCAGATTAAGGCTACATTTAATTGAATTTGTCATACCAAACTGAAATAAAGAACGTAGCCTTTGATTCGAAGATTGGCCCAATGCTTCCTGTTTCTTCTTGAGGCTTTTCTCAGCGGCCAATCTTGAGTTGTCGCGGTCCCTAGCCTCACCATCTCGGGCACTGCAAAGTCACGAGAAAGGCCGGGCATGAGCTTAACTATCAATGAGTCAGACTAAACGTGACTTTGTGTCTGAATCGAACTATGAATGAGTCAGACTGAACGTGCCTTAGTGTCTGAATCGACTGAATGTGTCTTTGTCTGAATCAAACTATCAATGAGTCGAACTATCATGAGTCGGACTGAACGTGACTTTGTGTCTGAATCGAACTATCAATGAGTCGGACTGAACGAGAGTTTGTCCACGAGTCTAACTATCAATGAGTCGGACTGAACGAGAATCGGCGTATGAGGAGCCGAACTATCACCGAGTTGAGTCTTCAGGCAGAAACGTCACACTTCATAGCAGGAAGTGCCTCTCTTGTCGATTTAAAATGTTGTCTCAGTTTACAAACTTGGACATAATGCAGCGGTAGTGAGTTATAATGAGCTATACATTGAAAGTGGATAGGACAGCATTGACTAGCGGGTTTTGTTAGCACAATATTCAATGAGTCAGTTAAAGTTCGATTCATTTGACATAATAGTTCGATTCGATTCGGACAAGAAAAAGATTTGTTCAGTCATTTATGCACTTCACAACCCCACTCCGTTCCCACACTAGCTGTTACACTAGCTTTACGACGGAACTTGGACAAATCAATTAAAAATACAAAATCCCGTAAATCCCCGTAACTTCCCGTAAATCGGAAGTCAACATAGTCATGGTGGTGAAGAAACCAAAGCCATCTGCCTGGAGCGCATGTAAATCAAGCATACGCCGGTGATGCTCATTATTATTGGACTTTAATAATGTTGGCTACTGTGTATTTATGAACATAAAAGACCTGGGCCTTTGTCTCCTCCGTAGGAAAAGTATCGTCACTATTGCTTTCTTTTTGCGATCCATCGTAGAAATGGGGGGAAATGAAATCGGAAGTCTATTCAGCAAATTTTCTTCCTCCAAAACGCGTATTAAATGACAATCATATTTTTTATATTATATTAGATTATTATTTTACACATTTTGGCTTGGGAGATGAAACCGCTGACGTGGGACCCTGGCCTGTGTCCATATGCTCAGCTGATGGCACACCAGATACTGCTGTCTATCCAATAATCGCCCCAATGCATAGGCAGAGTTTACGGGGAGGCAGGGGGGGGCATTGCCCCCCACCCCCCATAGCGCCTGAAATATGTCACTACATTAAGTCTAAAATACGCACACCACGACAATACACCATGCATTGACATCAGTAAAAAAAATTGGCCCCTCCTAGCGCAAATATCAAACTTCACCTATGCTGTGATGGTGCAACTCTGGGCAAGCCGATTCCACCTTGACAGCATCATTATTTTGAGTTTGACAATAGATTTTTTTGCCCCAGATCAAATATATTTTTTGAAGTTAATCAGTTTTGTGCCAGTCTCTGGATACAGCATTCACTTAACGAGTAATAGCGTTCCATGTGTCTTTTTATATCCATTACTGACGCTACTAAATATGACAGCTTGTTTGCTCTATACCTCCACTTCAGAAATAGATATTTTTCAAACATTTGAAGTCCGGTATACCGTATTTAAATGATCACATCATTACAACTCTGCCCCAGCATCCTCAGTGTAAAGGACGCCATAGGTGAACATGGCACAGCAGTATTACGCCCTTTTATGAGAACGGGTAGGGCGTTTACCAATAGGCATAACTGCTACTGTAACAAAAGGTACAGGCAGCAGAGCTGCCGAGGAAAGTTCGTTTAATTACAAAACGAATACGTTTTCTGAAACACAACACTTCCACATTAATAAACAAATAGTTCCCATACTTATTTTTTGTTTTAATACGGGAATTCACGAGAAAATACAACTATTCTTCATCATAACACTATGTAAAAGATGTATGTAAAGAAATATTTCTCATATTTAAACATAATTAGTGTTTGAAATAAGGTATTTTTGACCGTAATAAAACAGACAAAAATAGTTTTAAAAGGGTGCATTTGTATAAATACGGTTAAAATAGCTACTTTAACCCACTAATACAAGTGTGTTTAATGTAATTCAACGTTTTACTAGAATAACCTGTTATTTAAATTTTCTTTATATGAAAAAAGCTATAAAAACAGAATATAAGAAATAAAGGTCACATAGCATATTGCAGTTGTTTATTTGTAGAAATACTTTTTTTTTCTAAATTACCTATAAAACGGAATTTTCTTACGTACACAACTTCTCTAATACCACGTCTCGTATTTTGCTCTGCTATGATCTCAAACAAGTTAGACTATAACTAGACTACTTGGAGCATACACCCCTGACACAGATACGTTTTAAAAAATGCAAGGTCACACCAGGAAATCAGCACAGTCCTGTTCTGGAGAAAAATATGACAGTTGATCCTTCATCTTTGCATTTGCTTGATGAAGCAAGTTGTTGAACCTGATAGAACCAACATGAAAGTGCGCGCACAGTTACATTGAGTCGAATCCCATTATTATTATTTTTTGTTTAGTTTAAACCTTGAGGTTAAATTTAAAATAATTATAAAACATATTTCATTACATTTACCAGTTATGGGACACGTAAATGGATACTTAGTGGTACACCGTCCTTCTCCTTGTGCGACACAAGTACAACCAGAGCCATGCATGGTACTCAATTCAAACAATTAAAAGTGAAAAAAGCATTCGGCATTCTGGAAAAATGATGAATATAAAGTTAACCACTTCATTATTTGCGTTCAGTGTCCCGTTCTTCACAATGGAGGTCTGCTTTGAGTGCGTAAAGGAAATTGTAAGATTGATTAGACCATTGATGGACCAAGTTAGCAAGCTACAGTTAACGACAGTTGCTAAAATGTATCAGAAGTTAAAGATGAGGCCCGATTATATATTACCTCAGCCTTAGCTGAAGCGTTAGCCGAGGAAATGTAATAGGTCCTCATCTTTGTATACGAGCACAAAACATAGTCTAACGTTAACTGAGTGTTGTGTAACCGCAGCTGGCTAACAGTAGCTAGCTAACGTTACGGTTACGTTACATGAAAATAGATTAGAGCTAGCTAGCTGTAGCTAGCAACGATCTAATCGGGTTGATGCACCAGTCAGCGTTAATTACATTTCCCAGACCCAATATAAGAGTTTTCTCTAGCTTTGTACGAAGAATAATTTTTACTTACTTCAGTAGTGGAATAGATATATCCAGCCGAGTGGCAAGGCAGAGGTCCCGCAAACAACTTTGTTAAGGGAGCTGAGCATGTGCAGCGCAGCAGTGGAAAGAGCCGTTACTTATTTACATATGAATTTGCGTGTACTTTATATTGATGGTGCTTGAATGGACTACAGGTGCATCCTATGCATCCTGCCTATCTATCTGTTAAGTTTGTATATCATATCCTACCTGACTGCCAACCTGCAGGCTGGATAAATAGATACGATTAGATGAGATAACAGTAGAGGTTGCCAGAGATGCTAAACAATAATATGGCCTTTTCAGCTAAAATAACTTTGTGCTCTGCACGATACTTGCTATGATCCACATACAATGGGCATTCTCTAACCCTGCCTATTTTTTCAAAACACTTCCCTTTGCTTTATGGTCCTAACCTAACATAACCATGCATGTAGTGGCAGAAAACATGGTTCCCACGACATGGGGAGGGGAAAACAAAGTTCTTAGAACTAATATTAATTATGGGGCGTTGTGGGGAGTTATGAGCAGAGCGTGAGAATTCGCCTCTCCCACTTTATTTCGAAGAGTACATCATATTGGGGCGGGTATAAAGTCCAATGAAAATGAAATACTTTTCTACTACTCACGAATATTCATCAATAATACAAATTTTAAATAAATAAGTAAAATAACTTTTTTTACAGTGTGGTGCGTGCCTTCAATTTACGAAGAGAATGGGGCAAGAACAATTCTGCGGTTTAAGAACACGTCATGAATCCAACGTAGACTTTTTTTTTTTAACTTTCTTCAGAACTAATTTAAGAAAAAACGCATAAAGGTATTGGTGAATGAGGGACATTGCCTCCTAATGTACTGCATTTACTTTTTACATTTACATGTACCCAAATACTTGGATTTTGGAAAAGGATTTATGACACTATTCATAAATTACACATGGATATTACTGGGGGAAGTGGGAAACCATTATAGAGTCGTCCATGGTTCCAACCCTTGGGTTGTCTCACTCCGTCCTCATATTCCGCTGGAAGCCATCTTGGCAAAGCAATGTTGGATGCACCCCAAAAAGGATTTTGCCTGAAAAAAAAAAAGATAATATGATAATTTAAAACAAATATTATATCCTTTGATTAAGCATGCGTTAGCGGAAAGCCAATATTAAGCAAGCCTACATACATATGCTCGGTGTTGGGCAAGTTACTTTCTAAATGCAATATTTTACTAGTGACTTTCAAAACGGATCCCGATCCTTGCTGGTGGAAAATACCTAACCATTTTTAAAACGGAAAAAAAAATTAAACATTTTCAGACATTTATTTGTATTAACTAAATAAAAGTACCTTAATTATCAAGATAAGGAAATCGTAACATTATAATGCAATTAAAAATAATGTGCAATAAAAAGGATTGACACAGGAAAAAAGATTTGAACATAGTAAAAACAGCACTAATCCACTAATTGGCATGGACGCGGGAAGTGGGGGTGCTGCAGCACCCACTGCTTTTTCTGTGTTGTTTAAGTGCACAAAAAAAATATAGCCTAGGCTAGATAACAATATTTGTTTATAGTCTACTGGGATATTTTGGGCTTAGTGTAAGACTATGAGCAGAGCAGAAAGGCTGGAGATTCTGTTTTTATGTTGGATTTATGCTTTTAATTATCAAAATGTGTAGGCATATTAACCAATCAGATTTTTCTTTTCCGATTGCCATTGACTCACTACTCACAAAGGGACAAAGTTTCTGTTACAGAGAACGTATTTAGCGAGTGAATGTCAAAATATCGCTAAAGCGAAACCATTGGGAGGAGTGTTCGTGATTCTGATTCAGCTTGAGCCACGTCGGTGTCCATCCTTGATAACAGCGTCGGCCCCAACCATGACAATGAGCTAGTCTTGGGCCTATATCCTTTCCAGTCGGCTAGTGTTATCCCTTGTGGGAGGTAGGCCTACTACAATATAATCATGTTTTTAATTTAGTTGGCCAACGACATAATAATGATGATAATTAATTATAACAGTGAGGGCTTCACGCTGTAATACCTTTTGCAACTGATAATAATCAGTTGCAAAAGGTATCACAGCGTGAAGCCCTCACTGTTATAATTCATTATCATGATCCATCAACTCATTAATAATGTGTCTCTTGGTGGCAGTAGGTCTACGTTGTTGAACTAACGTGTTGTTTTGAAGGCTATTCAGCGATTTCAACACCCCCCCAAAAAAATGTACTTCGCAAATGTGGACTACACAGTACTGTTCTTGGCGATCTGACCCACGGGGCAGCTCCGTTGCGCGTGATGTGATGTAGTTACGCGCTCACTCTACAGTATCTACAATCCAATTGATACTAGTCATAATTTTAATATCAGATATCCAAAATGAAAAACCATTATGGCAAGCCGTTTTAACATTTAATCGCGAGACTGGATATATATTGCAGATATCCCTAATTCAAGTCTTCCTAGTCTTAATGAACATTAATAGATCTGAATTTGTATTATTACTAGTCATAATGCCAATTGTAGATATCCGTAATGACATTTTTACTAGTCACAATGTATTTTGGATATTCAAAATTAGATTATGGATATCTGGAATGGTTTTTCATTTTGCCAAACCCAGACTCGTCCATCAGACCGCCAGATAGAGAAGCGTGAATCGTCACTCCACAAACGTTTCCACTGCTCCACAGTCCTCAGAGTAGCAACCTACAAATACTATTTGTTACTCCACTCACTAGAGAATGATGGTCTACTGGACATCTCGTCAACTGAAGACCTGTGCTTTGTACACAACACATTTCTCCCAAGAATTCAAACAGACTTGGCGATATTTGTCGAAGGTTGGAACCACCATCAACTTAGCACTGAAGGCAAAAGGAGTACAGACCAGCTGTGGGAAATTCGACTGACGCAAACAAACGTGAACCAGCCTCAATTTTCAGAGGTAGTGTGCCAATGTGTAAATAAATAAATAGTTTACTATTGTCACTAGTGAAACATTTAGTACCATTCAAAAGTTTGGACACACTTTCCCATTCACTTGAATGACTGCGTGTCCAAACTTTGAAGGGTAGTGTATATGAAATACTCAATATTCATTGTTAAAATAATAATGGAAATTTGTTTCAGGGAGAATTTTTTTTTCATCTTTGCACATGCTTTGGATGTGAACTTATGTTATTCTTATTGTATTTTGATTTTAATGAGCTCCATGTTGACTGGAAAATGGCTGTTGAGCATGATAGAGAGGAAGATACAGGGATTGTATCTAAAGAGTAAAACTAAATTTCACCAGCAAAAAACTGAAAATATTCACAAGCAAAACAAACAAAAAAATCCACAAGCAAAACTAAAATCTACACACACAAAAAAAAAAATACACAACATTTTATTAAAGTTAAATCTTTGATATTGAAATTTTATTTAGGTTTTCAGTTTTGTAATTTTGATCCACGGCTTTCGTTTTTGGGTTGTGGATTTTTTGCTTGTGGAATTGTGGCACAAATCTCACGTGAGGGCAGGGGTTATAGAAGATGATTCCTATTGGCCCATTAGAGTTGGAGTGACAGCTCATTTTTCAGTTCACACACACCCATCGTTATCGTGTCATCGTTATGCGCTAGAAGTCTTTGAACAGCGGTGGCATAAAGGCTAATGTAAATGTTAAACTTAATGTTTATACGGCACATTAATTAACAAGACCAATTCCAACTGGCACTTCATCTCAAAAAGGTTTCCGACCCCTGGTCTGAATAGACACGGAGCGGCGGGAGATAATGTAGACCTACTTCGCTATCATTCAACTTCGTTACTACTCATTCTGGTAACCAACCACCTGCTATTCCAACCCACATGCATAGAGTAGACAGGTCAAACCCGTTTTCACTTTTTTTTTTATTAAGTGATTAAATAGTCCTATCTTCCAATTTGTTGTTATTTCGTAAACGTTTATGAATAAAAACGAATTAATAAATTGTCAGTTTGCCCAAAAGTGACAGTTTTATTGTTAAAAAAAGGATTTTATATTTACCGCGATGTTACTTCCGTTTAGACAGACGCTGGGTCTAGAAGCATGAACATCCTACGGCCCACTTCGTTGTTATTATACTTCTTTATTGTGAAAGTATTAATAGATATTTCACAACAGATACCTTAAGAAACGAGTTATCTATACATTTGATATAATTGTTTACCCAAATAAAGTGTACAATGTTGAAAACTTGTACTCTGAAAACCGCTAACGTGTCAAACAGCTTAGCTTTTTAGGACGCGGGACCAAAGTCTGCTCGCAATAGCATTCGTAACATATCGGTGTCTAAAATAATGCCACTGTAAAAACATGAATATAGCCTATATCTTTTTATATTATACAATGGCAAGATGATTCGTAAACACTAGCCTAAGTGTTGATTGGATCGAGACTTCACACCTATATCTTAATCATTGGCAGCTCTGATCCATACGGAAACTAAACAATTAAATTATTGAATGGATTTAGAAGTGTTCTTACTGTAACGTTGATAAAAGTGTATTCGTGCAGGCTAGGCCACTATGTTTCTAAAGGTGCAGGCATATATCATGTTTCAAAAGTTCAAGGTTAGTAGCCTATGAGACAGGTAGCCTACGGACGCCTGATTTAAAATTCGACTGAAATAATCACGTTATCTTCCCAGACACGCAAAAGTCTAGAAGCCAATGGAAACATAAATGCTAACCAAAATATATTGCATTGTTTTCCCGTCACGAGCAAAATCGAATTAATCACACAGTGGACATAGCTCTAATGCAGTTCAGCGACAATGAAGTAGGCTATAAGGAGCATGCCTCACATGAGTGGGGGTATCTCCAAAAGTCCAGCTATCAAGTTCTTAAATGTTTGGATCACAGGTCAATGAGATCTCTTTCTAGGTTCAGTTTAAAGCTCTCATGCGACGGATGTAATTTAGGGTAGTAGCAACGCAATTTAAGTATTTAAAACACAGCATCTGGGGCAATCTCATGATTTGAGGGGGCGTATGTCTAAAGTCCAGCTATGGATTTCTTTCTTAATTTGATCACAGCTCAATGAGACCTCCTTCTAAATCCAGTTTAAAGCTTTTATACGACGGATGTAATTTCGGGTAGGAACAACACAATTTAAGTATTTGAAACACACGTTAACTAAGTTATTTATGACCGATCGGCGCCGTCGCTCAGTGTCAGTTCCCGAGAGAGGTTGTCTTCAAAACAAACCCAAGATTGATAGTTAATTAATATGGAGAGTGCTCTGCATTTTTGCTTCAACACTAGGTGCGCACCAGTTTTCAGGTCCCGTTTTGGCCAGAATAAGAGAGATTCTAACGAAGTCCACTCTGAATGAATGACTTGATTAACGGTTGACATATGGAAAGATTTCATTTCAGTGGTTTAAGAATATGTGCTTAAACCAGTTCATCAATAGTTTGACATTAAACAAAACATACGCATATATTTTTAACTGCTTAAAGTTACGGCTTTTGTCAAGTAAGATCAAAGCCTACGCTTTTTGGAAGCTAACTATGCAAGCGCTGTATGCAAATCAACACTAATATATGGTGAAAGTAGGTATTACTTTTGAATAGCTTGAGTGATTCAGACCAACAAAAACGTTATATTTGTGTCCAATTAAACAGTTTTAAAACGCTACGCAGTGCAGTTTTCTTCAGCGCTGAGCGTTGAACCTCTCGTGCTGACTACGTCACTGGCGTTCCAACGTTGTCTGGACAAATTGGATGCTCCAAGCATAAAGGGCATCACATGATTTGAGGGGGAATATCTCTAAAGTCCAGCGATGGATTTTTTAGATTTTTGAATCAGAGCTCAATGAGACCTCCTTCTAGGTCCAGTTAAAAGCTCTCATGCGACGGATTTAATTTAGGGTAGTAGCAACGCAATTTAAGTATTTAAATCACAGCATCAAGAGCATCACATGATTTGAGGGGGAATATCTCAGCAGTCCAGCAGTCGATTTCTTTGAATTTTGGATCAGAGCTCAATGAGACCTCCATCTAGGTCAGGTTAAAAGCTCTCATGCGACGGATGTAATTTAGGGTATTAGCAACGCAACTGAAGTATTCAAAACACAGCATCAAGGGCACATGATTTGAGGGGGAATAACTCTAAAGTCCAGCAATGGATTTTTTTGAATTTTGGATCAGAGCTCAATGAGACCTCCCTCTAGGTCCAGTTAAAAGCTCTTATGCGACGGATGTAATTTAGGGTAGTAGCAACACAATTGAAGTATTTAAAACACATGTTTATGACTTATTGAATTATTTATGACCGATCGGCGCCGTCGCTCAGTGTCAGGTGCCGAGAGGGGTTGTCTGCAAAATTAACCCAAGTTTGATTGTTAAATGTTACGGGAAGTGCCCTGCATTTTTGCTTAAACACCTGGTGCGCACCATTTTTCAGGTCCCGTTTTGGCCAAAATAGGAGAGGACTTTAACTAAGTCCGCTCTCGACCTCTGCGCTGTGGTGAGTTTTACAGTGACAAAATGACTTTATTAATGGTAGACATTTGGAAAGATTAAATTGTCAGTGGTTTAATCAAATTGAATGTATGAATTTTTTTGGTTTGTAGATTTTAGTTTTGCTTGTGGATTTATTATTATAATTTTTTTTGCTTATGTAGATATGTGGCACAAATCTCATTCCATAGCCCTTTGAGTCTAGAGGACCTTACTGAGCTTCAGTCAACATTTGAGCCAAATTGAAACACTCCAGTTAAGGAGGTGTACTTAATGTGAGGTGAAAACATAGCTGGAAGGTGTAGTTCTTTAATGTAACTAGTATTCTATGATGAATGTTAACATATCAATTAAGAGCAATTTATTTTTGAATAAACATGTCCCCCCCCCAAAAATTATTCCATTAAAATACGTTTTTAAGTCAGTCACGTATTCAGTGTCTGATGTCCACATCACATAAGACAAACATAAAACAAATTATGGTGTTTCAATAAATTATTTATCAGTGCAAAAAAAGTTTTTCGGAGACAAAATATGCATGAAAAGCTTTGCAGACTTGTATGGGGACCGACTAGATATCTTCTTGTAGGAGCAGGTAATTTCAGCATCCAGGCTGTGTATCAGAAACGCTTCAATAAACAGCATTCAAGGAAGAAACCAGTGCCATCAGCTGGGAGGAGGTTGTGTCATTATTAAAGGAAGTGGTTGTTGATACTAAACTGTAAAACTTGGATGGTGAAAAGACATCTATTATGGATTATTACGCTATAAATGGATTGTCGTAGACTTCAAACTTGTTAGTCTATACATAGTCAAACTACTTTTACTAATAGCCAGTGTCATGATGCTTACAAAGTCTTTATATGTGCCGTGGTGCTGGGTTGGAAAGGTTGAGTTTGAACATGCATTTACTACTGGGAAACATGGAGTGTGTAGCATAGCGCACTGAACACTCGTGATCAAATTCTATTTGAATTTGAAATAGCGCCCTTTCACCGTCGTTATAGGAACATGTGCTGGTCTGGTATGTCACTGCAGGAAACTACCAACAGTGATTACAGATCTCTTTTTTGCTTCATCATCTTCCTCCAACTCCTTCCTGTCGTCATCCTCATTATCTTATTTAGCTTTCTTCACAGTGCTCTCCTACTCTTCCATTTCATCCTCTGAAAAAAGTACATTACATGAAAGTTAGGCTTCATATTACTTATTCTCCAAACGGACATTAATCCTAGATTCATTAAATTATATAACTGGATAAAAACCCTTGTAATTTTGTATATATGTTTATTTTAAATTAAGTTGTCAATAAGGTGAGAATACAGTTGAATTCAATTTTTATGTCTGAATCTGAGAAAAACTAAATGTTTATTTCATGCATATGTGAAGACAATATAAGCTAGGTCTACTTTATGAAACTTTGTAATACTTACAAATTGTATTACGAAATTAGAACTAAACTAAATGATCAACAGGCAGATTTGGTGGCCACCTCAATTAAAACCAACAAGAGGTTAACTACGACCCCGTTTTAACACTTAATTTAGCATTTGGCGAGAATGTACTAAAATAATGCGTCATAAACAGTGTTAAACTACTTTGCTTAGCAGAGAAGATAATATAACCTATGCCTGAGATGATGAGGTGCTCCCACTACCTTCAGCCATCTTGCCGCCAACAGTTGAAAGCAGTAGGCTGAAGATGTCAAATCGATTGATCTTGTACTCTATACATTTTGCCTGTGACGCCAATTACGTCATTTTGACAGTTGTTTCTCACTTCTAGATTCGTATTCGTAACTGAGAGATCGTACCCGTAAAAAGTCGTAAGCGTAAATCTGTGCAGTTGTACATTTTGAAGTTGTATTCGTACAACCAACACACACAACAATACGACTTCATGTGATCATGTATAATTTAATTTGTACAAGAATGAACAACGATGGATTTTTAGGTACAACTAATATATTTATGTACTAAATGTAGATGTGCACGCACATTCTTTTTGACAGTGATCTTACTCCATGAGCACGGCCAAGCTCGGTAACTTAGTGACTGTGTAAGCTAGCAGGTCTGAGGTAAACTTTCGCTGGCATTTATTTTAATGGCTTAGCTAAATTAGCATAAGAGTAAACTATTATAAAGTAAAAAAGATAAAATATATTTATAATCTAAGACCTAATAAATAATATCATCATCTAATAAAAAATGTTCTAGTGTAATGACTTTGTTCTTGTCTAATGACCACCACGGTCCATAACTTTATAGTCTTAATAAATTAACAGGTAAATAATAGCAATTTATAAATAATAACTGATCAAACTCATAATATTAATAATCTAGTCTAATGACAACAGTAAATTACCTCAGGCAAACTAGAGCGCGGCCAAGGTCGGTAATTTAGTAACCGTGTAAGCTAGCCACAGTCTGAGGTAATCTTTCGCTGGCTAAATTAGCATAAATTAAACTATTATTTATTTATTTGTTTTATTTATACAGGGTAACTGACTGAGAGTAGATTTGTTTCACTAACACTACATACTAACGTCAATATATAATATAACATGAAACTAAATAGTCGTTTATTAGCAGTGCCAGTAGCCTAATGTCTGCTAACATTATCTGAAATGAAATTCAACCAAAATAGCGTTAATCGTCACTTACCTAACGTTAGATCAGACCGCTTCAATGGGTAATCAAGTAATCAGGATTTATCGTCGCTTACTGAAGTGCTTGGACCGCTTAAAAGGGTTGCTAGTAAAATGTTATCAGTAAATTAAGACTAGGCCTTTAACATTCTTAAGGTAAAGACACGCCTATAGAAACGGTAACTAAGGAAAGAAGCGCTGGCGAGAACCAGCGAATCAGAATCGTAATGCAGTGGAATCAGGCAGGCAGTGGAATCGGGTAGCGAAAACGGCGCAATTGTGTTTTCCCGTAGGCCTAGTTGTTTTTCTGTGGTAGCCCCTAACTCCGGCGTGTTTTTCTTTTTTCCACAATTGTATAACTGTGCCAATCATTTACGCACTGCACCGCTGTTGAATGCATTATAAGGGGAAACACTGCTTTTAGGCCTATGTATGCCACTGAACTTCAGCACCCCCAACTCAAAATGCGTTCCAGCGTCCCTGCTAATTGGTTCTCCTACATGTGCTATTTAGATTCAGCTGGTTTAGTGCATGTTGGTGGGTTAGTACTTCAACTCACCTCTGAATGAAACTAAACCAATCATTTGTTACCAAGCTGTCCCACGAGAAACATCGTGTGATGGGTTTAGGAGAAGAGCTTTTGATCAATGAAATCATTTTTTTAGTTTAGACTGATATACCCTCTCAATCATGTCAATAAATGAAAACTTTTACCATGTCGTTAGACTGAACTGACAGTCTATACACAGATAAATCACTACTGTCTTAAATCCCACATGAACATGGTGAGAAATTAAGTTTCTTTGTACAGGAAGTGTCTTGAAGCTTTCATTGCAAATAGAGGCTTCGGCACAAGTATTAAATACATTTCAGTTAGTGCTCCCAAAAAATATTCTGTCATTCCACTTTATAGCACGTAACTTTTTTATAGATTGGAATGTTACGGTTTCATTATTTGCGCAGTTTTATGGAGTCAATACCAATGTCTTTTCTAAAGCGTGCATGGTGTAAATAAGTGCATTGGAAATATATTTCCTGAAAAAAAGGACTTGCACGTCATGTTAACTTGTGCAAAATTTAGCATTTATGCAGCTAAATGTGAACCAAGCAAACCAGAAAAACTAAATTTGAAATACTAACAAACAACAAAGACTAATTATCCTGAACTCGCAAAGTTTGACTTATATATATCTAAATTGGACGTAATAAAGAAGTAATGTTTATTTCCAAATGTCATACAATCCTTCCCAATGTAGATGTAATAATGACATGCTGTTGATGACATGCATCCTCAAAGGTTTCAGTGAAAACAGTTTTTGTATTACATTTTTTCCGATTGCTTACACACTAAAAGTAAATGCTCAGATAATTCAGTCAAAACTTTAACTCATGTAACCATACCGTAAACCAAGGCAGCAATACTACAAACACAAAACTGCACATTGATCAGCCTCACACTTTGTTTGTAATTAAGCTGAACACATATTGCAAAACAGTAGACAGTTTCATACATTAGACACTTTGTTCAAGAATGCAAACACTTCTGTTCTAAGTATAAACCATACCTGCCATTGGCCACACCTAGCCAAACACATGGGAACACTTATACAGTAATTGGAACACCAATCAGTTGGAGCCTCAGCTCTACAAATAGATCTCAGGTAAGTTTGCTGCTTTTGAGAGAGTTTTGGAAACATGGAGGCATTGAGAAGGAGAAGAAGACAAGGAGGAGGAGGAGGAAGAGGACAAGGAGGACGAGGAGGACGAGGACGAGGACCAAGAAGGGGTCTTGACTGTATCTCAGACAATATTAGGGCCACTTTGGTGGACCATGTTTTAAATCACGGCTTGACGATGAGGGAGGTTGATCTGAGACACAGTAGCATCCATAAAATGGACCTTTAGATTGAAGAACAGGTATGTCTTACAGAATAATTACTGCACTAGAGCGTACCTATTGTTGCACACCATTCCACATCACAGACTTAAGTAGTCCATGCACCTTAGTGAAACAAAATACGGTAATAGGTATCATTTTGTGAAGTATATGTTCTACAGATTTGATGCCACTGTGCACAGTATGACAGTACAGTACATGTAAGAAAACAAAACCTAACCATCATGTTCTTGCAAGTTCTACAGAACTGCCAGACAACCTCCTGATGGTGGAAGGTGTGATAGGAAAAATTAAATTTAGCCTTAACTATGAAATGTTATACTGTGTTTTTCCTATGAGTTCAAACAAAGTTCCCCTTTGCTAGTTGGATTGAACCCTTGGGGCTAATCTCTTCCCCTAACAGTTGCCTTTTTCATCATACAGGGCTTAGCCATTTCCTGTTTAGGTAAGATAAGATGTTAGACTTTAGGACGATCAGCCAGATGACATTATTTATTGCCCTGTGCAATAAATACTTTGACCTAGGAAGGTCCGAAAGACAGGAGATGCTGACCTATAGTTGCACTAATCAACATTCCTAAGGAAGCGTGTATATAAGGGACGTTAGTTATTTTTTTTTTTACTCATCTCCATTAAAACCACTAAAAGCAAGCAGACATTATTTCTCAAAGTATTTCATTATTTCGATTTCACTGGAGTGTGGAGACATAAAAAATCCGCGACAATCTTGGTATCAGAAGTGGGATTCCTTGGTTGACCATCAGGAACCGTTGAGAAGTGGTGACATGGCAGTCCAGAAGAGAAATGTTCTGCCTCTAACCTCATTAAATCCGAGACGCGAGGACCAGTTCTCTCCGGCTCTTGATTGTCTCCACTGGGATCTCAAAGGACCTATTGGGGTAATCCTAAATCATCCGGTGGGATATTGAAATTCTATATATTCAAAGTGCCTAATTCTTAACGAAAAATTGAAATTGATGTTCTATGTATAAGTCTGTGTGATTGTTTGTGGATATGAAAGGAAAATGGGGGACTGAATTGTGGGTCTCTTGTGTTACGTAACTGTCACACACACACGCTGCAATTCTAAGAGAAAGCCTGGCTTTCTGGCTTTATCTGATTGTGCCCAAAAACGAATCGAGACTTACGGGGATGCCTGTATTTTAGAATATTAATAGGAAACTTTTAATATTCAGTGTGATCACACTCCCTGGTAATGGGGTCGGTCCATAGTAAATGTCAGGCTTCCCACCTGATGTGGCATCCATTGCGGCAATCATGGTGGCTAAATACGGTGAACTATCAATTACATTTTTGTGGTATTGGTGCGAGGATTTGGGATTTCCACAAGGGGGATCTCTTAGCTTTAAACAAATTGAGAAATTGTCCGATAGATTGAAGGAGAAAGAGGCTAAGTTGAGGGAAAAGAAAAGGATTAAAGTATCTGATTTGAAGGAAATAGAAAGTCGGACAGATAGCTTCAGACTTCCACATATTCAAACTGAGTGTAGAGAGGAAGCAGAAAGTTTATAAGAAATGTCTTAGCCCAGTTAAATTATACAGACTAAAGGTATTGTGCATTAGTAAATATTTGTTGTTGAGTCTAACACTTCACTAAGTTGCAATGGAAGAGCTAGAAAGATTTCAGAATAAAATAGACCTGTGTAACATACAATATAGTCAAAACATTTAATATTTGTGATAAGTGAAGGTTTGACCCATATTGAAAACTTAGTTATGCCCCGGGGTCAAAATGTTTGTCTCTTTGTCGTTATGGTCACGGTGTTTCCATGTGTGTGTGTTTATGTCTTTCGGTGTGATGTCTGTTTGCATGGATTAGTGGAATAGTTTAAGTGTTGTCTGTCAATACATGGTGTGAATGAACTCTAACTGATAACATAGCAGGCATGCTATATAATATTTTTGGGGGGCAGTTCTAAATGTTGTGATTTGAATGTATTTGTTTTTATGTCTGTACTAATGTTGGACCTTACTGTCCAAGGACGCTGGCAAAATTGATATGTTGTGTCCTTAACACTGAATGACTAACGGTAACGGTTTTTACGTTTGGTTATTATTTTAAAGGGGATTTTTTTTTCTTTTCGTTTTCGTGTTTTCTTCTGTCTTCAGTAATGACTGGAGGTGTTGTGTGATGTGTCACAGATTTAAAAAAAATCTGGTTTGATGAAGTCTGTTGGTTCGATGCTAATGTGACTCTTTTTTTTTCCTTCTGTTTTTGAGTAGGGCATGGACTGGGACGTGGGCTTGATCACCCTATGCTCCCAGGTCATTAGGAGGCTGTATGGCTGTTGGTTTATTACGAAATGGCGTGGATGTTGGTCTGTGGTGAACCATTTTAGGTATTAACTTGAGGCGTTTTTGATTTGGCTATGCTGCTAATTGGCTGACGTTCTGTTTTCTGCTCACTGTTGTCAATCCGTGTGTGCACCACGAATTGACAAGGGGGGAGTATGAGAAGGAATGACAAATTTATAACTTAACAAAATTTAACATATGCATATCTAGAATCCAGAGTGGCTCCTTACACAAAGGAATGGCTAGGTTTTAGACTAATGAACAGTCTAACGCAGACAATTTTCAATTGAATTATGTCGGTTGGTATTTTAATGCAATGCAGTTTTATATCTAACTGTTTTCTTATTTTGGTTTTGAGGTTTATAACATTTTGTAATCCTTGGTTGTTTGTTGATACAAGATTGCCAGAGCACTGCTCTGAGATGTGATAAGATACAGATCCACAAAGGCCTGTTGCAAGAAGCATTGGAATGCAAATTCATATGTAAATTAACCTGGGAGATTTTCGGCAAAACCTTTGAACATTCAGCAAATTGTAAAGACCATTCTTGCATAGGACTCAGACTCTGCACGGACAGGTACGCAATGACACATTGTTCCTGGATCTCGTCTGAAGGATTCACGGAGGTGCTTACTTGCCACAGACAAGGTGGCTGTGTGGACGATCATGCCTGTTTTGGGACACTTGAGGCTGAGTACACGCTAAAACATGATTCCTTTCATTGCTGTTCTGATATTGTCTAGGGTTTCCCTATAACCTTTGATGATTGACTTTGAAAGTGAGTCTTGACCAAGTAAGGACTTCCACTGGACAATAGATTCCTGTTTGTTGTGTTGGGTTTTGTATGCTGTTTCACCAGTTACAACGGTCAGCAGCAGAGGAAGCTGATCTGAAGGTGATTACGGATCCATCAAGCAATATGGTCAACAGAAAAGCTCTACAGAAGGATGCAACCTCCAAGGGGGGGTTAAAGCTGCCATTCGACACTACCCAGCTGAGACCAGCTGTGACATCATTCGACTGGGGATGACATCGCCTGCGGAGACTTCATGGGAACCAATGAAATCCAGGGTTCGGGGTTTGTGCTACTGACATCCGTTACTGCCGTTTGGGTCACTGAGATAGGAGAAGGGACTCAGCGCTGGAGAAAGATGAACAACCGACTCGACTGGGCCAGGAGGGTGCAGGGTTACCAATCTTTGTGCTATGGGTCTTTGTGGTGTGGTCAGAAACCACTACCAATCCTCTTTATGGCCTGAAGCTAGACAATGAGAGCACGTCAACCAACCACACCTGCAAGTCTTTGTGGTAGACAAAGATCGGGTGCACCATATGTGTGTACTGAATCCACCCTGGTGGGGCAGTGAGCGATGCTTACCGACTTAAGGACTCGGACTTCCGCTGTTGTTGCTTCTTTACTAACTGTGATCCGGACTGTCCGCCTAGTGAGTCTATAGTTCAGAAGCAGTTTTGGATTGCATGTAGAGTGCTGAATTTTTTGACTTCATTCTGGGCGAGGTGACACTGGCCAAAAGTCTGCAGAGGACTCCAACAAATACATTGACATTGGATGTGGACTTGCATGATATCGAATCAATTATCTTATTATGGCATATGTTGTAAGGTACATTTTGCACTGTGTGTTCTTGCAGCTGCATAACTATTCGATATTGGATTGGGGTGTAATCGTTTACTGTGTTCTTACTACCTCTGTAACAATGTGATGGACTGTTTTACCTGTCTTATTGTGTTGAGACTAAGTAAGTCTCAAAGGGGGGATTATATGGTATATTTAGGCCTAAAAGTGCATAACATTTATGTTAGAACCATAATGGGAGAGTAAGGGCTAAAGCATTAACCTTTTGTTCAACTGTTCTTGGAATGCCTGAGAAACTGGGTATCCTGAGATTGGGCATTTAATGGCCTCACACTAACATAGAAATGACCAATGTGCTGTTTGAAGATCCTGTAAGTAAAGACAAAGAACCCTTAGACAGTAGGTCTGGTTGGAGGGTGATATAATCTCCCGGGATTATCATGTGTTACTTTGGAAGTTGGGTAAGATGATAAACCAGGTAGTTGGAAATTATTTGTTGGTGGCAGATAATCAAATGTCTAATGTGGATTCTGTTTGGGTTCCTCCATTTGAGGAGGAATATCTTGTTGAGACGGATTAACTGTCAAATGATGGGGGCCCATTCTCTACTTCAGTATTTTTTTCCAATGTAACCATTTCCTGTATTCAAGGACTACATGTATTACTTTGATGATACTTGGTTTCTTAGTTTGTAGTATTGCATTGAGGATTTTGGTTTTGTTTAATTGTTTGCTCCTCACATGGGTTTCAGAGTATTTTCTGATTTCATTTTTTATATGTATACGAATACGAGATATTCGAAATGGGGGAGTGTGATAGGAAAAATGCAATTTAGACTTAACTATGAAATGTTATACTGTGTTTTTCCTATGAGTTCAAACAAGTTCCCCTTTGCTAGTTAGATTGAACCCTTGGGGCTAATCTCTTCACCTAACAGTTGCCTTTTTCATTATACAGGGCTTAGCCATTTCCTGTTTAGGTAATATAAGATGTTAGACTTTAGGACCGTTCAGCCAGATGGCATTATTTATTGCCCTGTGCAATAAGTACTTTGACCAAGGAAGGTCCGAAAGACAGGAGATGCTGACTGCAGTTGCACTAATCAATATTCCTAAGGAAGCGTGTATATAAGGGACGTTAGGGGGTGTTGTGATTTTGTGCGCATCAGTTATACGTCTTCATTTTTGTATAACTTTAGACTGCAGTTAGGGTTTTCTTTTTATCTGATCAGTTTTATTTTGTTACTTTGTGGTTGATATATTGTTTATCAACTCTGTTACTTTTTTTTACTCATCTCCATTAAAACCACTAAAAGCAAGCGGACGTTATTTCTCAAAGTATTTCATTATTTCGATCTCACTGGAGTGTGGAGGCATAAAAAAAATCTGCGACAAAGGCAGCACCTGTTCACCAATAATGAACAAGAAATGCCGATCGTCAATTTGGTCTTGGCCAACAACACCATCCGCCAACATCAATTACAAGAACAAATCATTGCAGATGGTAACATAAACAGGGTCAGTACTTCTCCACTCTACCACATCTTCCGTCAACATCAAATCACAATGAAGCAGCTATACAGGGTTCCATTTGAGAGGAACGGCATTCAAGTCAAAGACCTTCGCTATGACTATGTGCAAGTAAGTGTCACTGTACAGTCGTGGTCAAAAGTTTTGAGAATGACACAAGTATTGGTTTCACAAAGTTTGCTGCTTCAGTGTTTTTAGATATTTTTGTTAATGTTACTATGGTATACTTAAGTATAATTGCCAGCATTTCATAAGTGTCATAGGCTTTAATTAACAATTACATTAAGTTCATGCAAAGAGTCCATATTTGCATTGTTGACCCTTCTTTTTCAAGACCTCTGCAATTGCCCTGGCATGCTGTCAATTACCTTCTGAGCCACATCCTGACTGATGGCAGCTCCTTCTTGCATAATCAATACTTGGAGTTTGTCAGAATTTGTGGGGTTTTGTTTGTCCACCCTCCTCTTGAGGATGGACCACAAGTTCTCAATGGGATTAAGGTCTGGGGAGTTTCCTGGCCATGGAGCCAAAATGTCGATGTTGTGTTCCCCGAGCCACTTACTTACCACTTTTGCCATATGGCAATGTGATCCATCATGCTGGAAAAGGCATTGTTCGTCACCAAACTGTTGCTGGATGGTTGGGAGAAGTTGCTCTCGGAGGATGTTGTGGTACCATTCTTTATTCATGGCTGTGTTCTTGGGAAAAATTGTGTGAGCTCACTCCCTTGGCTGAGAAGCAACCCCACACATCAATGGTCTCAGGATGCTTTACTGTTGGCATGACACAGGACTGATGGTAGCGCTCACCTTTTCTTCTCCGCACAAGCTGTTTTCCGGATGCCCCAAACAATCGGAAAGGGGATTCATCAGAGAAAATGACTATACCCCAGTCCTCAGCAGTCCAATCCCTGTACCTTTTGCAGAATATCAGTCTGTCCCTGATGTTTTTCCTGGAGAGAAGTGGCTTCTTTGCTGCCCTTCTTGACACCAGGCCATCCTCCAAACGTCTTCACCTCACTGTGCATGCAGATGCACTCACACCTGCCTGCTGCCATTCCTGAGCAAGCTCTGCACTGGTGGTGCTCTGATACCTCAGCTGAATCAACTTTAGGAGATGATCCTGGCGCTTGCTGGACTTTCTTGGGTGCCCTGAAGCCTTCTTCACAACCATTGGACCTCTCTCCTTCCAGTTCTTGATAATCCGATAAATGGTTGATGTAAGTGCAATCTTACTAGCAGCAATATCCTTGCCTGTGAAGCCCTTTTTGTGCAAAGCAATGATGACTGCACGTGTTTCCTTGCAGGTAACCATGGTTACCAGAGGTAGAACAATGACTTCAAGCACCACCCTCCTTTTAAAGCTTCCAGTCTGTTATTCTAACTTAATCGGCATGACAGAGTGATCTCCAGCCTTGTCAACACTCTCACTCGTAAACTAGTGTCATATAGTTCCGGAAATTCCGACATGCATATAATTCGTTTTTCCTCCATTTTTCTTTCTCTGCCGGCTGCATTTCTATTGGCTGCGCGGAGATTCGTCACAGAGCGAGGCGCCCAAAGTTCAACCAAGTTGAACTTTAGGTGCGAGCGCGCCAAGCAACGCGCTGCGCTTGCGCGATACTCGGCGCAGCGCAAAACTGCTGTGGCGCGGCGCAAGCCATAGGAAACAATGGGTTTCAGAGCGCAACGGTGCCGTTGTCGCGTCCTGTGTGAAAGGCCCTTTAGGGGCCTCAAATATCTGTGTAAAATGTGTGTGTGCTGATTTCGGGCTCTCCTGCTCTCTTGCGTGCGTGTGTGTGTGTCCCACATTGACATTGAGAGAGACACTGAACTGTTTTTGTGTGGAATGGATGTATGGAAAGGCTGTATATGAAATACAGTGAAAGACTTGGTTTTACTTGAACAAATGTTTATATATGACCCAATGGAGATAAGTAAAATTAAAATAGAGATAGCAAGGGGTCTTTAAGCTGGTCAAAGGGGGAAGATTTTTCTCAAAGGTTATTTTTCTAGATTAGGACCATTAGGAGTACAGAGAGAACATTTAATTGATTGGTTATTTAAAGGCAACTGTAAATAGATTGTGATACAAGTGATTGAATATAAAGCAAAATAATATTGACAGGCTGTGTGGGTTTTGAAAAGATCGGGTAAGAAATACATGGCTAAATAAGTAATAATATTCGATTTAATTTATCATTTAACAGGTTTTTAAGGTAGGCCTACTCAAATACGCTTAATAACGGTATAAAGAAAGGAGTTTTAGGCCTACGCAGAATCAGAATCTTAAATATTATTGTTATCATTAGTAGTAATCATTATACTGATATGATCCTTTGCACTTTTCTGACATATGTGTTGACACTTTTGTGCCCATATAATCTTTTCATACCCTATTGAAACTATGTAACTGTTTGGAACCAGGCAAGGCTAATGAATGCTGATGATGCACATGCTTACATCATATTTGTAAGAATGTTTGAAGTATTACGTTTTGAGAAATGAGTGCCGCTCATATCTTTTGGAATGGTTTTCGCATTAAGTTTTCTTGTGCATGTATTCCTGTGTGTGCCCTGACATGTTACAAGAACACGTAATCCATACATACCCGTGGGTTTATGTTTTCTTGTTGTGTAACTTTTGTAGTCACAAAGGGGGATTCTATGGTATATTTTGAAGAGTATTATCAGCCTTGTCATGAAATCAGTTTTGTCCTCATTATAAACTAACACACAAAACTTGTCATGGGATGATTCGAAGCCCTATCATATAGCCAACAGAGTAAGTATGAACAACATTGAGAATCCTAAAAGCACCGGTAAGATTGTGAATGAACATGTTTTGTTGACCAGACTTGTAGAAGCCAAACAGGTGACTAAAAGAAACCAATAACATAGTGAATGAAGAAATGCTTTGTTGACCAGACTTATAGGAGTCGAACGAGCTCCGATAAGACAGTGAATGAAGAAATGTGTTGACATAAGAAAGCAGAACAAGTGGCTAAAGTGTCAATTAAAAATGATTTGCGACCAATACAGTAGGACACCTGCGAAAAACATGTTATGTAAGGGAAAAAGGTATATAAACCGTGTCCCAAACTGGCTGGGCAGACCCTTCGCGAACGGCCTCACATTGCATTGTTGATAATAAAAATGAACTAAAGAAGAACCTCTTTGACTCCAGTCTCGTCGATTGAACTTTCTCACCAAGTTTTTGTCTCCTTCACTGTCCATTTCTCAATCCTTTTGAGGAATTATTTTTGGCTTGGTGTTGGAAAGTTTGACTGCCAACCACATGCCCCTATGCCTTCTGCAAGCAATGGAGGGGGCATGCAGAGATATTGAAGTAGGGTCAGTCCAGGTTTGGTTGGCAAGGCGATATTTTCCCCGTTGCCTAGCCAGAGAGGATATTGCTTGCAATGTGGATGAGGTGATGTGGCCAGACCCTGACAGAAGGCAGGATCCATGAACCCCCCCCGCCCCCATATAGGCCTACAGTATGGTTTTATTGTTTGTTTTGCACATTACTATTACGGTAATGTTTTTTTTTTGATGACTTTACGTATTACAGCGCTGTACTGTAATTCCACTTCATTGTTTTACACATGTTCTAGTACTGTAAAAGCATGGATTGTGTAAGTATGAACTGTGTACATAATTCTTTTCTGTGCCCTTTCTATATTTGTATTAATTGGAATGTGCTTTATTTTTTGTCCGAAAAATCTTTTCAGGACCAACCGACAATATAAAATAAAATGTAAAAGGTATCGGCCACAAAGTACTAATGACAGCAGTGTTATGTATAAAGCACATCTGTGTGTGGTGCTGCCTTGAATGGTTTATACAGATGGTGCATGTGTGTGTCATTTGGGACAAAAATACCATTTGGAAAAAACATTATTAGGTTTTGATTACAGAGTTTAGTTTTAACATAGAAGTGAGATGTTTGGCTCCAAGTGCTGTATGTTATGTGGTTTGTGTTTAGAGTTTTGACACAGCGAGCCAGATTCTGCAACGAGTGTGTAAGCAATTGGAAAAAGCTGTAATTAATGTAGTTTTCCTGCACTAACGTTAGTCTCAAAACTGGTGTCTAAAGAAATAAGTAAATGTCTTACATATCGGTTAAAGGTACAGTTTGTCATAGTCATGTGCTGCAACAAGCTGGCAAAAAAACAATACCTGTTATTACACACCCCAGATATGGATCGGAACTCTCCAAACATGTCCTTGAGGCAGGTGCCTGGATGTGTAGGTGGGGGACACTCTGACTTGTCTGCAATCCGTTCCAAGTCCTCCCATGAAGCCAGTTCTTGAGAAGTGACAGTGTTAATGAGCACATGCACACAACCGTCAGTCTTAAGCATATCTACATTGTTAGAGGAAGATCAAGCAGTGTAGCTCTTTGGATTAAACTTGCGTACATAGTGAAATAGCCAGACCATACTGATTAGTTAGACTGAATCTAGACAAAAGAACGATGGAGTTAAAACTTTCAAAGCATGTGATTTGATACTACAGAATACAAGCATTTTATTGTTGAGTGAGGCCTGCAACAAACTTAAAGTTACAGTTCAACATTTTGGGAAATAAGACTTACCAACTTACCCCTAGTCAGACGAGATGATTGATATACATTTAATGTCCGTATGTCCAGTATTGAGTTAGTTACGTGGGAGATGTAAAAGTAGCCTAGCGATAGCAGTAAGCTTGAATTAACCGCTAGTATGACTCTCAAGTGACTAAATACTCCTTAAAAAAATTCCAACGCTTGTTTTTTTACATGCTGTATCTATCTTCCAGATTCAGCAAATTAAAATGTGAAATCAAGTTACTGTTGAAACAGATAGACGGTTGGAGCTAAATACAATGTGGAACCTTTGGCAAGTGAGGGACCTCGGATCTGAAGTGGAGTGGTGGTGATAGACATACTATATATATATATATATATATATATATATATATATATATATATATATATAGACGGTAATGGAATCACAATAACGTCTTCCGTTTACATTTCCATTTTCGACACATGCGAAATACTGGACACTGGATATTTTCACTTTTACGGACCATTCTCAGTAAACCCTAGAGGTGGTTGCGCGTGAAAATCCCAGTAGATCCGCAGTTGCTGAAATACTCAAACCAACCCATCTGGCACCAACAACGATGTTACGTTCAAAGTCACTTAAAGGGATTGTTCAACATTTTGGGAAATAAGATATGTCCCAACTTACCCTAAGTCAAACGAGATGATCGATATCAATTTTATGTCCAGTGTTGAGTTAGTTCTTTGGTCATTGTAAAAGTAACCAAGCAAAAGAGTAAGCTTGAGGTACATCAGCATGGCTCCCAAAAGTGACTAAATACTCTTTTAAAAAAATCCAACACTGTTATTTACAGTGAAGGACATAATTATTTGATCCCTTGCAGATTTTGTAAGTTTGTCCACTGACAAAGAAATGAAAGGTCTATAATTTCAATGGTAGGTTTATTTTAACATTCAGAGATAGAATAGAAAAAAAGAAATCCAGAAAATCACATTATATAAAATATATACATTGATTTGCATTTGATTGAGTGACATAAGTATTTGATCCCCTAGCACAACATGACTTAGTACTTGGTGGAGAAACCCTTGTTGGCAAGCACGGAGGTCAGACGTCTTTTGTAGTTGGTTACCAGGTTTGCGCACATCTCAGGGGGGATTTTGGTCCACTCCGCTTTGCATATCCTCTCCAAATCCTTAAGGTTTCGAGGCTGTCATTTGGCAACTTGAAGCTTCAGCTCCCTCCATAGATTTTCTATGGGATTAAGGTCTGGAGACTGGCTAGGCCACTCCATAACCTTAATGTGATCCTTCCTGAGCCACTCCTTTGTTGCCATGGCAGTGTGTTTTGGGTCATTGTTGTGCTGGAAGACCCACCCACGACCCATTTTCAGTGTCCTGGCTGAGGGAAGGAGGTTGTCGCCCAAGATTTCACGGTACGTCGCCCCGTCCATCCTCCCCTCGATGCGGTGAAGTTGTCCTGTCCCCTTAGCAGAGAAACACCCCCAAAACATAACGTTTCCACCTCCATGCTTGACGGTGGGGATGGTGTTCTTGGGGTCATAGTCAGCATTTCTCTTCCTCCAAACACGGCGAGTTGAGTTGATGCCAAAGAGCTCGATTTTGGTCTCATCTGACCACAGCACCTTCTCCCAAGCCTCCTCTGAATCATTCAGGTGTTCATTGGTAAACATCAGACGGGACTGTACATGTACCTTCTTGAGCAGGGGGACCTTTCGGGGGCTGCAGGATTTTAATCCATTCCTGTGTAGTGTATTACCGATGGTTTTCTTGGTGACTGTGGTCCCAGCTGCCTTGAGATCATTAACAAGCTCCGTGTAGATCTGGGCTGATCCCTCACTTTTCTCATGATCCTCGATACCCCACGAGGAGAGATCTTGCATGGAGCCCCAGACCGAGGCCGATTGATGGTCATTTTGTGTTTCTTCCACTTTCGAATAATTGCACCAACAGTTGTCTCCTTCTCACGAGCTGCTTGCTGATGGTCTTGTAGCCTATTCCAGCCTTGTGCAGGTCTACAATCTTGTCCCTGACGTCCTTAGACAGCTCTTTGGTCTTGCCCATGGTGGAGAGGTTGCAATCTGATTGATTGATTCTGTGGACAGGTGTCTTTTATACAGGTAAAGAGTTGAGGCAGGTGTCTCTTATACTGGTAACGAGTTGAAATTAGGAGCACTTTCTTAGAGTGAGGGGGACTAATATACCCAGCCTGTGGGAGCCAGAATTCTTGCTAGTTGGTAGGGGATCAAATACTTATTTCACTCAATCAAATGCAGATCAATGTATGTATTTTATATAATGTGATTTTCTGGATTTCTTTTTTTTTATTCTATCTCTGAATGTTAAAATAAACCTACCATTAAAATGATAGACCTTTCATTTCTTTGTCACTGGACAAACTTACAAAATCTACAAGGGATCAAATAATTATTTCCTTCTCTGTATAGTGTTCACCCCACCTTACGACAACAGAGTGGAGGATTGGAATATATACAGGGGTAAAACATCTTAAACTACGATAGTGCACAGTTGCCAACGTTTCCCAAATTGTAGTCTAATGTGCCATGCGTATGCAGGACAACTTTGAATACATCAGTAATTAGTCCTAATACTGTTCTAAAGAATGTGTAAAAATGTACGTACCATTGGAATGATCAACTCCTTTTGAAAAACCTCTAAGAATCATACAGAGTATGATTGTGTAACCCAGGACATTGACATAGCACGCCATGGTTTGTTGATACTAAAGGATATTTTGCCGTAAATTATTCTTGATTTAGAAATACAATTAAACTCAGCTGTGTCTGAAATCTGTGTGCAAATCAGTTGTTTACCTTCTTACTATTAACCCAAGAGATTACCCAACTGGGAGAACAGATCTCTCTAAGTGGTGTCTGGGATTCTAAGAGCCCCTCTTATACTCAGCTCACTGATTTCAGAGAATGCTTGAAACATTTGAGTTGTATTTATGTAGTTGTCAAAAAAAGACACTCATGTATGGGAATTTGTACTGGCACTATTTTACGAAAGTAATTTCTATGTTTGACATCCCAGTAAAAAACTGTGTTAAATATCTTGGTATTCACATTTCAAAGAATAATATAATTCATCAACAACTTAATTTCTTGCCCAAACTGAACAAAACTAAAATGATCCTTAATATGTGGCTACAACGAGCTTTATCTATTTGAGGTAGAGTTCTTTTAACCAAAGCAGAAGGTGTGTCCAGATTTGTTTACCCTGCTCTATCTCTTTTTTTAAAAGAATCTACTTGTAAAGAAATTGATAGGACCCTTACAAATTTTGTGTGGAAAAACAAACACCATTGTTAAAAAAATATATATATGTTATTATTGGATCTAGAAAAGAAGAAGGGCTTGAAATGTTAGATTTTGCAGATCTAAACAATACATTTAAAATTAATTAGATTAATTTTGGGGGGGAGAATCCCAACTTTATTTGGTTCTTCATACCACATCATATTTTTTAAAAAAGTGGGGGGTCTCCAACTTTTACTTTCATGTAATTTTTCCATTTCCAAACTCCCTCTGAAATTGTCAGATTTGTATAAGCAAGCTCTTATGGCATGAAAATTGTGTTATAACCATAACTTTTTCCAACACAGAACCATTATATGGAATAATGAATATGTTGTAATAAAGAAGAAGTCTTTTTTTTTCAATAATGGATTAATAATGGGATTACGCTTTTGCGCAATCTTTTTTACTCTAATGGGAAACTGTTTAGTTATGAAGATTTCCTAAAATGTAAAATATTTCCAGTGACCTTTAGAGAATTGAATTTGGTGACTAAAGCGGTTCCCACGGTATTTGTGAAATAATGAAGACTAATGCAGGCAGTCATAATGGAACAGATTTTACTTTGTTTCTAAATGGTATTGGTATATTGCAGTGAAACATTTTCTTATAAAAACATAAGAGGTATCTTTTGTGGAAATTAATTTTTTTATTCTCATTTCTAAGGTATTTACTGGCAAAAAGCATGGCTTCTACCGTACGAATTTTGCATTTTAAATAAGGTGAGAGAGGTGCACTTTAAAATAACATTTATCCATCTAATAGCTTACTTTCCAAGTTTGTTAGTATAGTGGACAAATGCACTTTTTGTTGTTCTGAAAGTGAATCGTTACTATATCTTTTTTTTGGCTACTCTGCTCGTTTTTGGTTGGAACTAGAAAGATTTATTTTTCATAAAACGTCCTTTATCATACATATTAAGGCTGTTAATATTTGCACCTGTTTTGAATATAATATGCTATCCTTAGAATATTTAGTTAATTTGATCATTTTAATGGGGAAGTTTACATTCCTAAATGCAAACTTTCAAAATGTAAACCATATTTTAAATACTTTATATTTGAATTTAAAACCTTTCTAGAGTCTCTAAATTTGGTTAAAAACAAGAAAAGCATGTCTGCTGTAAATTGGTACTCTGAATAATTTGTTTAGTTATTTTTTTTAGATATATATTTTCTTTCATTCTATTTATTCTGTCAATTTGTTCTTTAATATTGGAATCTGTATGTCATAAAAACTGTATATCTGTGTTGTTGTTGTAAAATAAAAAAAAAAAAGCCCAGGCACCGGCTTACTTAATAGTTCAGGCTCTGAAAAATGAAGCCTATGTGGAAGTGCCTTAAACCTGCATTCTTTCTAATAACAAGCAGGGGGCGATTCTCTCTGGTTTCAGAAACAACTAGATTGTATGGAAGTCCATGAGAAAATGACCATACTTCTCACTTACTTTATTACATCAGTAAACATTTTCCTTACGAGTTTATGGTCTCAATCACTAGTTTCAAGCATGATGTTCATTTTGTAAATGATGGTCCCATTTAGAGTAAAATAAATGATAAAGCAGGGTATACTTTAGGGCATGGCTGCCTTGGTATACTCAATCGGGATAGAGACGTAGCAACGAGCTCCTCCCCTCGTCACTTCTGGTTTCGAAAAAGGAGATGGCAATGAACTATGAAACCAACATGGCAATTTTCAAAATGCCAAACTAGAGGCTTCAAAACGGTGGTCCACAAACCAATGGGTCATGATGAACATCATGATCACTTCGTCCACTCATATATACTGTCAATGCCTGGCACTTATCTAGTGGTGCTCAACCAATGGGGATCTTCCACTGGGGCATAGTGTTGTGGGATAGAGAGGGTGTGTACATATAACCAAATCCAGCAGACAACGCAGTTTTGGCCTATACCATTCAACAAAGTTGGATTAAAGAGTAGAATCTGATTAAAGACAACCAATGATGTTAGCCTGAATCTAAGCCAAATTAATACCATGGTCATGATTACAATCAACAAAATACAATAAATTGCAAAGCTTAAGGAATAGGCCCCAATACATGTTTTTAGAGCTAGTATGAAACAATTAGTGAATCACACAATATCGCTATGTCACCTTTAAATGTTTAGGAATGTTTTTGTGGATTTTACTGAATTTTACATGCTCAAATTTTTGCAGAATGTCATGTCTTATGTACATTTTTGTGACATGTATGTGCTGCCAGGTCTCTCTTGCAAAAGAGATGATTAATTTCAATGAGACTAACCTGGTGAAATACAAGCTATTAAAAAAATTATAATTAGGATTGAACAAAAAACAAATAACATAAATGTCAAACAAAAAAGCTGTACAATCTAAGTCCTCATTTAGGCCTGGGTATTTTATGGCCTCTAGTTTATCAATCCAAAAGCCTTCCCGTTGATTAAGTTTCCTTTGTCTGTCACCTTTACAAATGGAAGACCGAAGAGAGATCTGGTGCATTTTCTCATTCATCTCCATTGTCACTCGTGAGAAATAAACATGGTTCAGTCTCACAGTGATCTGTGTGAGTTCTCCTAATAATCTCACATGTCTCTTTTCTAGAGGCTCAGCAAATACAAACTTGAGAGTAGCGCAAGCTCTCAAATGAATCTCAATATGATACCTATTTGCTCAATTATGTCTCAGTGAGAAATAAATATGGTTTAGTCTCCCAGTGAGCACTGTGTGATTTCTCTTTTTTCTCTTACACGTCTCTTTTCTCTCAGCTGAAAGAAACTTGCAAGCTCTGAAATGAGTCTCAATGTGATACCAATAATTGAATGCACTATATGTCCCTGTTTATTACATAAAAATGTTTGGCATGCATGTGTAACCCTTTTTACTAGAAGGTACAAAATATAATAACGGTAGACCTATACTAGATACGATATTCACTGGGCAAAATGAATCAGAAGTTCTAGAAATCGACTACAGAGCCCAGATTGATCAAACAATACACCAGAAACGACTCGTGACACAATATTTCCTTTTTGGAAGTGAAACACTTCCTTTTAGTAAATGGATATGTAGAAATAAGAAAATAAACATAGAAAAGCTATTACCCGGGTAAGTACAAAATAAACCTTATCGACATATAAAATCTACAAATTCAAGGTACCATACAGTTCAATACAATATAAATGTATACACAGAATCAGTCACTTTTATTAGTGACAATTAACTCAGTCCTTGTGTTAACCACACATCAACCAGAACAAGAGGACAGTCTGGTTTACACCGCTTTCAAGGTATGAGTCCTACCGCACTGTTGAGTGAGTTGGGGAATGTGGTAATACAAAGTCTGTTAGATCCAGGGTTCCAATCTTCTGCATGCGAATTTAGTTCGCTCCATTGGGTTGTGGCTCGCCATCTAATATTCAATGTGTTCCAAGTTCCAAGTAGATCCCAAAAACCTGACCTATAGTGAATAAGGTCAGAACTCACATTCAAGCTTCTAATATGAAATAGTGGACCACAAAATAAAAGCTAGAATATATATTGTCAATCTCATTGTACTCTACATTACTTGAAGAATAATAATTATAACTTAAACATCAGCAATTACAAATTCCATTACCTACAAGAACACAGTGGCATGAAAATGTAGTTACCAAAATAACTTCTAACTCAATTGAAGAGTAATCAAATATTATTTGATTCCTTCACAAGGCAACTGGCATGAAGTAGCCACACCGATACCAGAAAACACGTGCTTTGTGCCCTGCGCCATGTAATGGCAGCCTACAGTCACATGCACTAAACATCTCATTTAACAAAAGTACAGATTTAAGGTGCTTAAAACAACCAAATTAACCATTCGGTTTAACAGATAAAATATTGATTACTTTGCTAAATATATATACATATTACATTGCACAAAATTACGTTTTCACTTAGCAGTAGCACAGCTAACACTTTTAGCATAAGCGAATGGCATTCGTTCATTATATTAGTTAGCATTAGCAGCTAGTGACGATTAACTTCAGCAATCAAAAAGTGTCTCACCAATGCGGGTATTTTCTCAACAACCAGCGACGATAATGTCCTCTGGTTGTCCTCACATGGGGGGGGGGTTATGTTTTAAGAAATTATAAAACTTTAACCAACTTATTTTGTAAACTTATTTATCTCTCTCGGACTTAAGAGTTTTCTCGTCACAGCAGCTATGCTCTTTCGTGCTCGGCTCAAAAAGAAATCAAAACGCTTCGCGCGTAGTGCTTGTCAGCTTACGTAATGTAACTGACGCCTGATTGGATAGCCGTTTCAGTTCACAGGTCAAACGTTTAAACCAACTGGAAATTAGTATTTTACACATTTTGTGTTATCTTTATCAAATATAATTGTCTGTTTATTTATCCTCAATATGCATCCATACAATATTGCAATTTCCTATTTTTTAATACTGACAGATTATTGCTTATGTATAGCTTATTTAACCTGGGTTACACATGCATTTCCCACTGCACATGCACTTACTATAGGATTGTGACAGATACGGAGATCCTGTCACCGGCTTTGGGCAGCACTTGGTACACACACACACGCATTAATCATCCCTCCCTCGCTTAAGTTCTCTAGTTTGGTATGTTACAAACACGCATCCATAAAAACTGTGTTAAACCCGAGGGTTATGTTTATTTATACTTATCATGAGTGACACTAATTTGTTTTGCTGTTCTCATTTCTCCATGCAGTTCCAGGTTCGTCATGTCGGGTCCTAAGCCGAGCTCGCAATTTCGCTGGCTATATGGTGCCTGTTCGGGGTTACGCAGGCGTAGTGTTAATGGGAGATACCATTAATTGGTACAGTAAAAGTGGTGGAATTGTGTACTTGTTTTGTAAATAATAATTGTATGATTAAGTAGAATGCAGTTATTACATAGAGTGTTAATATTAAAAGATGTAATAACTGTAATAAGCATGTGGATGAGGTTAATTGATTGATTTGTTGTGTTGAGATGCTCTAGGGGGAGGAGCTTACCATTGAAAGTAACCTGTGTTTATGGCAGGAAGAGAGTCAACGATTGACTGTAAGCAGGGCAGCATGTCTGTTGATGACCCTAGTGGAAATAGTGGCTGCTAGAAACTGTGTTATTAGATTACGGTTTATTTTGTATCTACGGGAGCACCAATTAAAAACATCATTGCACCAAAGTGAAAACAGTGACTGCCATTTTAATTAAAAGGATATTTGCTTATACTGCACGGCCCACTACGTAACAATGATACTTAATTATTAAAGGCAATCAATTCGCGCAGTACCAGACATATGGTTTATTAATTATTTGTATACACGACTCAGATTCTTTCATCAGCCCTGCCATAGAGTGGGCCAGGGATGAAGTATTTTTGTAGGCCAACCAGGAAATCAAAATCGCCATGGGTTTCCTCAACAAAAAAAGCTAATGGGATTTCTCCATTGGGTTTTCAATAAATGCAGAAAATAAGCGGTGTGGCAAACAAAATTGTATGAAAGGCTACTTGCACATTTTGTTCATCGAGATCTTTAAACAACATAATATACTGTCAACTTGTTATTTCATTTCGCGCATTTCCCCTCAAACTCTGTACTTTTATTTAGGCACTGGTCAGAAACCGACTTTTAAAAAGACACTTCAAAGCTTCGACATTTACAAGTGGGGCTTTTACTCATGTGTTTAATGTCGTAGAAAGAAAACATGAAAATCTCTTAAGGTTGTGTTAACCACATAGCTTATTTCAGGCTTCTACACAAAATACAATAATAAAAAAAACATTGACTTCGAAACGAGGGAACCCATGGAGCAAAAATGCTAACACTTCCGGACTCATTCCTGGACCACTCTATAGAGTGGTCCAGGAATGAGTTTGGAATGAAATACGACATTAAATACGTCAGTAAATGCCCACTTGTGAATGTCGAAGCTTGTAAGTAGGCAGGTCAAACCCGTTTTCGCGTGATTAAATACTCGTACCTTCCAATTTGTTGTTATTTAGTAAACATTTATGAATAAAAATGAATTAATGAATTGTCAGTTTGCCTAAAAGTGACGGTTATATTGTTGAAAAAAGGATTTTATATTTACCAGGATGTTACTTCCGTTTAGACAGACGCTGGGTCTATAAGCATGAAAATCCTAAGGCCCACTTTGTCGTTATTATACTTCTTAATTATGAGAGTATTAATAGATATTTTACATTAGATACCTTTAGAAACGAAATACCTATACATTTGATATAATTGTTTACCCAAAGTGTACAATGTTGAAAACTTGTACTCTAAAAAACGCTGTTGTGTCAAACAGCTTAGCTTTTATAGGACCCGGTCCCGCGGGACCAAAGTCTGCTCGCCATAGCATTCGTAACAATGGAGAATAAACTCGTAGCTGGCCAAAGATCTCATCCAAATTCCAAAACTGGTTGTCATGACATTCTTACATAAACTGTACAAACTACAAAACTATTTCATTAAAATTTTTGGATTCATTTAAATAAGACACAGTGAGATTCTAAGACTGTTTAAACATAAAATTCTTCCAACAGCAGCATTTAAAATATTGTCTACTATAATGCCACAGTAAAAAATGAATACAGCCTATATCTTTTTATACTATACAATGAGTCAACAGGTGAATAATTGAAATAACCCGGGGCAAGATGATTCGTAAACACTAACCAAAGTGTTGATTAGATTGAGACTTCATACGTATCTTAACCATCGGCAGCTCTGATGCATACGGATACTAAACAATTTCATTATTGAATGGATTTAGAAGTTTTCTTACTGAAACGTTGATTCAAAAATGTATTTGTGCAGGCGAGGCTACTATGTTTCTAAAGGTGCTGGCATATATGATGTTTCATAAGAGCTAGGTTGGTAGCCTATGAGACAGGTAGCCTACAGACGCCTCATTTCAAATTCGACTGAAATAATCTTCCCGACATGCAAAAGTCTAGAAACCAATGAAAACATAAATGCTACAAAAAATGTCTTGCATGGATTTTCCGTCACGAGCCAAATCAAATTAGTCACACAGTGGAGAAAGACGTCGCTCTAATGCAGTTCCGCGACAATGAAGTAGGCTATATTCATAGGAGCATGCCTCACGAGTGGGCGTATCTCCAAAGTCCAGCAATCAATTTCTTTGATTTTGGGAACACAGGTCAATGAGACCGCCTTCTAGGTCCAGTTAAAAGCTCTGATGCGACGGATGTAATTTAGGGTAGTAGCAATGCAATTGAAGTATTTAAACCACAGCATCAAGGGCATCACATGATTTGAGGGGGCGCATCTCTAAAGTCCAGCTATGGATTTCTTTCTTAATTGGATCACATCTCAATGAGACCTAATTCTAGGTCCAGTTAAAAGCTTTCTTGCGACGGATGTAATTTATGGTAGTAGCAACACAATTGAAGTATTTGAAACACGTTAATTAAGTTATTTATGACCGATTGGCGCCATCGCTCAGTGTCAGTTCCCGAGAGAGGTTGTCTTCAAAATGAACCCAAGATTGATCATTAAATAATATGGGAAGTGCTCTGCATTTTTGCTTAAACACTAGGTGCGCACCCGTTTTCAGGTCCCGTTTTTGCCAGAATAAGAAAGATTCTAACAAATTCCGCTCTCGACCTCTGCGCTGTGGTGAGTTTAAAAATGACACAATTAATGACTTTATTAACGGTTGATATATGGAAAGATTTAATTATCAGTGGTTTAAGAATATGTGCTTAAACGTGTTCATCAATTCTTTGATATTAAATAAAACATACGTATATATTTTTAACGGCTTAAAGTTACGGCTTTTTTCAAGTAAGAACAAAACCTACACTTTTTGGAAGCTAACTATGAATTGGCAAGCACTGTATGTATATCCACACTAATATATGGGGAAAGTAGGTATTACTTTTGAATGACTAAAGTGATTCAGACCAAATAAAAACGTTATATTTGTGTCCAACTGAACAGTTTTAAAACGCTAAGCAGTGCAATTTTCTTCAGGGCTTGGCGTAGAGGCTCGTATTGTCTACGTCATTGGTGTTCCAACGTTGTCTGGACAAATTGGATGCTACAAGCATAAAGGGCATCACATGATTTGAGGGGGAATATCTCTCAAGTCCAGCTATAGATCTTTTTGATTTTTGGATCAGAGCTCAATGAGACCTCCAGTTAAAAGCTCTCATGCGACGGATGTCATTTAGGGTAGTAGCAACGCAATTGAAATATTCAGAGCTCAATGAGACCTCCAGTTAAAAGCTCTCATGCGACGGATGTAATTTAGGGTAGTAGCAACGCAATTGAAATATTTAAAACACAGCATCAAGGGCACATGATTTGAGGGGGAATATCTCATCAGTCCAGCTATGGATTTTTACATTTTTGGATCAGAGCTCAATGAGACATCCTTCTAGGTCCAGTTAATTTAGGTCCAGTTTTAGCTATCGTGCGACGGCGGAAATGTAGGGTAGCAACACAATTTAAGTATTTAAAACACGTTAACGTTATTTATGATCGATTTGCGCCGTTGCTCAGTGTCAGGTCCCGAGAGGGGTTGTCTGCAAAATAAACCCTAGTTTGATTGTTAAATGTTATGGGAAGTGTCCTGCATTTTTGCTTACACACTAGGTGCGCACCGTTTTTCAGGTCCCGTTAAGTCCGCTCTCGACCTCCACGCTGTGGTGAGTTTTACAGGGACAAAATGACTTAATAACGGTAGACATATGGAAAGATTTAATTCGCACTGGTTTAAGAATATGTGTTTAAACCAGATCAACAATCGTTTGATATTAAATAAAACGTATATATATATATATATTTTAAAACTGCTTAAAGTTACGGCTTTTTTCAACTAAGAACAAAACCTACGCTTTTTGAAAGCTAACTATGAATTAGCAAGCGCTGTATGCATATCAACTCTAATATATTGTGAAAGTAGGTATTACTTTTGAATGACTTTAGTGATTCAGACCAACAAAAACGTTATATTTTTGTTCATTTAAACAGTTTTAAAACGCTACGCAGGGCAATTTTCTTCAGCACTGAGCGTGGTAGCTCTCGTATTGACTACACTGGCGTTCGAATATTCGACCCACCTATAATTAGGCCTATATTCCATTCGGCGTAGTAGCCTACAGAAGCGTTTCTCAAACCCTGGTCCGCGGACCGGCGACGGGGTAACTGCCAGTCCGCGGAGCACAAGTCAAAATAGGTTTAGAGTCCCTAAAAAAAGTGACATTAACCAGCACGCGCTTAAGCAAAAGTTGAACTATTTACATAGGGAATGAATGGAGAGGAGGCACTGGGAGTTGAGAAAACTCGTGAAGGCGGCGATCGCTCCTCTAAATACTGTGTGCACTACGATTGTGATTGCTAGGCAGTCTAACAGCCAGGCAGGAGTGACGGGGAGTGCAAGTTTCCATGGTTACATGGACGCCATTTCTGCGTGCTTTTCTTTAAAAGTTTCGCGCACTTAGAACATTCCACCAACCACTCGCTTCTAAAAGTCTTAATTACAAATAAACCATTTCCACCCTTTTACATCTACCACCCAGATATGTTACTGTTGCTGGTCTTTATATTGTGATTGCAGATGTCAGGCTGTATATTGCCGTTTTAGAATAACAATGAATACTTAAGTCAGCACTATCAACAGCAAACGACTGCACAGCAGCGAGACAGTCATAAGTGAACTGCGCCTGACAGTCATTGTGCCCAACTACCAATCACTGACCATTTATTTTTCGCCATTGTGTTTTGTTGAATTGTTTTAAGCTTAAATAAATTACTTTAACTAAATGTAAAAGTTTTTATGGATGTTTTATTTGTTTACAAGTAATAAAAGGCGCATTTTAGAATCCATTCAATTGCACGCTAATTGAACTGTAAACTAGTCATGGCATGCTCCAAACATGCTAGTTTAGATTCCTTTTTTTAGGAAGCAACCAGCATCCAACAATGCTAATATAACTTCTGAACCAGAAGCGAAAACATTTCGTCCTTTTACCCGTAATTATGACAACTTTTACTTTAAATTTGGTTTAATTTCCAGCGACAGCTTCCCCCCAAAGCCAGTCTGTGTCATTTGCCAAACCATGCTTAGCAACGAGGCTATGAAACCTTCGAAATTGCGCCGACATTTGGAGACTAAACATGCACATCTCTAAGACAAATCAGAGGAATTCTTTATCGGGAAAAGGACCGAATTGGCGAATCAAACTAAATTACTCAAAAACAATTTGACAGAAAACGAAAAACTTGCAAAAGAATCGTACATAATTTCACACCACATTTCAAAATGTCAAGCTCCATTCACGATGGGAGAACGGCTAATTATGCCCTCGCTAGTCAGTGCTTGCTCTGAGGTGTTGGGTCCGGCTGCTGCTGCAAAGGTGAAGGAAATCCCCCTGGCAAATGACACAGTCTGCCGTAGAATTGCGGACATGGCAGCTGACATTGAAGCGCAAATCATAGAGAGAGCAAAAAAGTCAAACTGGTTTGCAATTCAGTTAGATGAGAGCACTGATATTTCAAATGCACCCATGCTTCTGGTCTACATCAGGTATGCTCACGAAGGACAGTTAAAAGAGGATTTCTTGTGTTGTAAAGAGTTGCCTCTTAACACAACTGCTGGGGAAATATTTCGCGTGCTTGAGTACATTGCAGGGCACGGGTTGCTGTGGGAGCGTTGTGTCGGGGTCTGTACGGATGGGGCTGCAGCGATGACTGGTAGGCACACAGGCGTTGTAGCTAGGATAAAAACAGTATGTCCATCAGTTCAGGCAACACTGTGTAATCCATCGAGAGGTTCTTGCCTCCAAACGTGTGTCCACAGAATTGCATAAAGTTCTGAATCAGGTGGTCCGTATAGTGAATTGAATTAAAGCCAACGCATCAAATTCCAGAATATTCGCTGCCTTGTGTGACGAGATGGGTGCTGAACATACTCACTTGCTCTTTCACTCTGACGATTGTTGGCTGCCACAGGGTAAGGTGGTGAGCAGGGTCTATGAGCTAAGATGAGATTGGGATATTCTTGACTTGCAAACAGTCCAGTCTTGCCGCACATCTGCAGGATCAGGCCTGGGTTACAAAGCTCGCTTATCTGTCTCACATATTCGACCACTTTAACCAACTAAACCTGTCGATCCAGGGCAGAGCGTGTGACATTTTCCAGCCAAATGACAAAATCATGGCCTTCAAAAAGAAGCTCTCTGTCTGGGCAAACAGAGTTAGTAAGGGTGTGTACGACATGTTCCACTGTCTGTCTTCGCTTTCCGATGAGGGCGTGCATCTGGGATGACCAGTGTCACACGTTATCGTTAACCATCTTAACGAAACACTGGCTCATTTCCAATTGTACTTCCTATCAAAATCCCATCTCTCAGAGAAGCAATGCGTACGAGATCCCTTTGCCAATCCAGAGTTAAGTGATCTTTCACCCGTTACTCAGGACACACTTTTGGAACTCTCGTGCGATGCAGGTCTACACTCAAGATTCGGTCGGGTTTCACTGTCAGAATTCTGGCTCTCGTGCTTTGAGGAATATCCCCATCTAAGTGCGATGGGAGTCAAAACCATTTTGCCCTTCCATTCCACCTATCTGTGCGAAACAGCATTTTCTCACCTCACAGCAACAAAGACAAAATATCGGAATAGGCTTGTCTCTGAAAACACACTTCGAGTGGCATTGTCACCATGTGTTCCTCGTTTCGATCAATTAGTTACAAGAAAGCAGGCGCACCCATCTCATTATAAATTCATATTAAAAAAGTGCGGGATGGAATATGTCATTGACGTAAAAATAAATAAATATATATATTAGTTTAAACATGTGTTGAACAGTTTTAAGTTGGGCCAGTGTTGCACCGTTAGCAGTTCATTTAGCCCCCCCAAAAAGGACAAAAAAAAAATATATATATATATAAATAACACGCAATACACGTCCTCTTGCTAGCGTCATTAACACGCACACTTGCGTTTGAAATACACGTTCTCTTGCAGGCGTCATTAACACGCACGTTAGTTAGGCGTTTGAAATACATGTTCTCTTGCAGGCGTCATTAACATGCACGCTAGTTAGGCGTTTGCAATACACGTCAGGTGTTGGCTTTAAGCAGGCGCTTGTGCAATCAACACGTACGTTTGACACGCTTGCATGCGTGCGTGCCTGTGTGCTGGCACGAATCAGCCCCCATAATCCAGTTAATTCGTTCAGTAAGTGAACGAATCACTGAACGTGTACCGTTCAGTGCTTTTTAGAGTTCACTGAACTGAAAGATGGCCAAGCGTTCAGTAGCGCTCGCTAACTAGTGAACTGAACGGTAGTACGTGAAGGATAAGAATTTAGTTGGATCGTTTGCAAACTGGAAGCTACTATAACAAAGTAGCATAGTACAACCAGCTATTTTACAATTAGGTGTCGCGAAAATATCTGCTGTTACGTTATAGGGTAGGACTTTGTTATTGTAGCTTTCAGTTTTCAAACGGTAGTATCCAACTAAATTCTTATGCTTCACGTACTACCGTTCAGATCACTTTAGCGAGCTGAACTGAACGCTCGGCAGTGTTTCAGTTCAGTGAGTGGGACTACGCAGTCGGAACTCCGAAAAGCACTGAATGATTCGGTGAACGAATCTTTTGAACGAATCTTTTTGGTGAACTGATTCTAATGATTCAGTACACTGAAAAGAACTGCTCTTCCCATCACTCGTACGAGTAAAGATGTTTTCTTGCATTTTTGTATGGCACTTCTACGTTTTAAATTTTGTCAAGTCAGAAGTTTTATCAAGAACTTAATGATTTAAGCTGTGAATAGCTGTGAATTAAGGTGAACTCGAACGATTAAAGACATTGAAACCCATAGTGTGATTGGAGAAAAAGTGCTCTGTTAATACAGTTTGTCGAATACATTTTTTAAAATCCAATTCTCAATTGTTTCTCATATTTCTCAAATATGTCTCAAAGCTCATGCCACCTTCTCCTATATAGCTTACTAGGACATTAGGAGAAATAAATCGTACAAGGAAGAAACATTGGACATAGCCTACAATGATAAGATCTCTTCTCGGGATCATGCTTCTCAGATTTTTCTCATGAAAGTCTCAGACTCATCTCACATCCTTCTCTTTATTTCTTGTTTAAAACTACAGGCATTATTGAGATCGGGAGTGTACAACAATGAGATCTCTTTGGTTTATCATACTTCTGAAATATTGCTTACCTGGTTATCTCAATTTAACTTAATTCGTCTTTGAGAAGTCTCTCTAATTCATCTCCACATGATCTCTTTATTGCTCCTAAGGGTCCGTTAGAACTCAGACACAAATGATCCCAGAATGATTCAAAAATGAGAAGCTCAAGTTAGTCTCAAGAGATCATAATGAACAAGAGATGAGCAACAGATTTTTTCCTATGGGACAGCAAGTACGCACGCACAAAGCACTTTATATTACGAATCAAACGTCTTCTAATTATCTCAGAGATCATATCTCACACACACCCTTTCCCTATGGCATTGGTTTCTTCCAAAATGTACAGGGTGAAATTGGTTCGCCACAGCACGCATGCACCCAGCACTCTGTTTGCGATTCAATGCCATAGATTTGATCAACAGTTTAACAAAATTTGTCAACTGGTTAGTTGAACATCAATTAGTTTTTCAAACATGTGAAAATGAAATGCAATTAGTTATACACACTTAATTACATTTGAGAAATATATACAGTTTGCTTTGCAAAATCCCTCAATCCTGTTGTTTAGCCTTCTGGCTCTCTTGCTAGTCATGATTAACCAAGCACTCTATTTAAGAATGTTCTCGACTTTTGGAGATCTGTCGAAAAGTTTGTCAACATACATTGAACAAATCGGTTTTAAATTAAAGCTCCAGGTCTCAGGTTTATCATACCAAAAAATACTATTCTCAAGGGCAAACAATTTTTTGTTATGAATATTTTTGTAATGATGATTGACTGATTCACCCCCACGTCCTTCAGTTCCCATTGGTAAATGAGCTGTGTGAATCATAGGGCAGTGAGTTGATAGATTTTACCACAACTATCACAGATTATAGTCAGCAAAACACTAAATTCCATTTGATATGTCCTAGTCAATATGCAGAGGAAAATATGAACGACAGAAAGCCAAGCCCTTCATCAGTCAGGAGGTTGTTAGTGCAAGAGGTAGGTTATTTTACCACTTCGTACCACTTCAGGCCAATCAAAGGATGATGATCAGGCAGTTAAAGTTGATAACCTGTGTGAAGCAGGTGAAGATGCAGTGCCGGTCAAAGGTTTGGACACACGTTCCCATTAAAGTGAATGGGACACACTTTCCCATTCAAGTGAATTGTGTGTGCAAACTTTTTATTGGTACTGTAAGTGAATAGCCTAATTATTATTCTGAAAATAACAACATGATGAATCCAAGTGAACTTGGAGAGAGTTCTGGATTCCACATGACCGGACTCTCATTGTGTGACTCTCATCAAAGATGATGATGGATCTTTCAAGGTGGCAGAGCAGTTTGGAAAATTAAGTAACCACTGCTCAGTCTGAGCTTTTAATGGAGAAGACTGCTATGTGATGTCAGCACACAATCTCCTCTGTACTCGTGCAGCTTCTTAAAATACAACTATTACCATATTTGCAGGTTCCAAAATCTGTGACTTAATTTTCTATGTTCTCTCAAATTAAATCTTATGTGTGTTTATGCCCACTAAAATTTGGGAGTTAAACAGACAAGATTTTGCCCTTTCAAGAAAGTGGCATCACTGTAGAAGCTAGTGTAGAACTGAATGAATAAGTGAGTGTCATTTTCAATAACATAACATAACATAATAGCACAAATTATTTACGTGGACATTTCTAAATACATATAACCATGTGTAGTGGGAGATTACTGAGCAACACAAATACATTTAGTAAATTCTTTCAATAAAATCTCCCCAAAGTAGTTGAATATATATGTCAAATTGATCATTATTTTTTTTCTTTTTCTGGGCAAAGACCCCCATGTATTCAGTTGTATGCCAGGGTGAATAGGTGGGTTTTGAGACAGGACTTGAAGGTGTTAATGGTGTCCACATCTCTGACTGAGTGAATTCCAGAGCCTTGGTGCCACTCTGGAGAATGCTCTGTTCCCAAGGCTCTGTAGTTTTGACTGTGGGACGATGACTTGGCAGTAGATGATCTCAGAGACCTCGTTGGTTGGTATGAGATGAGTAGATCAGTCAGGTAGGTGGGGACCAGGTTATGAAGGGCACTGAAAGTCAGGAGGAGGATTTTGTAGTTGATGCGTTGCTATATAGGTAGTATAGGTACTTTAGACCTTTTGCCCTCGTATTACCAGGTTTGTTTTATACTGTACTGTAGGGTTGGGCCCCATTATCAATCACATTGTGACATCACAATGTGGTGCCAGTAGGAATGTTCCTAATGACTAATTTCCCTGACGTACAGATATTTAAACCTAGACCAGTCTAGAAGGAAGAAAACTCAGAAAAGAGTCAACATTTGCACAATATAATCTACAAGGTTAAAGATTGACTGAAGTTTTTGGGGGAGATATTATAAAAGCCATTTGAAAATGTTAATCAGAGTCAATAAATGGTGTGGGATTTGGTGTGGGAAACAATGTCATATAGGTTTGCTGAGTGTGGCTAGCGCCACCAGCAGCCTGCTCTCCTTGAAGCCTAACGTCTGCATGGCTGTGCCGAATGTGGTTAAGCATTGCTCCAGTCGAGTGTTGCAATGCATCACCCAACCAACCCAGCTCGTGGCAGGTGTGACACAGAGGAGGCAGAGTACTGGTTGCAGAAAAGGGAACTGGCTTTATCGTAAAAATATAGAATTTCCCTAGCCCTAGGCGTCTTCCTTTGGCTGTGGGTATGTCAGCGTCACTTTCTGTACAAATACATTAGGTTAGTTTCAGCCACTCCCAACACATTGGGTTAGTTTTGGCCACTCCCCGACCAACTGTGGCTTCAGCCTTCTTATGCCCTTCAGCACATTCCCCCAGTGCTTATCAAGGCCTGAGTGCTTACCAAGGCTTCTGGGCATGTGGTGGTTGGATCACTGTCCATGGTGCTGAACCCTCTGGTTGCACCTGGCGACCTGGCTCCGCCCCAAAAGGTGAAGAAGCACCTTTTCCCAGTAGTTAAGGACACAGACACAAACGTCAGGAACAAAATACAATGCAGACCAATCATGACTGCTACAACACCATAGTTAGAGAAAAAGATTACCAAGAAGAATCAAGGCTACAATGGAGAATTGGATGGTTGAAATATTACAGAATACCAGCAGTGCTGTCTTTGGATAGTTTTAATAAGTTACAAAGTATGTTATATAGTGAGCAATCTAGTCTGATTTTGAATTAAATAAATAATAGATAGCCAGTAAGCCCTAATCGATGGCTAGAAATAAACCAAGTACTAGCACAACAGTACCTGCAATGAGTATAATACAAATATGTACCTTTGGGACTTTAAGAAGTGGAGTTAACAACGGCAAGGATTGTTATTTGTGGGCCTGCATAACCAAGGCAGGGTTTTTTCTAGTTTCCATGGGACAAGTTTGTAATTCATAATTCATAATTATCTTTTGTGCACGATAAAAACGTGTTCCTATTATTGTTGAAACATCGTATTGACTGCTTTTTCCTATCAAAAGATTAGAGAGAATCTACCACTCACCCATCATAGACTGTCTGTTTAACATGAATGTCTGAAAAAATAAACACTAATACTCAATAACATAATAACAGCTACACTTGTAACATTGCTTGGCAAGTCCTTTGAGTCATCACAGGGTAAGTCAAGTCCAGAGTCTCAGGCATTTTTTGTCAAATTGCCTCAAACTTTTGACTCGACTCTCAATACTCAAGTCAAAATACTCAGGTTCACATCTCTGGTTAGTCTTCACAGATATACACAGAGAGACTTTATCCCAAAAGTGACTATAAATAGGAACATTTTGGCTTTTGTCCAAATAATCAAATTTTCATTGAACGTTATTGGTTAATTACTGGCCATTAAACAAGTATAGTATTAAAAATAGCTGTATATTATTTATGGAATATTAATACCATGTGGAAGGACAAAGAGGAGACTTTCTTTATCTGGGTACAGACAGGCTTATTAATTGGCAGGTGATCATCCAAATGCATGCAATTCATACACAAATCGTTCAAAGCTCACTTTGTCTAGGCCCTTTGGTCGCTAGCACGGTGGCTAAATGCAAAGACAATGTGCACAGAAAGCCTGTCTACATGAGGAAAGCCTGAAAGAGGACTTGAGCATAGTGCTCACTTACCAATCCACTTTATTTGTCCTAGAAAAGTGACGGCTATCATAAAAAAAATTGACAGATTCTTTGGACAAAACACAATCCGCGCTGAGTGGTAAATATTTCAGTGCTGGGCAAACATGTCTGATGTGTAACCTACTAGAAGTGGACAAACTATAACCCTTTCATGTGTACCATCTAGCAGGTTGACAGTTATACATACAAGGCAAATGGTAGGTAGTCTAATATAATTTTTAGGATATATGGATGTTCACGTTGGACAATAGAAACGTTTTAGTTTCGATGCGGAGGGAGGGTTGTGTGGGGGTGAATGGATGAGATTAAATCATTTACAAATTCTAAAACATAGTATTCCTCAAGAGCGTATTGTCTGGTCCGGTTACACCTGCAGTCCTATTGCTAAAACATTAGTGGCAGACCACATGGGAAGGGGGGGCATAGAAGCTAAGTATGTCCACAGAATTAGTTTGAAGATTTAACAAACATGAAGGTCTGACCTAAAACAGATTTGTGTTGAATATGCTCACATGTTCACTGTATATTTTAACTAGAGCCAATGGCAGACCCCAACCATGAGCATTTCCTGACAAAGTGTTTTGGATAAGAGTAAGCTGAATAAACATCAAATAGCCCATTGTGCGACAGTCTTTGACAGGGTCAAACAGGCCTCACAGCAGAAGTCAACAGGCAGGTGGGTAAACTTGGAGAGTTACTTGACATGAAGACCCCACGAGGAAGTGACATGATACCCCACAGAGGGACTGGTCAAAGGGGGTGTACTCTGAAACATGCTGCCCTGCCTGAAGGCAGCCACAATATAATGTTCTCCACAGTATTCGCCTGACTAATGTAACATTCTGAAAAGGATTTTGAATCAGGACGTCATACCTGAGATGCATAAAATTTGATTTAAAAAAAGATTAGTGCACTTGCATATCTGGTCTTTATAAACTCACCTTCCACAAATCAGTCACATGATTGAGATATGTCCAATGAATGTGAAAGATGTTTCCTTTTTTATCTGTGTTACATTTCATACATTTTACTTATGTACGCTTTTCTGAAACCCAAGGACGTGTTTAAAAGTAAACTTAGAAACAGAAAATGACAGAAGAAGGAGAAAAGAGAAAACGCAACATTAGTTCAAACTAAATTAAGTAGAACCAAATTATCAAAACAAAAAGGACAGGGTATCAGTTGGAGGATTGAATAGGTGATTAATCACAGAGTTAAAGGGTAGGCTGCATGGAGTGAAAATATTTGAAGGTTTTAAAACGGGATTGAAAGATTAACTATAACAATTAACTATATATAATCAAATCTATGCATTTGGAAGAATGCTATTACCCTACCTTTTGCACAGATACATCCCAATGTGGAGTGTTATGCTACATTTTCACAGCACAGGCACCAAAGTCCCTGAGACGCCAGCAGCTTACATGACCAATTGAGCCCCAAAGAAGCATGTTATCACACTGCAAAAACACAGCTTATACTATTGCTATGTGATACCAGTTGAGGAGCACAGTGTTGCAATGTAGCTGAAGAAAACAAAATCCTTATAAATAAACATCTTTTACTTCTGAAGAAATGAGGCGAGATGTTAGAGGGCTAATTGCTCTCATCGATGTAAAGGGGACCACAAGGGGTCTGAGAGTAAATAAAGCAAACTACATGAGACAGGGATGTGGTGAAGTAAACTAACCCCTACCACAGACGTAGGCCTCTGTCCGCAAGACTGGCCTTTCATAGGACTGCGAACTCACAGCTGTGTTTACACTAGGACTACTCCTGTTGCGCACAAGTGGCTTAAATAACTGTGCTGTGATGTCTCTACTTTTCTACAGTCAGCACCTACCCTAAAGCCAATGTGTGACATGAAGACAGTCTTCAATATTAGCCCAATTCATTTGTGGATTTCTCAAATGCTTTTCGTTTTCCTGTTGTGAAACTGAAAGAAAACGTGAATTTTTCGTAATACACGTTGGCCCTGATTTACTAAAGGTTTGCGTGTGCAAAGACACATGCAAACGTCATACCATCCTCACACAGAGGTGGGTAGCAACACGCTACATTTACTCCGTTACATTTACTGAAGTAACTTTAAAAAAAAAAATGGTGAGTTGTTTTAGTGAAGGATACTTTTTACTCTTACTTTACTTTACTCTTACAAAATGTACTTTTACTTGGTTACATTAAACTACATTCTTGGGGAAGTGGCGCTGGCTCCTTCCCGAATAATTTCCCACCTGTTTCTCCCCCCGGATCCCGTTTCTCCATTCTTCGTTGTCCTTGGACCCCCGCTCCCCGCTCCCCTTGACCCACAACCTTCCCTCAATAAACCCTTTCATTATAATAACCCAATTCCATCTCGGTGTCTGTGTCCAGCGCTTGGGTCTCCCCTTGCAACACCATAACATTATGCTAATTTGAATAATGCTAGTTTGGTGCTCATAAGAGATTCTTCAGTCTTTTTCTTTCCCAACAGCGATCACATCTCTCAATTTATCATGATGTGGTCATACTATGGTGTTACATTGGTGCCACCAGTTTGAATTTGAATTCCATTCAATTGAATAAGAGCTACACATTTTGAATTATTGAATTTTAAAAGTGAATGCATATTAGACCTCTTGAAATGTAATGTCATGAATTGAAGCAACATTTTATATAAAATGTCAATGTTCTCTTTAAATTCAATTTCAAATATAATTTAGGTCTATTCATATTCATTGCCAATGGTTCAGGTTCTCAAGATGCATTCAGATTCAGTTTTCAAATTCAACTCGACAAATTCCAGATTCAAAACTTGTCTCTGTGATTATAGTGCCACCAGGATGAGTAGATGAACACAGATCCAAACAAACTCAGATGTAGCCAATAAGAATAGGATAGGAACAGCTGTGCTAACAGAGAGCTCGTGGTTATCATTTGTGTGTAAAGTAGTTCCGTCATCTGAGTATAGTCTAACAAAAAAAAGCTTATAGTGCCAAGTTGCACAAACCAAAGGACACAATTGACAACAAATTATTGGATCACCTTTCGTGCGTCAGCATTCAGTTGAGGAGAGGACCCACTTAGCCATCAAAACATTTTGGCAATAGAGAAAGTTTACATGGCAGTTCTAACGTTAGTTAGCTTGCTAGCTAAGTCGTTCTCAAGCTGGCTAACATACGCTAGCTAGTCGATTAGGCTACCGGATGACCTGCCAGACATTCTGCCATCAGTTTTGAAACAAACGGTTTGGTCAAGATTAACGTTATACAGCTTGCTAATGTTAGAATTTAAAGTAATTGATTCGTGGTAAGGTTAGGGGCATATTATGTCAACTTAATTAGGCCTTACGGAAACAGTGCCAGACACTTGAATGCAACACACTAGCTTTAAGACAAGTCCAATGTAAGCATTCATCATTTTGTAACTGAAGATGTGTTATAACATCCTATGTACCAGCCTAACTGTTGGTGAACCATTCTTTTGCCCTTTTCATATAATTTGCAAAAAAAAATCTTTTATTTATGACAATCACATTTTTATATTTGTTCTGAAGATGATATATATAAACTGCATAGACAGTATTTGTATTACTATTATTTATTTACAGGGTCAACTGACTGAGACTACATCTGTTTTGCAGCAATACCTTGTTTTATGTTAACATAACATATTGAATGATAACCTAGTTTGATATAGGCCTACTACAGTCTTCACTTTGTACATAGTAATCATATTAGCACAGCAAGTTATAGAGTGCTGTTTTGGAAGTACTTATGGAATATATATGGAAATGTACATGTACAACATTTTTGACAGTCGCAATGGTCCTATACGTGCTACAATAATACAACAATGATATGCTGTGTATAGTTAAATATAGCTTTTATTGCAAGGACCTGTTTTTCTTTGCCATTGACTCCCATTTTAAAAGGTTTAGGAGACATGGCTGCCAAGTTTGGACATTCTAGGTTAGCACTTTTGCACCACAATTGTATCACTATGCGTCCTACCAACTTTGCAGAAGAAGAGTTGACCTTTGAGAACTGCCAGATCAACAGATAAAGTTAATTCATAGAACGCAGGTTTTTCAAATTGCCACAATCATTTTTAAGTAACGTTATTTTGACTGCACAAATAGGATGTCAATCAGCACAGAGCTTTCCAGTCTCGGGTAAATAGGCTACTCAAATTTGTTTATGTTGATATAATTTGTTCTAGGCTGTAGTGCACCAAACAATGATGTTGGTCATTGTTGTTGGTGTAAAAACATATAAGCACATAAGTTAGGACGCATTGAAGCAAGTTTCCTAAGCATTTTGAGTATTCAACCAGCTCTAATCATGGCTGCCTATTAGATACTTCCGGGTCATTTCACTCAGTTAGGAAGGTTCCTATGCAAAATTAAGAACTCAGACGCAGCACAGATCTTTTATAGAGCCTCTCTAGCCAACAACCTGTGGCCTCAATGGAGTGGAGTGCTTGAGTTAATCTTGATGAATGATGATGATTGAATCTACTTTGCACCCCTTTTTCCAAGATGGGTTTGTTTTTCTATTTGTTTGATGGCTTTCTTTCAATAATCGTTGAACCAAGCTACTGTAAAGTTAACGTAATGGATGGTTTTGTGAATTAATCAAATTGTGAGGCCAATGCGAATGTTTTAGTATATTGGAATTGGATCGGGGAAAGAGTAAATGATACTTATACAAAAAGACTGTGATTCGGATCACATTTATGAACCTCACATGCACAACGTTTTGTGTCTTAATTTGACTTGGATGAAAGACACCATCTTAGTGAAAATTCTAAATGCACTCACATTTACATCTAGTTTTCATTTTATTACCCTCCCCTACAGCCGTGCGAGTAGTTGAATGTGTTGTGTTGAATGAGTGCTGATGTGTTGTGATTCTATTAGCCTCTACATATAAAGAGCCCAAATTCAAAGGGAAAGTAATTTTCAACAGGATCTACTTTGACCAAGTTATGTTCCTGTTCTATAATAGGGACCCTGATATTAGTTTCCCTTTTCCTTGCTAGAGGAAGGCCAAGGGTGAGGAACCGGTCCCCTGCGAATCTATGTCTGTCAGTCAATCGTCTGTCTATCCTGCTGTCCTCTGCCTTGCCCTGGCCCCTAGGGCTAGAGGCCCTAAAAGTGTCAGCACATACAACAGTGTTTAATTGTGCAGTTCTCCGTGCCTCATTGGATTGCATTAGGCCCACAGGATGAGTGGGCTCTTAGCCTATTAATGGAAACTAAGATTAACTAAATGTCATTGAAGAAGGTTGCATACATGATGCTAACTTTTTCCATATCTAGTTAAAGGTTTAGATGTTCATTTTATGTCTGTGATCCTACTTTTAAAATACCCTTAATATTCCACTACAACCCTCACGTGTTTTACTATTGTTTTCCATACATTAATAATCATTAGCTGAATAACTAGTTACCTTAACTCTTATTGCAACCATTGGTGCTAGTAAGTTAAAATTGGCTTTTTAGATTTTGTTATTTCAAATGGTCGTTGCTATAACATTGCCAGTAGTTTAGTTTAGTTGAGTCCAAACAAATAACCTGGCAAGGGCGGGTACCCATTGTGTCCTCTTGTCGACCTGTAACAGAAGTGTAATATTACGTACTTAGTCCCTGACTGGGTAAGACTGACCAGCTGTGTGTCCTCATTAGGATCTTTGTGTCAGCACAAGCTTAGGTGTTTCCCACTTGGTATAAGTGTGTGTGTGTCTGTCTGTGTGTGTGTGTGTGTGTGTGTGTGTGTGTGTTTGTGTTTGGTCATCAGATCAGTACAGTAGGTGTCCCTGGATGTCAGCCAACGGCGAGAACGATCTTGACAGACTGATGACTTCCTGGCGTATGGCAGAACGAAGAGCAATGGTCAGGTCATCCTGTAAACCCTAACCCCCAGCCCACAACACCCTTCCTCTAGGTTTATGCACCACTACATCATGTCTGCTCAGATATTTAACCACAATCCAATAATAATAGAAAGGGACCCTGAACAAACAGCAGTTTGCAATAAACAAAATAAATTGCTTTCAAACAAATGGTATGTTTATTACTAGAACCAGAAAAGTTCATGCACAAATAGCCTATAATATGGAAAATACAATAACAAAGATATATCAGTGTTCACTCTGATTTGGAATTTAAAAACATAGGCCTATAAGTAGCCTATAAATAGGCACTATTTGATACGTAGTAAAAAAAAAATAAAAAGTATGAATATAGGCTAGTACAAAATGCCCTTCAATATTTGCATATTTCCGAGGCTATGTCAAACTATATATTTATGAGGCCTACAGATATATTTTTGTGTAAAAGTAGCCTAAATATGGAAAATACAACAACCAAAATGTTAGCATTCACTCTGATGTGTAGGCTAAGTAGGGGAAAAAACTACAAATGAATATAGGCTATTACAAAATTGACTGCTGTCTGGGACTTATAATGCAGTACTAGCATTGTATTTGTGAGGCTTTATCAATCAGTGTGAGGACTGCTGCTGGCAGTGAGGAATAATTTGGTCAATGCGTGGAGAGATCTTTGACAGGGCAAGACGCATGTCGTCCTCAAGGGTCAGTCTGGCCCTGTATTTCGTTTTAAGGGCTGTCATGGTTGAAAACCCAGCTTCACAAAGGTAGGTGGTGCTGAAGGGTATCAGCACCTTCATTGCAATTGCGTGACAGACTGGTTGTTCTCCAGCAGTCTCAGGCCAGAATGATTTAAATGGAACCTCACTGAAACGGGCTCTCAGGCATGGCATCAGAGGATATTTCTATAAGCTCTTCCAGAAGTCTTGATGGCAGAGTAGCTGGAAGCTTTGTTTCAATGTTCTAAGTGAAGGGGTTTCTGATCCACAGAAAAGAAGCTGCCTGCTCCTCAGTTAGTGCTGGGAAATAACACATTTTTCCAGGACCTTTGATAGATGCACTGTTATTTGACATTGAATGATTTTGAAATTCTCAAGTTTCTGCCTGCAATGAGTGCATGGGTGTGCTTGAACATGTCACTTATTTCCACATGTGTAGTTTTCTTTTGAAAGCCTCCACGCATTCATGGTGCACCACAGTGTTTATGTTTGCACCTCACATTGCTCTGTTAAGCTAGTTCATTTCACCGAATATGTCGGCAAGGTAGCTGAGTTGAGCGAGCCAAAAACTTTTTTGGTCCAAAAACTCCGCAAGGATTTGTCTCTTGTCCGCAAGGAAGTCACGCAACTCCTCTCTCAGGCTCAACAGATGCATCAGCACCCGCCCTCTGGAAAGCCATCTCAAGTCAGTGTGCATCAGCAGAGTATGGTAATCAGCGCCTACCTCTTCGCAGAGAGCAGTGAATAACCGGGAGTTGGTGGCTCTGGCTTTCACAAAGTTCACGATTTTTATGGCCACATCCAAAACTCCATGTAAGCTCCATCAGTAAAGACCCCAATGTAGTCGCTCCAGTTTATCTCATGAGATCTCTTGAAATTATCCTAAGTTCCAAAAATAGCGTTTGCCGTCTTCGTGGTACGCAGCTCTTTACAATAAAAAAAATCTTCTTTTATCTCGTTTTCCCATTCGTAACGAACACATGCGAGGTGTGCCGTTTTTGACACGTCGGTAGACTCGTCTATTTGAAGGGCGAAGTCTATAGCTGTGTCCCATTTGAAGACCGAATACATCACAGTGGCGCACCAAAGCTCTCCAATTTCAAAGGCTCCTTCAAATGCGGCCTTCTTTTCCCAAATTTGAAGGATTCAACTGCTGCATCCTTTGTGGCCAAACCTATCCCAAGATTTATTGCGCGCCAACGGCGCAGGTTATGATTGGATTTAGAAATGGCGTCCTCAAGCGTGCCGGTGTAAGCCGTGGAGGAGGGTTACGTTTATAAATGTAAGTATTGGGTTTCAACTCACTCAAATAGCAAACTATAGTAGTGTAAAAAACACAAGGGGCCTTTAAAACTCACATTTTCGTTGAAACAACAGGCTACGGGACGTCAGTGACGTTAACGTTGTTCTAGCCAGGTAGTTTTGGACCCTGCTTGGTTTTCAGACAGTTGAATATCGCTGTCAAACTGGACGTAGGCCTACAAACGTTGGGATCTAATTAACCTAATCTGAAATGTGTTGTGGGAAGCACAATGTACTCTAGCATTGTGTTTCGTTTTAGGGAGCAAGGAGCATACTGCTCAGTTGATCAAACTGAGGGGGGAGAATGATCCCCTCTTCACCGGAGCCAAAAATTCGGCCAGCATAGTAAGGAAGTAAGGCAAAGCAAGGTCATTTGTAATATTTCCATTTGACTGTCCTGTACTTAAGGTCACAGTTAAATTAACCCTCATCCTGTACATTTTTTAAGCCAAAACAGGACATCTAAGTAAAAGATTGCTGGGTGGGGGTTGTCTGTCCTCTTGTGTCACCATTTGAAATCTTCCCAAGTTTGCATCCCTGTGCTAATGTAATTGATGAGTGTTTTCTATTTTCCTTTGTTTTCTCTGTGATTAGGACAGTTCTGGAGAAAATGGGCCTGTTGGGGAAGGTGACTCCCTTGCAGGCCCCCAAAAAATACAAAGTATGTGCATGTGCAAGAAATTGTATTTCTTCATGCAAGTTAATAAACACACTTTTGCTGAAATGTGTTTTGCTGCTGCTGCTGCTGTTGCTGTTGTTGTTGTCGTTGTTGTTGTTAAGTGCCATGATTGGTCTCCTCTGCCTTAGGATTGCAAGTGTCCTGGGTCAGGTGAAGGCGTGAGCGGGAAACCCACTGCTGCGACTTGGCTGTGGTTTGTCCTGGGACAGAGGCATTCCACCCCCCACCCCCACCCCCGGTCATAATTGCCTCCATCCCTGAGGGTCACCAGGGCCAAGTACGGCTGCGGGTGACCTGGAGGTGGAGGAGGAAGAAGACCACACGTACCAGCCGAGAAAGAGAAAGATGGGAGATGATGAGCTGGTAGAGCTGATCAAAGAAGACATGAGGTGGCAGAGAGAGGCAGAGGAGAGCAGGAGAGTAGGGAGAGAATGGACAGGATGTTTAGTCTACTTGAAAAATGTATTGAAAAATAAATATTTACTGAATGAATTGAAATGAACTTCTTGTGGAATGCGTTGTTTATTTTAACAGCAAGCAATCTTTACAACTATTTACAAGGAAAAAGTTAAATGAATTTTAAATGAAACTTGAAATAAATGAACAAATAAATGTTTGGTCAGCTGAGCAGGGAGGCACTGTTGGTGCTGCTGGTCTGGATGGGGTGCCACAATAAAGAAGATGGTGTCTTCGGCCAGGGAGACATCATCTTGGGTGGTCACCAGAGTGTGTTTGGGGATGGATCTCTACTGTCCACTGCATCGTCCATCACCAGGGCAGAAAGTCAATCGACGGCTGCCTGTTAAAAGTAGTCGTGGTCAGGGGGTACCTCCTCCAGGGCAGACACCTCTGCAGACAGCTGGTCACGCCAGAGAGCACCGCTGATGGCCTCAGAACCATTCTCCCGCAGTCTGCCACATCCTCATCCTCCGGGGCCACAATGTCACCATCCCCAAGGCAGATATTGTGAAGCACATGCTGTTATGACCTAACATGGTATAATAGTACAAAAAGAAAACAATGAAACCTCCTGAAAAAAACTATTAATCAGTTTGATTTACTCTTCAGTATTCTGAAAAAAGCCAGTTTAGTAATTACTTACATGAGGTACAAAGGTATGGTGCACCTCCAGTGCTTGAACGAAAATGGCCCAGAACCTGGCTTTCATCATTCCAAAGGCACGCTCTATTATGGAGCGTGCCCTGGAATGATGGCCGTTGAAGTGCTGGGCTCCCACATCTTGTACTGGGCTCTTGATGAGGGCAAGTGGGTTTTGGAGGCACAGGTACCCTCCGTCTGCAAGGATGAAGTGCCCTGGAGGAGGGTTGAGTGACCTCTGGTACAGCGGGCTGTGGCGAAGCACCCTGGAGTCATGGACTGACCCAGGCCAGCCCACGTAGGTGTCAATGAAGCGGCCCTGATGGTCACAAACAGCCTGCAGGATTATAGGTGGAAACAGTTTCCTGTTCCTGTAGCACTGACCATCAGGGCCGCTTGGTGGCTTGATGCGGACATGGCAGCCGTCGATTGCTCCAGCTGCTTTCATGAAAGCTCTGTGCCTTGCCAGCCCTGCAAACCCACGGGAGACAGCCTCCTGCTCCTCTGAGGTCTTAGGTAGGTGGATTACTGTGTGGCGAATTGCCACCACCTCCTCAGTGACTCTGTGGATGAAGCGGTGGGCGGTGGACAGTGGAACGAGGCATTCCAAATACTCTGGAGACCACCCTGTATGATGCCCCACTTGCCAGCCAGAAGAGGAACACCAGGGTCTCAATTGTGGCACCCCATCCGTGTCTCCGATCCTGGTTAAGGAGGCCCAGCAGCACTGTCAGGCCATTGAAAAACCTGTCCAGCACAGAAACATGCATGTTCACCCTGCAGTACAGGGGGCTGGTTTAGGGAAAGAATGAGAAAGACTTATATAAACGATAGCTGGATATTAAGTGTGCATTTGTTAACTAGCTAATTTTCACAGCAATGTTTACAATGAATAGAAATATTCAAATAAGTTACAAGTACCTCCAAATGTCTTGAGTAAATGTAGACTACTTAATTACTTTCCATCACTGTTTACCTGGCCATGTTCCTCTCTCAACCTGAAATACATCACGCTCCGGCGCCGGCGGTGAAGCATCTCCATTTCCTCCAGGAAAAGGTGAAAACATAAAAATCAAATTAAAATATCTGGCTCCATTCTCTTACTCTGATTGTCACCTGCAACTGGCAAGGTTGCTAGGCGACTATGGCAAGCCGTTTAAACATTTAATCGCTAGACTGGATACATTTTGCAGAACAGGCCATTAATGCATCACCATGGCAAGAATCAACAATCTCTTTTTGTTGTCTATAAAAGAGAATAAGGAAAAACTTGATCTCTAAAATGGTATATTGGAATTACATAACATTTTCTTATATTTCTGCAGTTTACAAAAAGCTGCCAGTAGGCTAAGTGAGACTGTTTGTAGTGTAGCGTCCGAGATGGGCTTACCAGTACTATATAAGGAATAACTCACATTTTTACTTTTGGAGCGTTAGCAACAGCGCCTCCGTTTATTTCAATACATCATAATCCCTTTTGCCCTGTGTCCATGTCTCCCTCACTGTCATTCAACATTCAGGTGTCCCCTCCTCATTGGTGGTTCCCGCGTCGATCATCATCAAAAAAAAAAAACGCTGACGGACCAATCAGGAGTCCGTCCGTCTTCAGTAAATCCTTCGTTTCCTCGTCATTCACCAGAGCGAGCTTTAGAAATTGTTAAGCGATACGTGTATTTGTGTTTGTGTTAGAGTGCTCGTCTCTCGTTAGATATAGGTGGATAACTAGTGGGTGATCTTTGTGTATGCCCTTCCATGTTTTGTTTGGCACGAGTTCAGTCTGTCTGTATGTGATATGTAGGCTGTCTTGTCCAGTGGGTTTGTTAGTCCATCTTCATTCGCTGTACGTTCCCTCCAGGGCCGGATTAACAGTACCCAGTGCCCCTCGGCTATTGACCCCCGCAAAAATATCCCCAACACCATAATCTGAATTTACAATGAACAATGAGTCTTTTGCATGTTTTTACATTTTGTTAATGGCTTAAATAACGCCGTGATGACAGCTATTTAGATCAACGTTGACCCCCCACATGTGCTTCCCATATGCACATACATTCTATCACACACCCCACATTAATACAAACGTAGCTATACCCAAAAACAATTTTCTTCTCTTATCATCACAAAACGGTCGGCCTATAGCTCTCAACAATAGACAGAATATTTTACAATTACAAGTACAAACGTGCCGCAGAACGAACACCTATGACAACCTATCCAATACCGGGAATGGCTGGGGTTCCTTGAGAACTGTGTTGGGAACCACTGACGTAGATAACACATGTTAAACAGCTCAGTTTAGGAACGAGTGCCACCCCTTGTATTTTTTATTGTAGTCTTTAGTTTGGTCTGGCAGTGAAACTGTTATGTTTCTTTCTTTTGTTTCTGCACCGTTCGGCTCGATCCCGTGAGTTTTATTCCCTGTGACGCTTCAAATAAATTGTTCATTTTTACGTTCCTTGTTCGGTCTCCCCGTACACTGCACCCCAACTCACATAATGGATAGTGTTAAGCCCGTCCTAACCCTAGGCTGTCTACCGTTTTTAGTTACACGTTACTATTGTAGCTAAACAGGAAAACATCATATAGCGACCAAAATCGAGCAAAAGTACTGTTGGACGTTTAAGATTTTAAACTTGCGCTCATTTGTAGGATTTGGTCCCAAATAAAGTGTGAAAGTTAGCTAGCTACATAAGCCACTTGTTTCTTCTTACCCTCGCAGTTATAGCCTTTATAGCCTTGAAATCTATTGATCTATTAGATTTTAATAATATCCATTTAGTAAAAATTATTACTTTATTATTTATGTTTTATTTTAGTCAAGTGTTTGACATTTGTAAGCTACTTAGAAAAAAGCTTTTTCTAACCACACTTTGTCCCAATGTTATATCCGGTTTGGTTTTGTAAAATTGAAAAGCATTTTATTACAATGCACATTTATTTAACTCCTTTGTTTGTTTCATGTTTACCACAAAATTCAAAACATATTATTTGAAACGTCTGCCTTTCTGTATGTTTGAAGTTTGTAAAAGTTTGTATATCGTGATATTATATCGTTATAGTCCAGAAAGTAGGAAATATCGTGATATGATTTTTTTTTCCACCCCTACTATATTTACGTCATCTGCGCCTGCTTGCTTCAGGCATTACCAATCACATTGTTAAATCCAACTCCTACAGTCGTTTCATGTAAATATTGTCATCCCTCTTTAAAGCAATACAGTTTAAACCAAGAGTTGACAAATGTAGCCTAATTGGTATCAGCAGAGAAAAAAATCTGGTTTATTTTGTCAACTTGACAAAGGCCACATGTCTGATCCATGTTGTGAACAGATGGTCAGGGTAGGCAGATCAGGGAATGAGACAAAAAAAAAACAAGACAAAAAAACGTAATGGTTTTGATATGTTTTTTTTTTTTATCATATCCTCACAATGAAAAATAATGTTTTAAACTAAACAAATAGTCTTGACATAATGTAGCCCTCTCTTAATGCTCAAGAGTAATTCATGAGTCATTATCCTCCTCAGATACAGCTCCATGGCATCATCTGCTGTGGTGGGTGAGTGTGTAGTTTTAACAAACCCCAAGACCAACTTATCACGTTATAGCGTGAAACATTTCATGGTAAAACTGTGGAAGAAAACAGAATCTTCATGTTCTTTTAGTATGTAACATCAGGTTGTAAGAGTTTATTCTGAGTTATATCATAACACATTCATGGACAAAGGAAATATGACTTGTTTGTCGATGGGTTCTCCACGAACACAACTACCCGATGATAGTGGTTCACTACCTAGGTGGAGAGCCCCGCACCAGAGTCGTATACCCTGGCAACAGCAACACAATCCTGGCTTAGTATAAACAGGTGATAAAAGAATTGAGTAAAACAGTCACAGTTTTAACCCTTATCAACTGACCAGAGATGTGATACCAGTATTCCTAGAACATGCGTAATATGATTACGTCACTGTAATAACGGATTTGGCAATCAATAAACAATAATTATGGAAATCATATGGAAATTGTTAAGTTTTACTATGTGATGCACCCTTACTCTGGTATTGTGTTACGTAATATGTGACGTCACCTCACGGCGCACGTAAGTTCTATTCTGTTAGTTTTGACCTGTGATGATCAGTGCATAAGACACGAGGGAAGTAGTAGAAACTACAGTGCTAATTTTCCTACAATAAATATGCCTGGATGAAGGCTAAAGAGAGAAGGAAAGACTCTTTGCTTAATCTCCAATAACGACAGTAAAAGGAAGACTGCGCCTCCATACTTAACAGGTTATGGGCCCAGGGAAAGTTGGATATAAGTGAAGAAGTGTAGGAAGAAGTTTAACGCGACGTATAACGCGAAAGCTAATCGGCCACGCATGTAAAATGGCAAACAGAGCAACAGGAGTTTCGGCGCCACAGCTCGTGTTCGATGGATCGGAAGATAAGTATGACCTTTGGGAAACAAGATTCCTAGGCTGCCTACATATCCTGAAATTAAAGGAAACTATTTTACATGAGCCCACTGACAATACACCGGAGCTACTAGCTGAAGATAGAGGGAAGAATGCCGATTGCTATGCTGAGTTAATAAGACTGATAGATGATAAAAGCCTATCGCTGATCAGACATGATGCCGCTGAAGATGGCAGGAAGGCTCTAAGAATTCTGAAAGAACGTTATTCTGGAAAAAGCAAGCCGCGAATAATAAATCTATATACATCGTTGACCAAGCTACACGTGACAGAAAACGAGTGTTACGGACTACCTAATAAGGGCTGAGAACATCATTACGGCCCAGAGAGCTGCAGGTGAGACCATGAGCGATGGACTGACTATAGCCATGATATTAGGTGGATTACCAGACTCCTTTAAGCCATTAGCTGTTCATGTAACGCAGAACGAAGATAACGTTACATTCATAGACTTTAAAAGGAGACTACGTGTATATGAAGAGGCGGAGAAAATGAAAACGACAGAAACTACAGATAATGTGATGAAGACTAATACTAGTCAAGGCCGAGGTCCCACCAAAATGCCCGCCAGCAGAAAAGAGGATGCTAACACGAAATGTTACAAAAAGGTGTGGTGTGGTTACTGTAAAAATAATACACACCACGAGTCACTGTGCAAGAAAAAGGGGGTACAAGATGGCGTCAGAAAAGTGTCAGAGGAACAAAACAGTGACCATCTCTTCAAGGCAAAACACACAAAGCATGAGTTACCACCTGACAATGTAAAGATGAAAGGCATCATAGTAGATGCACGAGCAACATCTCACTTTGTGAATGATATCCAAAAGTTTGACAGTTTTGATGACTCATTTCAGTCTGAGACCCATTCAGTGGAGTTGGCTGATGGGACCAAATGCAACGGAATAGCACAACGGAGAGTAACAGCAATTGTATAACTACTAGACAACACCGGAAGGCAGCACAGAGCACAGCTACGGGATACACTGTACATACCTTCATACCCACATGACATCTTTTCAGTAGCAAGAGCAACAAAAGGAGGAGCAACGATCACTTTCGAGAAAGGAGACAGTCGTATGATTACCAAGGATGGTAGCAGGTTTGACATACACGAGAATGGAAATCTGTATTACTTGCCAACTGTTATGGAAAATGTTGATACATGTAAAGGGTGTCATGACATGCAAACTTGGCATGAAATTTTGGGACATTGCAATTATGTAGATGTACAAAAGTTACAAGGTGTGGTGAAAGGCATGGAAATAAGGAGAAGTACAGTTAAACCTACTCAGTTATGTGAAGTGTGTACAAAAGGAAAATTCACACAGACAAGAAATAGGGAGCCAGATAGAAAGTCTGAGAAACCCTTAGAACTAGTCCATACTGATTTAACTGGCCCCATGTCTACACCGAGTACAGAAGGACACAGATATGCACAGTCCTTTACAGACGATTATTCAGGCACCGTGATGGTGTATTTTCTAAAGACAAAAAGCGACACCGTGAAAGCCACAGAAAGGTTCTTAGCCGACATAGCACCTTATGGAGAAGTCAAGTGTATTCGTTCAGATAACGGCACTGAGTTTACAAGTTGTGACTTCCAAGCACTGTTAACTAAAAATAGGATTAGACATGAGACGTCTGCGCCTCTCCTGGGGACCATCACCTTAACGTGGTGGAGAGGTTTGTGTGCCTCTGTGAACCTGAGGGGTGTATTGCCTGGAACCTTGTGTTCCTGGTAGGGTCTCCCATGGCAATTTGGTCTCAGGCGAGGGGCCAGACAAAGAATGGTCCCAAATACACCTCATGGACAAGCGAGGAAGAAGATTAGATACCCGGCCCGGAGGAAGCCCGGGGTCCCCTCCTGGAGCCAGGCCCAGGAGGAGGACCCGTCAGTGAGCGCATGGTGGCCGGGCTTGCCACGGAGCCCGGCCGGGCACAGCCCGAAGAAGCAACGTGGAAAAAATCGCCGTCTCAACTTCTCCGTCCCGTGGGCTCACCACCTGCGGGAAGAACCAATGGGGTCGGGTGCGCTGCCAGAAAGGTGGTAGTGAAGGTAGAGGGTCTCGACGGACCAGACCTGGGTGGCAGAGGCTGGCTTTGGGGACGTGGAACGTCACCTCTCTGGGAGGGAAAGAGCCGGAGCTTGTGCGGGAGGTGGATCGCTACCAGTTGGATCTGGTGGGGCTTACCTCTACGCACAGCCTCGGCTCTGGTACCTCAATCCTGGACAGGGGTTGGACTCTATTCTTCTCCGGAGTGGCCCAAGGTGCGAGGCGCAAGGCGGGAGTGGGGATACTTATAAGTCCCCGGCTGAGTGCCTCTATGTTGGAGTTTATCCCGGTGGATGAGAGGGTCGCCTCCCTACGCCTGCGGGTCGCAGGGGGGAAAACTCTGACTGTTGTCTGTGCCTATGCGCCAAACAGTAGTGTGGAGTATTCGGCCTTCTTGGAGACCCTGGATGGAGTCCTGCATAGGGCTCCTGGTGGGGACTCCGTAGTCTTACTGGGAGACTTCAACGCACATGTGGGCAATGATGGAGACACTTGGAGGGGCGTGATTGGGAGGCACGGCCGCCCGGATCTGAACCCGAGTGGTGGCTTGTTATTGGACTTCTGTGCTAGTCATGGACTGGCCATAACGAACACCATGTTCGAACATAAGGATGCTCATAAGTGTACTTGGTACCAGAGCACCCTGGGCAGAAGGTCAATGATAGATTTTGTTATCGTGTCATCGGATCTGAGGCCCTATGTTTTGGACACTCGGGTAAAGAGAGGGGCGGAGCTGTCAACTGATCACCATCTGGTGGTGAGTTGGGTCAGGTGGCCGGGGAAGCCCCTGGACAGACCTGGTAAGCCCAAACGTGTAGTGCGGGTGAACTGGGAACGTCTGGAGGAGGCCCCGGTACGGGAGGCCTTCAACTCACACCTCCGGCGGAGCTTCTCTTGCATCCCTGTGGGGGCTGGGGGCATAGAACCAGAGTGGGCAATGTTCAAAGCCTCCATTGCTAAAGCCGCGTCTGAGAGTTGTGGTCTCAAGGTCTTGGGTGCCTCAAGGGGCGGTAATCCCCGAACACCCTGGTGGACACCAGGGGTCAGGGGAGCCGTCCGACTGAAGAAGGAAGCCTTCCGGGATATGTTATCCCGGGGGACTCCGGAAGCAGTTGCAAGGTATCGACAAGCACGGAGGACTGCAGCCTCGGCGGTGGCAGAGGCGAAGCAGCGGGTGTGGGAGGAGTTCGGAGAAGCCATGGAGAAGGACTTTAGGCTGGCACCAAAGTTGTTCTGGAAAACCATCCGGCACCTCAGGAGGGGAAAGCAGGGAAGCATTCAAGCTGTATACAGCAAGGATGGGACGCTGCTGACTTCAACTGATCAGGTGATGGGACGGTGGAAGGAGCACTTTGAGGAACTCCTAAACCCGACAAATCCCCCCTCTATGGTTGAGGCGGAGCTAGAGGATGATGGGGGATCAACGCCAATTTCCCTGGTGGAGGTCACTGAGGTAGTCAAACAACTCCACAGTGGCAAAGCCCCAGGGGTTGATGAGATCCGCCCTGAAATGCTGAAGGCTCTGGGTGTTGAGGGACTGTCATGGATGACACGTCTCATCAACATTGCGTGGAGGTCAGGGACAGCACCTAAGGAGTGGCAGAGCGGGGTGGTGGTTCCCCTCTTCAAAAAGGGGGACCGGAGAGTGTGTGCCAATTATAGGGGCATCACATTACTCAGCCTCCCCGGGAAAGTTTACTCTAGGGTGTTGGAAAGGAGGGTCCGGACGATAGTCGAACCTCGGATTGAAGAGGAACAATGCGGTTTCCGACCAGGGCGTGGAACAACGGACCAACTTTTTACTCTCGCAAGGATCCTGGAGGGGGCCTGGGAGTATGACTATCCGGTCTACATGTGTTTTGTAGATTTAGAGAAGGCGTATGACCAGGTCCCCAGGGAGCTATTGTGGGAGGTGCTGCGGGAGTATGGGGTGAGGGGGTCACTACTTAGGGCCATCCAATCTCTGTACTCCCAAAGCGAAAGCTGTGTCCGGGTTCTCGGCAGTAAGTCAAACTCGTTTCCAGTGAGGGTTGGTCTCCTACAGGGCTGCGCTTTGTCACCGATTCTGTTTGTGACATTCATGGACAGGATTTCAAGGCGCAGCCGCGGGGGAGGAGGGCTGCAGCTTGGTGAGCTTGGGATCACGTCACTGCTTTTTGCGGATGATGTGGTACTGATGGCGCCATCAGCCTGCGACCTTCAGCACTCATTGGATCGGTTTGCAGCCGAGTGTGAAGCGGCTGGGATGAAGATCAGCACCTCCAAGTCTGAGGCCATGGTTCTCAGCAGGAAACCGATGGAGTGTTTACTACAGGTAGGGAATGAGTCCTTACCCCAAGTGAAGGAGTTTAAGTATCTTGGGGTTTTGTTCTCGAGTGACGGGAAAATGGAACGTGAGTTGGGCTGGAGAATCGGAGCAGCGGGAGCGGTATTGCAGTCGCTGTATCGCACCGTTGTAACGAAGAGAGAGTTGAGCCGAAAGGCAAAGCTCTCAATCTTCCGGTCTATCTTTGTTCCTACTCTCACCTATGGTCACGAAGGATGGGTCATGACCGAAAGAACAAGATCACGGATACAAGCGGCCGAAATGAGTTTCCTCCGGCGGGTGGCTGGCTTCTCCCTTAGAGATAGGGTGAGAAGTTCAGTCATCCGGGAGGGACTCGGAGTAGATCCGCTGCTTCTTTGCGTAGAAAGGAGCCAGTTGAGGTGGTTCGGGCATCTAGTTAGGATGCCACCTGGCCGCCTCCCTAGGGAGGTGTTCCAGACACGTCCAGCTGGGCGGAGGCCACGGGGCAGACCAAGGACCAGGTGGAGGGATTATATCTCCATGCTGGTCGGGGAGCGCCTTGGAATCCCCCAGTCAGAGCTGGCGGATGTGGCCCGGGAAAGGGAAGGATGGGGCTCTCTGCTGGAACTACTACCTCCGCGACCCGATCGGATAAGCGGACGAAGATGATGATGACGTCTGCACCTTATTCACCCCACCAAAATGGGACAGCAGAGAGAAGTTGGCAAACTCTCTATGATATGAGCCGATGCTTACTGATAGAAAGCGAGTTACCAAGCAAACTATGGAATTACGCTATGCAGACAGCAGCTTATGTGAGAAACAGGTGCTACAGCAGGCGAACAAAGAAAACGCCATACGAGCTTTTCACAGGGAAATAACCAAACCTATCCAAGTTGCAGAAATGTTGATCTATATGTTTTGCTTACAAGCAAGAGAAGGGAAAGCTAGACTCTAGATGCGAGCAAGGTGTTTTCATTGGCTATGATAAAAACAGCCCAGCTTATCTAATGTATTACCCAGACAAAGAGAGAATCCAAAAGCACAGGTTGGTGAAATTCACAACCACGATGGCAAAAGAAAAAGAGAAACAAACAAATGAATCACACATAGAATATGGTGATGGGGATATACACCCCCACGGTCAATGATAAAGATGAAAATGTGGAGAATGTATTAGACCAGACATTTACCTGAAAAGACTGGACGCACACAGCCGGGTAAAGCCACAGAGACTGTGACCAAAAGATACCCACAGAGAAACAGAAAGAGACCAGCTCATCTACAGGATTTTGAGACAGAGGATACAAATGACAAAATAGAGAAATGCACAGATTTTTGCTACAGAGCAGTTTGTGGCATTCCCCAAACTTGCCACGACGCCATAGTGTCAACCAACTCAAGAGAGTGGAAGGATGCCATGGACGAGGAGATGCGCTCTCTGGAGGAGAATGAGACCTTCAACCTCACCCATTTGCCACCAGGTAAACAGGCAGTGGGGGGGAAATGGGTCTACGCACTCAAAAGCAACATCAATGGATCAGACAAACACAAGGCAAGATTTGTAGCAAAAGGCTACAGTCAAAAACAGGGAACTGACTACGACGAGACATTTTCACCTACAGCTGATATGACAAGTATCAGAGTGGTCATGCAAAAAGCCGCACAGGAGGGCCTAATCTTACACCAGATGGACGTTAAGACAGCCTATTTGCATGCACCAATTGACTGTGAAATCTATATGGAGCAACCAGAAGGCTATGAGAAAAAGCCAAAAACAGGTGAAAAACTTGTATGTAAGTTACAGAAGTCTCTTTATGGACTTAAGCAGTCAGGTAGAAACTGGAATGCTTTGTTACATACATGTCTGAGTGAGAACAATTTCATACAGAACCCTGCTGATCACTGTGTATATACAAGAGAGAAAAATAACGAAAAACTAATCTTGATAGTGTGGGTCGACGATCTGATTCTAGCAGCAAGTAATGAAAATGTACTGGAAAGAGTAAAGAGTATGTTGACTGAAAAGTTCAAAATGAAAGACTTGGGAAAGATGAAACATTTCCTAGGGATTGATTTTTGTCAAACAGAAGGTGAAGTTAAAATGACACAGAAGAAATACATAGGCAAAATACTAGAACGATTTGAAATGCAGGATTGCAAGCCCAGAGAGACCCCATGTGAGTAAAAACTTGACTACACAGAAAATGCTGAAAAAATGAAAGAGCCAAGAAAGTACAGAGAGGCAGTGGGAAGTCTAATTTACTTGTCCACGTGCACTAGACCAGATTTAAGTTTTGTGGTCAGCAGACTTTCTCAGCACTTTGCTGAACCTACAGAGGAACACTGGAGCACAGTTAAACACGTGTTCAGATACCTCAAAGGCACAGCAGAACAGGAGTTATGCTTCAAGAGAAATGACACAGAGGTACTAGGTCTAAGAGTGTATACGGATGCTGACTGGGCGTCAGATGCATCAGACAGACGTAGTATGACAGGATATTGTGTCAGCCTGAGAGAAGGAAGCTCTCTGATAGCATGGAAAACAAAGAAACAACCAACAGTGGCACTATCAACCTGTGAGGCGGAATACATGTCCTTAGCGTCAGCTATACAGGAATGTATCTATTTAGATCAGCTACTTAGAGGTATAGACAAATATCAGTATGCCCATACTGAGGTGTATGAGGATAATCAAGGCACTATAGCCCTAGCCAAAAACCCAGTAAACAGGCAAAGGTGCAAGCACATTGATATCAAGTATCACTTCATAAGGGAAACTGTAAATAGTGGAAAAGTAACTCTAAGGTACTGCCCTACTGAGCAAATGATTGCTGATGTGATGACCAAGCCAGCTACAAAGCTAAAGCTAAAGAAGTTTGCTCACAATATGTTTGGCACTTAAAAGTGAAAGGTGTGTTATGTGTTGTTAAGGTAAAACAGAAGCCTTATTTTGTTGTATTGTTTTCAAGTAACCCATTGTGTAAAGGGTGAGTGGGGGTGTTAAGTTTTACTATGTGATGCACCCTTACTCTAGGTATTGTTACGTAATATGTGACGTCACCTCACGGCGCACGTAAGTTCTATTCCGTTAGTTTTGACCTGTGATGATCCGTGCATAAGACACGAGGGAAGTAGTAGAAACTACAGTGCTAATTTTCCTACAATAAATATGCCTGGATGAAGGCTAAAGAGAGAAGGAAAGACTATTTGCTTAATCTCCAATAACCACAGTAAAAGGAAGACTGCGCCTCCATACTTAACAGAAATATATGATTCTTTCCACATCACAACATAAGTTATCACGTTTAAACATGACACGTTTTATGTTCTAATCATAAGTGATCACATTATAATGTGAAAAACATCTTGTTTTAACAATAAACCTATAACGTTCTAACGTGATGCAAGTCTTATTTTAGGGGGCGTGGCTTCAAAACGCTACCGTACTGTTGCATGCATTTTAGAACATTTTAATGTTTTTGTGCCAAGATATTTCCCATGTGAATGAATGGATGGAATGTTCAGCACTTGAGTGTGGCAGTGTTTTATTTTGAAAATGTTGACCCATTTTCTAAACTGCTACCACTCCTATAGGTTTAGGTCTTATTTCGGGGTTAGCTTAAAAGCCTACCTGCCGGGTCTGCCCTAATCCGAAATGAATGAGAATAATCAACATAAATGGACGATAAGCAGACAGATCACCGCTTTCCAGTCTACGCTTGAGGCAATGCCCAGTTTACTTACAGCGATGACCAATGCGATGACTCTGGGGGCTTCAACAGCTATGTGTGAAAGTTAGTTTTCCACGTTGACATTTTTTTTTTCAGACCATCGCTGCAGTATGCTTAACAAGCGGAAGGCCTACATCGTCCAGCTTGCTTCTGAGAAGGACTTGACTCGCAAGTTCAGGGATGAAAGGAAGGAATTGCTGCTAACGAAATTCTATTCTCAAAAGAGCCGTCTGCAGCTCTACTAATCCAGCAGCGGAAGTTACCTGGTTTCATTGTACACACTACAGCCCATCGCCACGATGTTTTCACTGTCCATTGCGTTTCTGCTATTTTGACATAGGTCTGGGTGTACACTATCGGCTGTATCATGACCTGTCCTAGGTTTTCACCCAATAATTGCACAATTTTAAAGTTATTTCAGAGTAAAATGAATACAAGATATATAATATTATATATATTACAAAAATTAAATATATAAAGTTCGGGCCAGGTGTATAATATAATCAAACTAGTGGAATCTGAGTTGTACTATTCAACGTGGTCTTCACAACATCTGTGTGAAGCAGCAGTATATGACACGTGTTAGCCCTCTACTTTTATTTAATTTAATTAATTCAATTCCTTAATTAAATTAAATTAAATTAAAATTAAATTAAATTAAACCTTGTCTTTTAAGCCATCCACTTAACAAAGAACAACATATAGTAAGTATTTTGAGCTACATTTTATTCATTAAATTTGATAGGCTGCACAAATAAAGATATTACTATTTAATATGAATTGCTTATTGCGCGCACGCACACACACAAACACACACTCTAACAAGTCTGTTGTCCACTATAAATCAATAATACACAATGAAAAAGGAACAAACACAACATGGTACTTTAACCATAAAATATGATCTTCTCCATGGAATACTTTAAATACACATACACATCTTTGAATGGCACACTGATGTGTAGGGTGAAATTGCACAAAACACTCGAGCAATTGGTAAAAGAAAAGCGAAATTTCTCGTCTGGTTTGTATTGCTTGCAAGAGTAAGGCGCACCGTTTACTCACAATGGCAGCTTGGGAGCCCTATGAGGTTGGCTATGTGAAGACGAGGTGGGTTAAATTCATACGTTTTTAACACAGTTAGATGACGGCAGAATAAGCACCACGGGACCAGGGTTTAAACTTTAGAAAAATCTCCAAATTCAGTCAGGGAAATCGCTGGTGTGCCTCTGCTTTGTGACCAAAACTTTTTAGAACTAACGTTACTGAGCTAAACAAGCTAGGAAACAATCGCTCGACCAAACTGAGCCAGTGGCACTTTCACGTCCTGCCTCATCTGCTGCTGAAGCAACAGGAGATCCTCGTCCACCTCCGCTAGCCTCGCCTGTGCCTTCATCATACGTTTGAATAAAAAAAAGCTAACCTTGCCTTACTACTGAATTAACTAACTAGCTTTCCTACTGCTGTAACCAGTAAGCGGTGCGCTCTCTCTTTCACCTGTTTTAGTATTTATATATTTTTTATTATAATTTGTTTTGTAAAAATAATAGATCCGGGGCTATTCATAAAACATCCGGGGCATGGCGCCCGACGCCCAGGCCAAAGGAGCCCCCATGTTATGGTCTCCAGTTTTAAAGTTTCATATTATACACTAAAATGTTTGCCTGGTTCCTACGAGTCATGCGGTGTAATTAACAAAGCTGTGAGATTCGTAGTTTTATGGTTAGGGTTAATTCATACTCTTGTAGAACCGTTTGAATACGACCAGACCACGCCATATTCTATTCAACTGACATTGACCAGGTCGCAATGCTTAGGAGGGTAAACGTCAGTTTATAGGCTATATATTTGAGGTTTTGACTGGGGATTAAAAAGTTGGTTCTTTAAATACTTGGTATATTATTCGTTTAGGACAATAAATCTGATGCATTTGTATTCATTTTTTTCTGGGGGGGGGGGGGGGGGGGGGGGGGGGGGCATAACCCTCGATATAATGCCAAACAAGACCACATAAACGGACTAAAACCTGTGCCTCTTTGAATAGGCCTACTTAGTGTTCGTTTGTGCAATAAGTCTGATCCATTTTTATTCATTCATTTTTGGGGGAACACTAATCCACATGAATTTCGTTAATATCGTGGTGCACAAGACCACATAAATATTTACCTGTGATAGGTTAATAATTGTGATGACTGATAGGCTTAAACAAATTGCTTACTTTAAATATGGTTGTTGCATAAGCAGCATTTTTCATGCTCATTTAGTCAGTTGATATCAGTAGGCCAACACAGCTGGAGACTATAGACAGCTGGGGTGACCGCAAGCACATTCACAATTTCCTCAGAAATTGTACTACTCTCGAATTAATATTACTTATTTATGCAGGGTCACTGTACTGAGACTAGGCCTATGTCTCTTTTGCCTGTTCATAAGGCACAGCATGAAAAATAAATCAAAACAAAACAAAAATAATGAAAATAATACATTTAAAATAAACAAATGACACAAATGTGTTACAATCCAGTACACAATTTACAGTCCATCCCATACAAACCCCAGTCAGTCCTCCAAACAGGGGCTTAGCACAAGATGCATATAATGTCTGTGATTCTAAAATTATAAGTGGAAAATTGATATTTGAAAAAAACACTGCTTGTGTGTTTGATACATAGGTATAATATGAAAAGTATACACAATGGCCCCTTAGCTTAACTTAGAAAAATACATTTGAATTTTAACATAATCTTAAAAAATAGAGTGATAAATGTAATAATATGATTACAGTGCCAAATTACCATTATACAACCACATCTGCAAAAAACAAATAAACATTGGAATGTGATATTTATTAAAAGTGGAAAAGATTCATATTTCTTGTCTTCAGTAATTTCCTTTGTATAAGTCTCTACATGTCCATAGCCCTTTTCATCAAAATGTCAAATTGAGCTGTAATAACTGAGAATTAACTCACCCCACTCTAAAAGAACTTAGAATGTATTACCGATGAGGTTTCATATACAATGCTTGACTTTTAGCACCATGCTCATTCATTGGTCAGATTTTCATCAGCCCCCATAATTGAGTAGTCTATGACCCAATTCTTCTTTGTTATATACATTTATTTCCAGTGTCCCATGACAATTTGCCATGACAGTCATTTGATCTTGGGTGGCTTCAGATCTTTGACCTGCATGTGCAATGTTTTGTGGACAGCTAGTGTCCTTGACTGACAGAATCCTTTTCCACATTGTTGACACTTGAAGGGCTTCTCTTTGGAGTGAATGTACCTGTTAAGAATACGGAAATGAAAGAGTAATGATTGAAGAACAAAATAATTATTAACCTGTCAACTGTGGCATTAACCATTTCAAAGTAGTTGTGATTTAAAATAAAAGTAGCCAGACTGATGCCAACCTGTATTGAGATTCCTGAAATAAACTGCACCCCTACACATCTTCCATGACTTTTATTTTACCCAAACAATACTAATTCCAGTTGAATTTGCATTTGAATTAATCAATTTCAGATGTTAGGTGGTTCATCTCATCTATATGTTTTTTAAACTAGTATATGACAAGTGACTTCGAATGAAATATTTTTTAGATATTCCCATTGAATCTCAGTAGTACATGGTTCAGTTCTTGTATGACTTTATTTTTTGAAAACTGCTGTGTGGTTACTGTGGTATTTTTTGTTTCTGCAATTGTAAAAACCTAACAACTTTACAGTATGTAATTTAAAACACCAAGGGCAGTTCTAACCTGTGGTCTCGGAGATGGTCTTGCCTTCTAAAGGCCTTGTAGCAAATATCACAGGTGTATGGCCTCTCATCTGTGTGTGTACGTTCATGAATTAGCAGGTTGTAGGACTTGGTGAAGTGCCGACCACAGAACTTGCACACAAACTCCTTCTTGGTCTTGGAGGGCAACCGGCCACGAATGGGTTTGTGCTCAGGTGGGGGAGAGCTTGGCCACGTCTAAAAGACATCCTAGCCTGGTTGTTGTGGGTGGTGAGGAGAAACCTCTGCTTTATGAACCCCTGACATGCTCAAGTCTGTCTGCCTTCAGTGGGTCATCCTGGGTGGCTGCGATTGCCAGATTAGCAAAGTCAAAGCGGGGCTTGTTTCTGGACGCCCTGGAGCAGCCCATTGAGTCCTGCATAGGATGTAGAGGGTGGGGGAATATAGGGATTGAGTCCATTGAAAAGAAGCGGCATTCATAAAGGCCTGTTGCTTGGAAAACATTGCAACGGGACAGTGTGAAGGGTGGGTAGCCTTAGTGACCACTGGTGGAGGTGGATGGCATGGAGGGCCCTGAAGCTGTAGACACCAGGGACCTGGTCTGGCTGTAGCTGGAGGCCAGTGCTTCTGAAGAAGGGAGTAGTTTGCAAGGTGAAGGGAGGGGTGGAGCGGCACTGGAGCTGAAGAGACTTACTCCCCATTGCTGAGTCCCCTTGAAAATCCCTTTGAAATATAACCGTCAGGACAAGTATTAAAACACAATAGTTGGTCAAATACAAATCTGTGTTCTGAATAAATGTCTTTTAGTGTTAGCATTTACATTATAAAGTAAAAAAAGTTTTTTTTTGGCATTGCTTTTAGCCTGTGATAAAGATGCACTTTTATTAACGGACCTATTTTTAGTTATTTGGCTTACTCCAGTTTAATGCACCATTTGTAAGTTAATTTGTATAGGCCTACGTGTCTGCTAAATTAACATGACATAATGTAACGTGAAGTGGGGAAAAGTTCCACTAAGTTTTTCAGTTTGTGTCAGTAGCACAAAAACAGTAGCACAAAAACAAAAACCTGTCGGTACACTCATTATTTTTTAATCTTTGGTGACCAGTATTGATAACCTACAACCTGAATAACGTTCTAGGTTGCTACTTTTCGCAGGAGTCTTTAAGCCCGCATAGTATACAGCGCAAGAGACAGAGAAAGAAATGCTGCCAGTGGCAAATAATAAACCCAATCGTCCAACTGTTTTAACAACATATATTACTTTCAATATATATATATAATTTAATACTTTAAAATGGTCATAATAATAATAATAATGACAATAATAATAAAGAAAAGAAAAGAAAATCACAAAATTCAAGGGGCACCTATACATTTTAATGTATTTTTCTTGGCACAGGAGAGATTTATACGTTGCTGGCAGTTTGGAGTCTTGACGCTACTCTTTTCTCAGTACTCTTCTCACATCAATAAAGAAAAACTGGTGACTTGCTCCGTAGAAATCTGCTCAGCAAAATAAACCTAATGTTTTGTAATGTATAAAGCCCAATATCAAAGTAACGTTCCTGTGTTGCTTATGATGCAATTGCTATTTTCATCTACTTTTTGACTTTCACATCACTGTACAAACAAGCACATACATATACATAACTACTTGCCACGTTCATACACAAAGATTTAAGCTTGACAACTTGCTTTTGAAGAGGCATTAGGAAATGAAATGTTGTACTGTCACACAACCCCATATATACAGAGTTTTGTGCAATGAGTTTGGTGTAGGTATTTCTTGTTCCCAGACATATGTCTGTGGCTATATGACTGCAAGTAAATATGAAACCACTAACAGTTACTGGTTAGTGACTAACCATAAAAACTACCTCTATTAGCTGTTTAATCAGGTGTGATAAGATGTCATATGACAAAAACATTAACGAAGCTTTGTTGAAACCACCTTGTAGTGCTGGTGATCAATGACAGTACTCAGAGTGATCCCCTGGCTCAGGCTAGCCACAACTTAAGCCCCTTTGAAATATTTTGTATTTCTCCTTAGTTAACATTAGGCTAAGGATACAAACTTAGCGGAATAACTAGCCTAAAATACAAACATTTTTAGATTTAGTTTTAGTCTTATGGAAACAGCTAAAGCTCAAAAGCTGCAGATTTCTGTTCACTGATCATGATGGAAGAGAAATGAACTTATGAGCTCATAACAGGTCGTCGGCAGTTAGCTCAAGACATCTCCCTTATCTCTTTAATGACTATATCACAGGTCAAAGGATATTTCTTGTCATAACTGTTAGATTGTGCCATTAAGTTCATTTAAACTTGAGGAAATTACTATCACAAATACAGAAAGGTCTATTTTTTTATGTAACGCATCAACCAAAAGGGCTATTTGAAGTAAAAAACGAATGCTGTCTCTACAAAATCACAAAGACCAGAACATCTAATGTTTAACTTTGGTGGAAACAAAAAGACACTTCACCTAGCAAATTGGTACCATTTTGGAATGCCAACCGAACCATGAAAAAAAACCTCTAATTTAAGATATCCCTTTAGATGCACTTTAAAGGCATGTCTATATTTAATTTTAGCCTGGGCTACTGGACAATTTGTTTTCTTGAACAGTGTTGATTATTTCAATGTAGTTATTTACCGAAATAACAGTCAGTGCAAGTTTGAAAATGTGATGAATCATTAAGTAAGCGAACACACACACACACACACACACACACACACACACACACACACACACACACAAAATAATTGTTATACACCAATATTAGTTTTCATGCACAATAATGAGATTTAATGCAAGATCAGCCTAATTTAAAATGCAACTCAAAGATAACGTAAGAGCATAAGACAACGGATTTCAGTCATTAATAATATAATTAGATTGTAAATGAAACATAAAATGCATGGAGTTTTAACCAATTTCGAGAGCTAAGTTTAGCAATCTAGATTAGAAAAGATAATATAAGAGATCGCCTTTCAATCTGTTCATTTGTTGTTGAAATAGAACCTGGATAATTCATCAGCATCTGGGGTACGACAAATAGGCAGAAAGAGCATGTTACCTATACTAGAATATATATATATATATATATATATTTTTTTTTTAATCTTTTTTTTTCCAATAGGAACTAATTAAGCCAAGTGGTATACTATAGTCTACTTTCAAAGGCCTAGATCCTTCCGTCAGTCTATACATTTAGCTACAGGCATTTTGAATTTAGAGTCTATATTGGTAAAATAATTATTAAGGGGTTAATTGTGTACCCAATATTTTGAACCTTGTGCGATCTTAAATTCTGGTGGATTTTGAAGGAAAAACATATCTTTCATAGCGAATACTCCGGTCCCGAATACAATTGCACACACCTGTCGCAGGTTTTCGCTTGTAGAAAATGTTTTGCCTCTTTTAAGCCAAGCACACACATAATATATTAGACTTAAACATATGACTAAACAAATATATATCTTTCATATATACATATATAAATATCAAACGTTTCCCAGTTATCATAGCTCAATTTCAGCTGGTTTGACATCTGCGACAATCCCATTGCATTCCCTCATTCTTGAAATGCAGGCTTAAGCAAGGTTTCATAACTAAACAGAAACAAAATAACAAAAATACAAGTAGGCCTATATAATTGCAGTAGTACACTGCAGACGTTTTACCTCTGCCTTCCTCTTCAATTGTGCTGTCGAGGTTTAAGAACTGCAACTCTTTTACAGCTCAGCTCTTTACGGAGATCTTACGAAGTAGCGGTCTTTCTCATACGCCTTCATTAAGTATTCTGGGCTTAGTGCTCAAACCGCCTCTTTATTGTAACAAAACCATTGTTTTGCACATGCGTATCATAACATAACCCAGACCCATAGGCTACTACTGGGTGAACTTTATTGCTGCGTCAACGCTCGTACACACTGATTCCCCGAAAAATATCTAGATCAGATTTAAGCTGAAGTTCATCAGAAACTTCCAAACACATGGATGAGTGGGCCCCTACCAAATCCCAAATTGGCCAATCCCAGCCCAGGAGGTTAGATTGGCTGGTGAACAGATTTGGATTGACGTAATTACTCAGCTCAACTCGGTAAAAGATAAGATAAACAACAAGAAGATTTTACTTTAATTATATTCTGATGTACACTAAACACATGCTAGTAGATTCTTTCTGATATTATGGAGGTGTAGTCTAAACATGTTTAACTAAATTTCTCACTGCTGCACCCTACATTACTAACCTAAATTACAAGTGTGCCCTAAACTTATTTTCCTATAACTACTATCCTGTTTACACTAAACATATTTCCCTACCAACCTGTTTGCCCTAAACACATTTCCCTATACTACTAACATGTTTACCCTAAACATATTTACATATACTATTCACCTGTTTACCCTAAACATATTTCCCTGCTGTGTTAGGACAGAATTATTTTTTTTTAAATAAAGAAATAAATAACATAAAATGAGACAAGATGTACTGAGTAGACCTAAAGGGGCTGCTGAAAAAGAGCTTTACAGCGTGACGCAGCCAAATGTGCCAAACTCAGCAACTTGTTTTGGGAAAACATGCTCGCAGTTTGAGAGCTAAGGCCAAGGACAAACACCAGGAGTTGATGGTGACGACGATTAAGGTAGGCCTATGCTACCTTAGGCTACAATGCCAAGATATCAGGTGTCAGGTGTGTAAAAAAATATATAAATCATAACGTGGCTTACAGTTATGCCCACAGTTCACGTTTAGTGTCATGGAACTGTGTCCTGTACTGAATGGGTATTCGATTAGACGGGGGCTACATTTTTTGGATTTTAACAAGGTAATTGAACGTACCTTGCAGAAAAAAACATTGCAGATATGACTATTACGTCTAAGCAGAATATTTTCAATGTTTTATATAATTACTGGAGAGGGACTTTAAAGCAAACATCAAAGCAACGACAAACACATTGTACAAAGTCAACGCAATCGGTACAATTTTGGCATTAATGGAATTGGAACATCATAGCTAATAAGGTTACATTAATCTTGTTGTACCTTATTGCAAAATAGGCTAACTTACACCCACTCAGGGTGATCAGACATCAGGTTATGTATCCCATTAAACATTATCTGAACGGCTACTTTTGAAATAAATATATAATGGGACACATTATTTTTGAAATGATTGTTAGCCCTCAAGGATAAAGTGTTTGTAACAGTGTTGATTTTTGTTATCTTGTTGTCATAAATTCTATCTTCCTACATTAATGAAGAAAAATAGACTACACTGAAACCCGAACACCTGTTCCAATGTTTGGTGAAAAAGATTCTGTGTGGGGCTGTACCGTAAGTTTCAGTAGCCATTTCAATACAATTGAACACAAACTTCAGGATACCATGCATTGTTAAGTGAAAAAGTAAGTATTTATTTATTTAATGACAATAAAGGTGAACTATATACAAAGAAAAATGGGGTCAGGGGAACGTTTGTGTGAGTGTGCCCAACTCAAAACATTTGCTAACCAAACATACCACATATTGTAAGAAATATGACATACAAAGCAGGACTAACTTATTCAGAATTTCCAGAAGAATACTTTAAAGCTCAGCCCTTTACAAACAACCTTCCCAAATGTCATTCAAAACATACCTCAATGTGTGCCCTCAAACACTCGTTTCTTGATCTTATCAGAACGATGATTTGTGTCCCTTACTCCTTTACCAGTCCATATTGAATCTGTCCCCGCAGTTTTGAAAATTGAGCAAAATACGACATTTCTACAACTGCATCCTGCGAGACAAAACTTTTTCTCGTACCAACTACTACGATAGAAGCCTCGCATGTAGGCCTACTTTCTGCTTTTTACTTAATGTATATCCCTACGCCAAGAAGGCTCCTCTGCTTGGGGCTCTTAAGTTTAGCGCCCTTTGTGCAACAGATTCGAGGATGCTGATTGGCCAAATTTGTGTTGCTATGTGCTTTTTGTATCAGCAAAAAATTGTCTGTTGGCTGAGGTGCCACACTAAATGGACAATTTCTTTAGCGCCCCAGAAGGGGCAGGGGATGATCTGTAAGCTAACTTCCCACATATTTTATATATTACACTTTATTGTGTATTTTAAAAACTCATAAGGTGGCATCCACAATTATTGGCACCCCTGGTAAAGATGAATAAAAAGGGTTATACAAAATTAACCTTTTGGTGAATTAGCTTTATATCACACTGAAAAAAATGAGAAACATCCAACCTTTATTTGAACTTATTCTGAGAAAAAGAATCCCTCATTAAGAAATAATTATTCTTAACAAAAGCATATGCACCACAATTATTGGCACCCCTGCATTTAATACTTTGTACAACCTCCCTTTGCCAATAAAACAGCACTGAGTCTTCTCCTGTAACATCTTATCAGGTTGGAGAATACAGAGCAAGGAATCTGAGAACATTTCTCTTTACAGAATCTCTGCAGATCATCCAGGGTCCTAGGTCCTCTCTCGTGCACTCTCCTCTTCAGCTCAGCCCACAGGTTTTGAATGGGGTTTAGGTCAGGGGACTGAGATGGCCATGGCAGAACCTTGATTTTGTGTTCAGTTAAGCATTTTTGTGATGATTTGGATGTATGTGTTGGATCCTGCTGGAAGATTCAACGACGACCCAGTTTTAGTTTCCTGGCAGAGGCAGCCAGATTAAAAATGTCCTGGTATTTCATGGAGTTCATGATGTAATGTACGCTAACAAGGTTCGCAGGGCCTTGGGGGGAAAAAACAGCCCCACAACATCATGGAACATCCACCATACTTAACAGTGAGGATCAGGTTCTTTTCGGTATAGCCAATCTAATTTTTACGCTAAACCCACCTTGGGTGTTTGTTGCCAAAAAGCTCAATTTTTGTTTCATCTGACAATAGAATACGGTTCCAGTCAGAGTTCCAGTAGCATTTAGCAAACTCCAGGCATGTTAGTGGTGAAATGACAGGAAAGGCTTTTTTCTGGCCTGCCTTCCAAATAATTTGTTGGCATGGAGGTGGCGTCTAATGGTAGTTTTAGAGACTTGGTGACCCCAAGATGCTGCTTTCCTCTGTAATTCTCCAACAGTGATCGTTAGGGATTGTTTTGCCTCTCGTACCATCCTCCTCACTGTGCGTGGGGGCAAAATACTTGAAAAGAAATCTGAAGCTGGAATCCATGCGTTCAAAAAGGCATCGTCAGCACAAACCAACAAAACAAAATTATACTAGACACAACTAACACTAATCATCATCTTCGTCCGCTTATCTGATCGGGTTGCGGAGGTAGTAGTTCCAGCAGAGAGCCCCATACTTCCCTTTCCCGGGCCACATCCGCCAGCTCTGACTGGGGGATTCCAAGGCGCTCCCCGACCAGCATGGAGATATAATCCCTCCACCTGGTCCTTGGTCTGCCCCGTGGCCTCCGCCCAGCTGGACGTGCCTGGAACACCTCCCTAGGGAGGCGGCCAGGTGGCATCCATAACTAGATGCCCGAACCACTCTCAACTGGCTACTTTCTACGCAAAGAAGCAGCGGATCTACTCCGAGTCCCTCCCGGATGACTGAACTTCTCACCCTATCCCTAAGGGAGAAGCCAGCCACCCTCCGGAGGAAACTCATTTCGGCCGCTTGTATCCGTGATCTCGTTCTTTCGGTCATGACCCATCCTTCATGACCATAGGTGAGGGTAGGAACAAAGATAGACCGGAAGATTGAGAGCGTTGCCTTTTGGCTCAACTCTCTCTTCGTTACAACGGTGCGATACAGCGACTGCAATACCGCTCCCGCTGCTCCGATTCTCCGGCCCAACTCACGTTCCATTTTCCCGTCACTCGAGAACAAACCCCAAGATACTTAAACTCCTTCACTTGGGGTAAGGACTCATTCCCAACCTGGAGTAAACACTGATGATGATGATGATGACAAACGGTAATCCACAAATTCTTAGTGTTGTCGGGCAAAATGTGCCTCAGTGCAGGTGAATGATGACCTTAGTGTGTCTTCTTCTCGGCCAGTTTGTGACAGTTCCAGTTGCTTTGAACTTTTTAAGTATTGCCCTAACAGTAGATATGGGCATTTTCAGGTGACTAGCTATTTTTTTTATAGTCATTCCCTGACTTATGAAGCTCAACACACTATTCCCTCACTTGTCTGTTCTCTTATCTTTCCCATGTTGATGTATGAATAAGGTTAATATGGCCTCTATGTCCCCTCATATTTATACCCCAGAGAAACAGGAAATCATGGATTACTGCTTGAAAGTTCTTAAACACTTAAAAAAGTAAAATATAAATGAAAAAGATAGATAGATTAGTTACATTTTGTTCACCAGAATTTCAAGGGGTGCCAATAATTGTGGAACACTTGTTTTTGTTAAAAAGAGTTATTTCTTGATGAGGGATTTTTTTTCTCTCAGAATCAATTTATTTCAATTAAAGGCTGGATTTTTCTCAATTTTCCAGTATGAGATTGAGCTAATTCAGCAAAAGGTCAATTTTTTTCATAACCTTTTCACTCATCTTTACCAGGGATGTTAATAATTGTGGAGGGCACTGTATGCTTTAAATGAGTAACTATTGTTTATTTTAAAAATAATTATTTAAAAAATAAAATCAAGTCATTCATTCTGCCTTCCAGGTGAGGTGGTGCCCCAGCGCCCTCTATTGGGCAGCCACCACTAGCCTGTTCTTTGACAAAGGTGAGGATTCAACTCCCACTGGAGACACAGACTGAAATTTCAAGAAAGGTAATTGAGCAACTATACAATTTACTAGGTAGGCAAACTGGATTGCCGTTGGATGCGACCAAAGACAGCACTACCATAAAGGGTACTGACTTCTCCACATTCTAATAGATTGTTTTGTTTATAGAGCCACACCATACTATATATTTCAGAGTTCTGTAACATAATTACTTTTTAATAAATTAGGAATTGAGAATTGAAAAGGATCTCAAAACTGGAACTTGTATCAAATTATAGTATTTTCGTATTGGTTCTGTGAGGTCGAAATTGGTACGTTTTGTAGACTACTAGTATAAATTAGAGAGTAGCACTCTGTTGCTTCTAGTAATGTTTTTATTTTTTTATTCTTTTAAAAAAAATTATTAAGGTGAAACTGGGGAATGATGGTGCCGTCACTGTCTCAGCTCATTGTTGGGAGACTGCAAAAGCACAAAAAGCAGCGGAGGGAGGGATCAACAAGGTCGATCCCACTGCAGAGCGACGACAGGCTCTTGATGGGGGGGGGGGGGGGGGGGGGGAATGCAAATGCAAAAAATGCTATATTTGGCAAAGCATCCAATGTTTTCAGAGCTGGTAGCATGCAGGCTTTCCAGTTTTTTTTGGACAGCTATTCTTAGTGCTAAAAAGTACAAATAGCCTTCCGAGGACATGAGCGCGGATAAGTAGTTTGAGTCAGGTGGGAACACAATGTCAGAATGTTGTATCTTTGAAAGCAGAATTAAAGATTTCTTTGATCTATTACACATAGTCTTTTTTCAACATGTTGTAGCATATTTTCTTTTTACACAGAGCATTGTTTTGTTTGCAAACTAACATAATGCAGTGGTAGTGAGTTAGAATAAGCTATAAATTGAAAGTGGATACGACAGCATTGACTAGCAGGTTTTGTTTAGCACAATATTCAATGAGTCAGTTAAAGTTCGATTCATTTAACATAATAGTTCGATTCAATTCGGACACTAAAAAGATTGGTTAAAAAAGATTAGTTCGTTCATTTATGCACATCCCTACAAAGTACGCGGTCACAAGGCTCCAGAAGCCGTGTGCGTGTTCTTTAGACCCTGTTACCACTTGAGTTTACAATGCGCTTCGGTGACACGAACACAAGTGGACAGCCGAGACAAATCGCTGTTCTGTTTCTATCACACGTCTCTAGCCAACCTTAGTTTTTCATAACGTTTCGTTAACATAGTTAGGATTTAGGATTTTATTAGGATCCCCATTAGCTGATCCAGAACATCAGCTACTCTTCCTGGGGTCCACACAAAACATAACAACATGATAACAGATAAGACACTTACAGACAAAACAACCACACAAGCAGCTAACGATATGAGGGAGCGTGTCTATGTTCCCTCAGCCCTATGTTCCATCAGCACCACCTCTTTTGGCGCTGCACAGTGGCGTATCATGCACACATGCCATGTCGGATATGTTTGTTGGTCATTTTTGTGTAATTCGACTCGTCTTTACGTTTATTTTCCTTTACAATTCAATTGGCCATTGATCTGCTAATTGTTGAGGGGTCGGAAGAAATTGGAGACGATCAAGATGCATCTAACAGTGTTCTTGTATAGCATCATGGGCGGAGTTTATCATTTGCGCTGCGCGGGGCAAACATTTAATACTGATGTCAATGCGTGGCGTGTATTGGCGTTGCGTGCATATTTTAGTCTTAATGTAGTGACATATTTCCGCCCGTAAACTCCGCCTATGTATGGCATTCTATGCTCCAGTTATGGCCATCAAAATTATTCAACCCCCATTGCAAATTACGTTTATTAGCAAAATTTACAAACGTTCAGCTGTTTGCAAAAAAACAAACAAGAACAATTTATATAGGCCAACAAAACTAATATAACAAGTCGTTCTCCAAATTCAACACAAAATGGCACTTTTAATGACTACTGCAGTCTCAAAATTATTCAAACTGGACCACTCCTTCTAAAACTGCCTGCTATTTCACCCATCCTTAGAAAACCTGGTGCTGATCCTGAGGACCTTCACTATAAGCCCATTTCCAATATCCCTTTCATTTCGAAGGTTCTTGAGAGGGTGGTTGCCGCTCAACCATCTTGACTCCAATAACCTCCTCGAACCCTTTCAATGCGTTTTGCCTCCTAAAGACAGCACTAAAACAACCAGGGTTAAAATCTCCAACAACCTCCTCCGTGCAGCTGACTCAGGACTACTGACCATCCTCATCCTCCTTGACCTAAGGGCTGCCTTTGACACCATCTCCTACTCAGTAATCACTGGTGTTGCACTCTCCTGG
>CM030173.1:24485072-24512803 GCA_017639675.1 Aplochiton taeniatus
ATGCTCTCCAGTCTTGGGCGGGGCTTTCTGTGCGTGAGTTCAAGGAGGAGCTCTGGTTGACCAATCGAGGGGGACGGGTCCGCACACTCCGCCTTTTGCCGAGCTGGGCCTTTGATTTCTGGGCCCGGTTGTCCAGTAAAGGGGCAGTGCTCTGTGTGCACGGACAGACACGCACACAAACACACCAGAGAAGAAAAACAAATACACAGAATACTGAAAAAGAGATCTCATGAAAAGCCCACACATTTCCCAAGTAGCAGAAACCTTCAAAGGTGAACAGCAGCCACCTACCTCTGGAAATAAAGGGAGTAGCTCTGTCTCTGTCTGGGGAAGGGGGCGGCTGTCCGTATCATCTGGTGTGACAAGGATCAGCTCTGGACTGGGACTAGAGTAAAAAGACTGTGTTGTTAGGGTTAGGGTTAGGGTTAGGATAAGGGGTGCCAGCTTCTGGAGAGACCCATGACTAACTGGAAGGTTGCTGGTTCAATGTCCACTTTGATAGCTGGGGGTCTGTAATCCCAAGAATATCAAGCTAATAGCAAATACAGATAGTCAAGCCTGACTACAAAACAAAAACAGCAAAGCCCTAAACCCTTCACTCTGTGCCAGATACAGCTGTTATCTGCAAAGGTGTTGCACTGAAGTTTCTTGAGTAGCGCTAGGCAAAGATTTTTACTATTATATGTATACCTGATCTTGATGACTTTTTTAATTGAAAGTTTTTCCCCAACAAGTGCAATTGATTTTCCCCTATCTGGAGTCGAACCCTGTGCAGGTTGTCCTGTAATGTACTTCATCACCAGCAGGGGGCATAACCATCTTACAGCTCCTTCACCATCAACTCCGTGCAACAACAGTGTTGGAGTCCATCAATTCAAAAGTATTGGGCTCAAACACAATAAATGATTGTGTAGTAGTGAGGAGTAACTTATCCTGAATAAAACGACTATGTTACACACTTTGCTTAATCGATGACATCGAAAATGAAAGTAATATGTTTCCGATTTTGAGCCATGCTTATCAGCCTAAAATACCAGATACTATGATGTAATGTGCTGGTGAGGGTAAGGTATACTATGTTGTAATGTATTGGTAAGGTATACTATGATGTAATGTGTTGGTGAGGGTAAGGTATACTATGATGTAACATATTGGTGAGGGTCAGGTATACTTGGTTGTAATGTATTGGAAAGGTAAACTATGATGTAATGTGTTGGTGAAGTTAAAGGTATATTATGATGTAATATATTGGTCAGGGTAAGGTATATTATGATGTAATGCACTGGTGAGGGTAAGGTATACTATGATGTAATGTATTGGTGAGGGTAAGGTATACTATGATACAATGTGTTAGTGAGGGTAAGGTATACTATGATGTAATGTATTGGTATGGTATACTATGACGCAATGTATTGGTGAGGGTACGGTATACTATGATGTAATGTATTGGTCAGGGTAAGGTGTTCCCCCACCTGTTGTCCAAAGCTGTCGTTGCCTCATAGCCTCTGGAAGGCTGGTCAGCCTCACCCCCAAACAGTTCTGTTTCTCCTTCAGCCGAGCCTGCCTCAGTACAAGACGTCAACCGTTCCTGGGAGGGAGGGAGCGAGGGAGAAGGAAAGATAAAGACAGACAAAAAGAGAAGCAAGTTAAAAATAGAGAGAGCATTGTTGCAACATTACAGGCCATTTAGAGAGGGGCTAGTTGGGGAGAGGCATTTCATTTTAATGTTGTACTGTTTATGTTGGGTCTTGTTAAAACTGTCGAACTGTACTGATCTTGTTCAGACTGTCAAGTTAAGTCTGTTCAATGTTGGTCTCCATTGTCAATGACCTATTCTATGTTAGGCAGAGGAATCTGGAAGGCGGGAGGGAGGGAGATCTAGACGAGGGGGCACCAACTTGCAGACCTAAGATGGCTAACTATGGAGAGAAGAGGTCCAACAATCGGCCTTGCTTGCAGCTTTTAATGAGCTGGTCACAGAGGGTATCCTGTCCTCGTAATACACACACACACACACACACACACACACTCAAATAAACGTGCATGCACACGCACACACATACATAACACACAGTCGGATAAACAACCAAACATATAACAAACCTAAATAATAACAAATAGACACAGGCAAAAATGCACCACACAGACACACAGAAGACACTCTGCTGCAAAGACAGTTGCACAATCCCGATCCTTTGACTCACATTTCTGATTGTCAGTACAGAAACATGCCAACGTGATGTCAGCTGTGTTTGGGAGGTTTCCAAAAAATAAAACAGGTTTTCTTGCCATTTATAACAACAAAACAAATGCTGTCAGACCCTCAGCCAATTCCATTTTCATCACAGCTTAAGTTGTGCTATGGCCCTTACTGTGCTGAAGTACAGAGTGAACGAGCATGTCGCCCATGGTCTATGTCCTCAACGGGAAACCTCAAACAGTATGTCTACTCAAGCTAGCAAAGAGCCAGGGGCTGGGTTTCCCAAGCCCTCATCCAGGAGGCATCCATTTTATACCAATGCTAAAAGTTATGGCGCCGAAGGACAAAAACCAATGTTAGCGACAAAATCAATAAAACAAGGCTTGTTCAAATTTATGAGAGCGAATGCACCTCCAGAGGGCTGACAGAAATGACAGCATATAGGTGTGTGTGTGTGTGTGTGTGTGTGTGGGTATATGTTTGTGTGTATGTGAGTGTGTGTGTGTGTGTGTGTGTGGGTGTGCGCGCGCATGTGTGTGTTTGTATGTTTGTTTGTATGTGTGTGTATATGTGTGTGTGTGTGTGTGTGGGTATATGTTTGTGTGTATGTGAGTGTGTGTGTGTGTGTGTGTGTGGGTGTGCGCGCGCATGTGTGTGTTTGTATGTTTGTTTGTATGTGTGTGTATATGTTTGTGTGTGTGTGTGTGTGTGTGTGTGTATGTTTGTGAGTGGCTGTGTGTGTGAGTATGTGTGTGTATGTGTGTGTATATTTGTGTGTGTTTTTACAAGTCAGGACAAGGTAGGATTCCTTATAGTGCTTTCCTGCTCATCTGAAGACTAGGTGTATCCTCACATATCTCTGAACCCTCTGCTACTGGATCTAGTTTCAGACACCAACAAAGCACCAGAGAGGGGGCAGATTTGTAGACGGAGTATGGGTGAGAAAAGGCTACAGGGCCACATCTGGCATTCCCTCTCACAGGCATGGCCACCCTCTTATATGCACCGAAACAGCAATGTATCTTAAAACATATAGACGGCCTATAAATATACATCAAGCCACCCACCAAAAAATGCATATAAACCAGAGGGCTGTACCACGAAGCGAGGTAACTGGCTTATCCAGGTAAGTTCAGTGGTAACTTTGAGACATCGGGTGTAACTTCCCGAGTAACCCATACTACGAAAGGTGGATACGTTTTATCCGAGGCACGTTGTCATGGCAATTTAGGCTGCATCTCTAAACTGCTCTGAGTTTATGGTCTTGGTAAAAAAAAATTAAACCGAGTGTATTTACTTCCATTTGAGAAAACCCAAGAAAAATCGAGCAATCATACATTATCTAACAGGACTGCAGAACAAAAACTTATTTTTTTTTTACTTCATTACACATTGTATAAGCAGAAATGTTAAAAAGCACTGTAATATAGTCCAATTAACGGAACAAATTTGTATTAAAGGTCATGTAAAGAAAATCTATTCATGAATAACCACTTACACACACATGCAAACAAGCACACACACATGCAAACACACAGAAGCGTGCAGGCGTGTTTCTTGGAGCGTCTTATCAATGCATATCAGGCCTTTGAGCCTTTCCTTTCCCTCTGACAACCATGGCAGTGAGAGTGGAAACGCAGCCAGATAAACGTACTAGCCTTCAGATAGCTGGTAGACCATATCACCCACACACTATGTAAAGGAAATGGCACGTTTTAAGAAGTTTGGACAGCTGGATGGAGATGTTGAAGGAAAAGTGTATCATACTGTTAGCATTATAAGTAGTTCTAAAGACAGAGGAACGCTACGAGAATTCCTAACAGATAATTGGTCAAATGACAAAGGACTCTAAAAAGAATGAACTTTTTCTTTTCCCATCAGATCTGGGAAGAAAATAAATTAATACATGAATGGTATTTGATTAACGTAGAGTTTGATTCCTAAAGGGTTTTATTTAACTAGTTGGAAAAATGTTAACGGTAGTTTGTGTCTAATGGCCCAAAAGGCTGGTACACTAATTGCTTTCTCAGGTAAAACAACAATCTGTTGGATTTTCTCACTACTCTTACAGAGCTGCTAGGATTTGTAGTTCTTCTGCTCAGGGACATCCGCTGGCGACTACGAAGAGAAAAACTATGCAGGGATTTCCGACTCCGACTTGCTAGATGGCGCAGTGGAGCGATGGCTCTGTGGAACCTTCCATCTCCTTCCATGGTGTCTTCCTCCTCCTCTTCCTCCTCCTCTTCCACCTCTCCTCCATCTCCCTCGCTTGCCCAGACTAACTCCAGGGCCTCCTGTAGGGAGCGCCGCACACTGCCCATCCATCCAGTGACGTGGCCCTGGGCAGCAGACAGTTTCCCACCCAGGTACTGCATGGCCAGAGTGGCAGAGAAAACAGGGGGGCCAGGTTCCAGTTGTGGGCTGGGAGGCGACGGCTTACGTGTCTGAGATTCAGTTGTTAATTTCCCAGAAGTACTGCTAATGGTAGCCAAGAAAAAGACCTAGAAAAGGACAGTGAAATCTCCCTTGGTCTCAATGGAGTTTATGAAATGAAGGACAAAAGAAAGGCATTTAAAAAAATATCCATCTATTTTGACTTTGGGTGGGATTCAATTGGCCATCTGTTTTGCAGAAGGTGTGGGTCCCGGTAACTTCCTGAAACCGCCCCATTCGTAAGTTTCCGTCAGTCATATGATCGGACCAATCGGGTGTCGTACAAGATGAATCCCTCCTCTTCCATAGCAATAGTCATGAGGGTAAGGGAGCAAAATTACACTATAATCCAACCATTATCCGCTATTACTCAACACATTGAAAACCGTAAGTAAACCTTTCGACAATAGTGTTACAAAAGACCTCATCTTTGAAAGCATATCCAACCGGAAAACAGATAGTCCGTCAAACAAATTCAATGTTTACCTTTTCATCAGCTCTCTTTCTCTCTCTTGCACAGACACGTTACCTATTCACTACACCATCACATCTGTATGTCAGTGCCTTGGTTTAAGCTATGGTCCATTTTCTCATTGAAAAAAACATAGGAAAGTCTGTCTCCCCAAGCAAGGTGAGCCCCAGACTAAATCACCCCTTTGGTTTTCCAGGTTTGAACAGGCCATCAGTACATTTGAAACGATGTCTGTCATCCAGTCAAAGCAGAGTTCTCTGGCACAAGGTGGTAAAGATCCTGAAGGAGAGTTGTGGTGGTCGGCTTCCCGCTCGCCGACGGCAGGCTTCTCTTCTTTAGCTCGGCGTGAGAGAGATGGGTGTGGAGTTCAATTGGGAGAAGGAGAGAAACTAAGTCTGTGAGCAAAGGAGATGAGCCCAAGAAGGAATGCACAGGGCACAAATTGTCTTGCCCTTGCTAGACCGTATGTGTGTTCATGCTTGTGCATGTGTGAGTGTGTGTGTGAGAGAGAGAAAGAGAGAGAGGTAGAGGGGGGGGGGAGGGGGAGAGAGAGAAAGAGAGAGAGAGAGAGAGAGAGAGAGAGAGAGAGAGAGAGAGGGGGGAGGGAGAGGGAGAGAGGGAGAGAGGGAGATAGGGAGGGAGAGTGAGTGAGGCGTTCTCTCAGAAAGGGGCGGGGATATGCAAGTTGGAGAAAAAGTGAGATAAAAAGGAGTGAGTGAGAGAGGGAGGGAGTGCCTGCCCTAGACATAGGGACCATGTATGGTAGTTGTGATATTCTTCCGTAACGAACACAAAGTAGGGAAGGAACGTTGACAACGCTGTCCAGAATGTTGGGAAGGCCACATGGACTGTGCCTTCATAATTAACTAAAGCTTTTGTACTGTATTTTAGCGTATTATCCAGAGAGTTTTGTCTTTTGAATCCCCTCCATTCCAGACCTGTTTAATAACTGCTAATACTGCTTTAGGGTTAAACTACGTTAAGGAGTTCCTCATAAAAGCAGGACTGAGTTCGTTTGTTGACTGACTACTGTCAGACAATCTACCATACCAAGCTATTGATCATGGTAGATAAAAGTTGTTATTATGAATATAAGTCCATATTAATGAGCAACTTGTTTTATTTTCCCCAGATTTTATACTATGTAAATGTAAACAAATGTTGTTTCTGTGTTGCCTCGGGTCCATTAGACTAATTTACATATAGAGCACCTCCTAGTGGAGAAAACTATTACTTTAGCCAAAGTACTCCCCTTGCCTTAAAACATTCATATATCATATTACTATGTACAGTATCTCCATTGTACACTATAGTACACATCATAAAGTAGTTTGGATCAATAGCTATGCCAGGGAACTGTAGTCATATTTAGTTTACAATGTGTACCAGATGAAAAGTAATGTGAAATTTGAATATAAGATGGACATACACAGTCATAAATTCAAATGTGCACTTTACGCATGCATGTGCTAAAACAGACAAACACACATTTTGGTGGCAAATCTCTCCACGGTGTTTTTGTCTCTGTCATTCATATGTTATTTGTTTGAAGAACCAGAGGGAAATGCCGCAGCAGCAATTTGCATTGAAGTTACAGTGCTCGACTGTCAGAAGGAATCCCTCTACTTCTGTTTGGACTGCTCTGAATGGATCAAGGTTTGGGGTTTTGGTCTCAGAACGGACAGTAGATAGCTTTCTGTAGTACCTGACCTTCTCTGTGATTACCTGACATATTGGTTCTTTTTGTCAACATCCGTATTTTCAGTTTTAACTAAAGTCGTTAGCACAAAAGCCATGCCAGTCGACAATTAAGTCTGAAGGGGGCTCACATAAACTGCCTTTATCCGTTACTGGATGAAACATGCTTCTCCTCCTTTTTGTTAACCCAGCTTTCTGTCACAGACCCTTTGATTAAGAAAGAGGTAAAACACAAGTGGATCGCATGAAATTCAAACTAATGTCACTTCGTTTCTTTTTACGTCTCGAGTCTCTGGTATTCTTTCTCACAAACTAATATGGTTTGTCTTTTTCTTTCAGACCACATAATATGTACACGCTCCCAGTCACACAACACACAACAAGACCATTCACAGGAGTAGGGGCGAGAAAGTGTCAGATGTCGTCTCAGTGATTCCCCCTAAAGGCTAAGTAAGAAATAACGTAAACAAAATGGCTACACCAACAAAACCTGGATGACATGGGCTAAGAAAAGTGGGTTTCTTCATGCTTCCATTTCTCTCTGCTACTATCAAAAAGAACAAGTTCCTCAAACTCAAAGCCAAACACCGGATCCTTAGAGCCCAATGTTTAGACGTTTCTATAGCTGTGTCACATATGATGAGCCCACATCCTTTGGGCTATTTTTGATACGATGTACAGCGCCAGGATCAGGAGAACAAAGCCTCGGTGTCATAAGAAACACTATCTCAGTCACAGGTTGGGCCCATAATGCTGGCACAAGGTGAATAGGCAGTCGTTTCAGAGCATGCCAATATTATTACTCAATACCACACCTGCATCTTAACTCCCTCCCGCACACCCACACACACATACAGACAAACACATTGACACACATACACATTTACACACAGCTGTATGTATGATTCCAAACGCACTTACTCAGACAGAAAATTCTTTGTTAGTGAGTTCATCACAAGACTCTAACAAGTAGAACAAGTCCTCACAGAAAATAGAAACTCATCTACTGTGGCATCCAGGACAGCCCTAACTCGATACAGTAGTTTGGATGTTACCATAATTACACAGATATACATACACAGTTCCTAGTGAGGAGCACTGAGCCAAAGTAGGATGTAGACTTAAAGGCCTTGATACACGGGTACATTTTTGGGGGGCAATATTACCAGCAACTGAAGTTGCCTTGATACACTGGTGGCAACGGAGTGCCAATGGGCAATGGGCAACCTTTTGGCTTGTATGCCAGCGGTACTAGCTAGCTTTATTTCTTTGCCTCGTTTTTTTTTAGGTAAATACTACCCTTATTCAATGTGCTAGCTATGAATATTTAAAAATAAAAGTTGCCTACTATGTTGCCCATTGATCTAATTTCTCCAGATAATGATACGTTTCTGCTTTTCAATAGAAAAGGTTGCCGGCAATCTTTTAGAGCAATATTGCTGGCAAAAATGTTGCCAATGTATCAAGGCCGTTAGAGTATTTGGCCTCACAGGATCTGTGGCTGAACACAATCAATTTCAACAAGTGCTGTAGAACTTGTAGTATGAGATGTTGCCAGGGATTGGTTAACTTTTGCCAAATAATTCATTGTAAGGGAATAATAAAGTAGCAGCGGTTTAAGGTGCTTATAATATGCTCTATAAAAATATGATCGTTTTAAATGCTCTTTTGTAATGGCACCCCGAATCTACTACTTCCTAACAATCCCCTCTACCATCACCCCCCTCATTGGTTTACCTTTTGCTTGTCAGCTTCCTCTTCCACCTCTTTTTCAAGCACATCTTTGACCTTCTCTTCCTGCTCTGTCCCCTCAGAGCTGAAAAACGACGCAACTTGCTCCAATGAATCAGAGTTTTGAACCAACTCTTCTTGGTCCTTCGCCTCAAATATTTGGACATACTCTTTAACATCGTCCTCTGTTGGGGCAGTGTCTAAAATGGCGGGCTGGCTTGGTTTCTCCACATCAGGTTTCAGGATATCCACCCCAGTGATAGGTCGTTCGGTCTGGCTGTTTGTAAGGGGAACTTTGGCCTTAGAACCCCATCTCCGGGGTTTGACGGAGAAGTCCTCATAAATGACCTCCACTTGAGGCCTGCTGACTGAGAAGTCGTCATAAAGAACTTCGATCGGAGGTTCGCTGTTCTGTTTCTCCTTGGACTTCGGAGTAGAGGAGGGTAACAGATGTTCAGGTTTGAAAGCCTGGTGTTTTGGAGACTTTACAGGGTGTGTTTCAGAGGGCTCATCTGCCAATGCCTGTAAACAATCCTCCCTTAACTTTTCTTCCTCTCCTTCGTCCTCTGTCCAGCTGTTGCTTCTTTCTCTTAGTCTTTGCTCCATCTCAAGTCCAGGAAGTTCCTTTGTTTTTTCCTCTCTTAGTATTTCCCGCTCTTTTTCTTGCTTTATAACGATTTCCCTCTCTTCTCTTTGGGTCACCATTTGTCGCTCTTTTTCCCTTTGGCGTTCCCGCTCTCTCTCGTCCTCTTGCTCACGTTTTCTTTTCTCCGTCTCCATTTGTTTTTCCATCTCCCTCTGATCCTCCTTCAGTCTCTGTTCTACCTCTTTCTTCAGTTTCAACTCTTTCTGCCTCTCCATTTCTATCAGTCTGTCCCTTTCCCTGAGCATCTCTACCTCTCGTTGTCTCACCCTTTCTTTTTCAATCTGTCTTTCCACTTCGTTTTGTCTCAGTTTCTCCATCTCTATGTTTCTCAGTCTCGCCCTTTCCCTTTCATCCTCCCTTTCCTGATGCAGTTTTCTCTCCAGTGTCTTTAGCCTTTCTTGCTCTAGCTTCTCTTGTTTCTCTCTCTCCCTTTGTCTCTCCACCTCTCTTTGTCTTTCCTTCTCTTTCTCCTCCTTTCTCCTCCTATCCTCTTCTCTCTCATTCTCTTTCAGCCTGTCCTCCTCCTGTTTCTTTCTTTTCTCTTGAGCCTCTTTTTTCCTTTCCTCCTCTCTTTTCCTTTCTTCCTCGCTTAGTCTTTCCTTCTCTTCTGCCTGTTTCTTCATCTCCTCCTGTTTCTTCATCTCCTCTTCTCTCTTATTTTCCTCCTCTCTCTTCCTTTCTTCCTCTCTTAGTCTTTCCTTCTCTTCAGCCTGTTTCTTCATCTCCTGTTTCTTCATCACCTCCTCTCTCTTCTTTTCCTCCTCTCTCTTCCTTTCTTCCTCTCCTAGTCTTTCCTTCTCTTCTGCCTGTTTCTTAATCTCCTCCTGTTTCTTCATATCCTCCTGTTTCTTCATCTCCTCCTCTCTCTTCTTTTCCTCCTCTCTCTTCCTTTCTTCCTCTCTTAGTCTTTCCTTCTCTTCTGCCTGTTTCTTAATCTCCTCCTGTTTCTTCATTTCCTCCTCTCTCTTCTTTTCCTCCTCTCTCTTCCTTTCTTCCTCTCTTAGTCTTTCCTTCTCTTCTGCCTGTTTCTTAATCTCCTCCTGTTTCTTCATATCCTCCTGTTTCTTCATCTCCTCCTCTCTCTTCTTTTCCTCCTCTCTCTTCCTTTCTTCCTCGCTTAGTCTTTCCTTCTCTTCTGCCTGTTTCTTCATCTCCTCCTGTTTCTTCATCTCCTGTTTCTTCATCTCCTCCTCTCTCTTCTTTTCCTCCTCTCTCTTCCTTTCTTCCTCTCTTAGTCTTTCCTTCTCTTCTGCCTGTTTCTTCATCTCCTCCTGTTTCTTCATCTCCTCCTCTCTCTTCTTTTCCTCCTCTCTCTTCCTTTCTTCCTCTCTTAGTCTTTCCTTCTCTTCTGCGTGTTTCTTCATCTCCTCTTGTTTCTTCATCTCCTCCTCTCTCTTCTTTCCCTCCTCTCTCTTCCTTTCTTCCTCTCTTAGTCTTTCCTTCTCTTCTGCCTGTTTCTTCATCTCCTCCTGTTTCTTCATCTCCTGTTTCTTCATCTCCTCCTCTCTCTTCTTTTCCTCCTCTCTCTTCCTTTCTTCCTCTCTTAGTCTTTCCTTCTCTTCTGCCTGTTTCTTCATCTCCTCCTGTTTCTTCATCTCCTGTTTCTTCATCTCCTCCTCTCTCTTCTTTTCCTCCTCTCTCTTCCTTTCTTCCTCTCTTAGTCTTTCCTTCTCTTCTGCCTGTTTCTTAATCTCCTCCTGTTTCTTCATATCCTCCTGTTTCTTCATCTCCTCCTCTCTCTTCTTTTCCTCCTCTCTCTTCCTTTCTTCCTCGCTTAGTCTTTCCTTCTCTTCTGCCTGTTTCTTCATCTCCTCCTGTTTCTTCATCTCCTGTTTCTTCATCTCCTCCTCTCTCTTCTTTTCCTCCTCTCTCTTCCTTTCTTCCTCTCTTAGTCTTTCCTTCTCTTCTGCCTGTTTCTTCATCTCCTCCTGTTTCTTCATCTCCTCCTCTCTCTTCTTTTCCTCCTCTCTCTTCCTTTCTTCCTCTCTTAGTCTTTCCTTCTCTTCTGCGTGTTTCTTCATCTCCTCTTGTTTCTTCATCTCCTCCTCTCTCTTCTTTCCCTCCTCTCTCTTCCTTTCTTCCTCTCTTAGTCTTTCCTTCTCTTCTGCCTGTTTCTTCATCTCCTCCTGTTTCTTCATCTCCTGTTTCTTCATCTCCTCCTCTCTCTTCTTTTCCTCCTCTCTCTTCCTTTCTTCCTCTCTTAGTCTTTCCTTCTCTTCTGCCTGTTTCTTCATCTCCTCCTGTTTCTTCATCTCCTGTTTCTTCATCTCCTCCTCTCTCTTCTTTTCCTCCTCTCTCTTCCTTTCTTCCTCTCTTAGTCTTTCCTTCTCTTCTGCCTGTTTCTTCATCTCCTCCTGTTTCTTCATCTCCTCCTCTCTCTTCTTTCCCTCCTCTCTCTTCCTTTCCTGCTCTCTTTCCTTCTCTTCTGCCTGTTTCTTCATCTCCTCCTCTCGCATGTTCTTTGCTTTTTCTATCTCAAAGTTTTCTTCTCGTTCCCTTTCTTTCTTTCTTTCATCTTCGTTTTGCGTGTCTTTCACTTGCCTCCTTTCCCTTTCAGCCAACTCAAATCGTTCTTCCTTTTTTATCTCATTGTGGTCTTCCAGTCTCATTTGTAACCCTGCTCTTTCATCAAGCGGCTTCAACTTTGAGCCTTTGTCATCCCCGGCCTGAGGATCGTCACTCCCAGAAAGGTCTTCCGCTTCTGGGTCAACATCAGATTCAAGCCCTGGGCTGTCAGGAGGGCTTCCAAACTCTTGTACTTCCGATGCAAAGCGAACAGAGCGACGTAGGGATGACCTCTTGTCAAAGGTAGTTTGTGACATGATGGACTTGAGGGGAAGGTCAGGTCGAGAGTCACTCCTTTTGAAATTTGGGATGGTTGTCCCCTCGTTATCTTTTCTTTCTGTACTACTTTCTATTGGCTTTTCAGCTGCCATTTCTAGTGGCTTATCAACTTCACTGACATCTTTGGGGATGTCTTTTGGTTTCTCAAATTGTTTCAGCAACTGTGAAACCCCTGTAGATGAGCCCACGATCTTCTCCTCAGGGATCTCTGCTGACACCTCCTCTGAGGAGTTTTCCTCCGGGACAGAGTCTGGCAAAGTTCGTGGTCTCAACGATTTAATGCTGTGTAATTAAATAGAAAAAAGGGCATTGGACATTAAACACTTTAAATTCAACATATCAACAAGATGGCTTGATCGATGGGTTGAAAAGAAGGAATCCAATCCTACTCCTAGAGAGCCCAGATAGACTTACCTTGGAGGGGTGTTTTCCAGCGTCTGAGTGGGAGTGGCTTCAGCTACCCACACTTTGATTCGCTGCTTGACATCTCCAGTTCCAGGTGACTGGCTTAAAACACGAGGCTCTTCCCTCTTCGTCAGGGCCTCTGGCCTGGAAGAGGAGTCAAACAGGAGACTGATCCTGCGTTTGATACTGATCCCCTCCGTGGTCTCGTCCCTCCCTACCTCCTTCTCAGCTCCTTGTCCACCCCCTTCCTCCACCTCTCTCCTCGTTGAAGCTGGGGAGACGGAGCTCCTCGCCGGCTCAGAGGCTACCAGCCGGCCTGGGCTCACCTCTCCTTCTTTGATACAGGAGTCCCATTCCCCCTCCTCTGGCTGGCTGTTCTCTGTGGCTGGAGACGGCAGCCCAGACTCAAACTTAGAGGTCAGCATCACAGATAAGCGATTTCTGCGGCCCCGTTTGGGTGTGGGATCGGGCCCTGGAGTGACCGTGGAGGACAGGGGAACATCAGAGACTTGGGTCATCAGGAGGAGAGCAGGGCTGGTGGCACCAGAGGACAGCCTTGCACTTTCCTTCTCTTCTCCTTTTGATACCCCCTCTCCGGAGGCAGCTGTGAGCACGCTGGTGTTGGCTGGGGTCTCGTCTTGGCTTTGGATCCGGGATCCCGGGTCTTTCTGATGGAGAAGGTCCGTCGGGTCGACTTTGGGATTATTGTCGGATAAGGCTGGACTGGAGCTGGACTCTGAACTAGCTGGACATGAGCTTTGTTTTTGAGGTTCAGGTTGCCTTCCTGGCTTCTCTTTGGTTGGCTTTGGCATTTGCGTGTCAGCGGAACTACGTTCCATGTCTGTGGGGATGTTTGGTTTCGGGGTGAGTGTTGGTTCTATCTGAACAGGTGTGACGGGTGAGGATTTTCGAACACCAGTCACCTCAGGTTTGCCCGTTGGTCGGAAAGGCAGAGTGCCAGCTTCACTTAGTTTGGATTCCTTATTTAGGTTGAGTTTAGGGACAGCAGCTGAGTTCGTTGAGCTAGTAGTAGAGGGCAGAGCCACCTTCAGCGCTGGTTGGGGAGCTGTTTTTAGAGTTTTTGGTGCGAGGATGGAGCGGATTGTCGTATTTCTCTGGAGGGAGAAAGGCTTGGGTGTGAGACGAGGTTTAAGGCCTGATGCTGGCTTCAGGGGATCTTCAAGGTCCTCATCAGCCAGGATGGCCCCAGTGGAGGTCCCTTCCACATAGGCAGCCATGTTCTCACTCAGGGCCTACAGAGATTAAATACACAGGTTGAAAATGGCTGAGGTAGGCTACTAGTGATTACAAATTTGCCCAAAATATTGTGTAATTCCGTTGTTATTTATAAAGGACTAAATTAAAGTAGCTTCATTCCCTCTGAATAATGTTGACTTAGGTTAATGAATAATGCTAAGAAAACTAAAAGCCAGTCAAGTTAAACTTAGATTTTCTCTGAAGGCAGCAGTAATGGTATAAATTAGTGATGCGCGGATCGCCGATATATGCGCGGACACTGCGGTTAATCCGCGGATTGGACGGGCCGGGTCATAAAAATGATCACTTTTATTACTAGCGGATGGGTTGCGGGTGTGTGAAATAATACATCATCAATGAGGAAATATGAATTACATTATCTAAAATGTGAACGTATTTTAAACTAAATATTTCGTCAGGCACGAATTAGCAGACTAGACTCCCATTGCGCCAATTGCGGCGTTCCTTTGTCTAGCAGCAATGGAGGCAAAACAGATGTGCCATTTTTTTTAAAGGAGAATAAAAAATAAAAGTAAAAGGTAGGGCAGAAAAGTTCCATGTGGAAGTAATTTAGTGAAATAGTCAAACATGACGAGTCAAGTGCGGGGTATGTCAACAGCTGTGAAGCCGTGTATGATAGCCACAAAACTGGTAGGTTAAGTTAGTTTTACCAAAAATAAATAACTTTTATTTGAAATACATTTGTATGTATCTAAAACCAGCCATCGGTGTAATGTGTTACCATACATACTGTATATCCAACTGAGAAACAATGGTAAAGTGGTTGCGGGTGCTGGTCTCTAAATCTGGGAAAATAATTTGTTCGGGTGGTTGGCGGGTGGATGACGGTGTACAGTGCGGATTTGGGTGACGTCAGAGCCTGTCCGAGCAGCACTAGTGTAAAAACAACAGTAGCAAATTTGCATTATAAATGACCTGCAAACTGAAAGGTACTTTGTCATCACAAAGCAATACAGTATGAAACAGTTTTACTTAAGAGATTCATTAACGTGTAATTTGTGGTACATTTTGCAGGATAGGCCTACTAAAATTGAAATGAATCAGACATTTAATGTTTTATTTTCTTTTGTATGTGGTAGTTTCTCAGACTAAACATATCCATGTAATTTTATTGCTCCAAAATTGTAAACCACATATAAAGAGATTGCTGAAGGGAAAATACGAATTTTGATGTTGCAATCACCAGTAAAGTGTTTCAATAATTGAGGCAAATTGCCACACCAAACGTATGAGGCACCTGTTGGTTTTTCTTGTAAGATTGTCAAACAAACCGGTCTATCCAAACGCCAAGTTTTAACTTTAACTTTAAAAACTCTGTTTGTATGCAGCCTCAAAGTCTACAATGTCCCTGCATCAAATGTACACCCATTCATCCTAATTATGTTCTCATTCAATTAAAATGCAGATTTCGAACAATTAAGCCCTTTAGACTCTATTCTAGCAACTAAAAAAGTTTAGAGCCTCTAATACTTAACCGAGCTTGGTTAAATGTAGTTAAATCTAGTTTTCTTAGACTCTTTGGTAGTATCTTTAGGTAATGTGTTTTCACACTTTAACTGACCCAGGCTGCCCCGATCTACTATTTTGAAGCGCAGTAGGACTCGAAGATATGAAACTTGTATTGTGATTAGATACATTTCTTGAAGGTTCATCTGTTATTGAGCTGTTTGTAATGTTATATCTACATCCTTATTTTGCCTTAATTTTTACTACATGCCAAATGCAAACGATTTACTTACTCCAAATGTTTTCATCTGATGCTAGATTATGTTTCAAACTACTAGCGTGCTCCACTGTTGTAATCGCTCAAATCTAAACGAAACAACGTTTTGTAGGCCTATGTAGTTTAGCAATATAGACTGAAGGGATGTCCATTAATAAGTAACCCATATGTAAACAATAAACTCTCTGTCGTTGAACTAGTCTTCTCACGGCAAAAAATTAAATTAACAGGTAGCATTCAAATCAAGGTAATGTATTCTTTTCACTCTGAAATTGCAAATCCTCTTGAATTGAAAGAGATTAAAGTAACTTCTGAGAAATAAAACGCTACTTTACCATTTAAGCGAGCACATGTTCCCTATAGCATTTCAACCTCTCTGGGATTCAGATATTGTATAACATCTCTCAATTGACCCGTAGCACACTAAAAGGTGACCATACCTGTTCAGCTTCAGGCATCCAGGATATTTTGACGGCACCAGAATAGGGCAACTGGTGTGTACTCCGTCTTTGAGTATATGGAAGCCAAATATTTTTCCAGGCTTGTTCAGTAGCCTATGTGCCACAATGGAAAGGCAGTCCCTGGCCTGAAGCGACACTCCCAGTCCAGTCAGTCCATGTTTTCGGTTAAGGACTTGCCAAGCAGGTTCCTCATACAGTGAGCAACTTACCACTAGAAAAAAATAAAGAAGTTACAGATTGCCACTGCTCGCTGAAGAGTCTACCTAATTTGCCACAATTATGTTATTAATCGAACTCACAAAAAATGCTGATTCTTTATTTGCATAGGCCCTGAGTCTCCCAAACAAAATTTGCATTTGCGTGATATTCTCGTCATTTGCCATAGAAACCACAAACTAAAACAGAACAAAATAAGGTTTGTCTGTTTAAATAAATAAACATTGGAGTATAGGCATAGTTAGGCTATATGGCAACTAGATTAGTTCTCTTGTTCTCTTATGTTTTAGGGCAATATATAGGCCTACATATATATGTGTGTGTGTGTGTGTGTGTAAAAAAAAACAAAAAAAGACATGAGCATGCAGGTGAGCTTTCCACCGCAGCTGATGCGTTTACACTCTTTAGGAAAATAATATGAGACAAGTTTCCCAGTAATATTCCTGAACCTTGGCTCAGCCATAGGCCATAGTAGGTCTATAGGCCTATTGCATCTGTCCAGATGTGAGAATGAATTGTATGTCGACGAGTCCAAGCATTCCACTAAACTAGAAACTAGTCCGATTCAGAGACTGTCTGAACAAACCTACTTTTACAGAGGAAAGTGCGAGCCCTCAGCTCCATTTGTGGCATATCATTGATGTCGCGTGCACGTGCAAATGCGCGTTTGCCCCAGTGAAGGAAGCATTCTGCCCCTAGTGGATATTACGAAACAGCTTTAGATCCTTACCTTCACTTGCTCTCTTGGGGAGTTGTCATGGCAACTGTTCAGCATGTGCTTACAAAAACAAGTGATCCTCCACGAATAGCAGTCTCTCATCGGCACACCTGACGCCATCTTCTTCCATTGACAGAAAGGAAGAGAGATCCCCACAAAAATTGTGGATTTAAAGTGTCATTATTGGAAATTATGAGCGGTGCCAAAGCACGCAGCGATGCGCCTGTTGCTGAAAATGTCTCGAGCACCGGGCACACTACTGCAGCTGCCTTGCGAGACCGCAAACCAGTTGGAGGGGTACTCAAAAGACTTAAGTCCCGAAGAAGCCATGTAGACAGCAGACCTTTGACGGAAGAGGATCTGCGGACACAGACTGAAAACATCACGCCTGAAGAGGTTTTAGGATTGAGAGTTGCTACACGGGGTATGTTTTGTGCTGTAATTTGATTGGCAAACAATCGTTGTATTGCAAACAGTGACCTATTTTAAATTATGGGCCTATGGACTGCTACAGCGTCGCTCTCATAAAACGAATCCCGTGTAGTGATAGTCAACTTTTCAGATAGGCTACTGTTTGTTGTTCCCGTAGCTATTGATTGGAAACTATTATAGAGAGCAAAGGGAATAAAATAGAAATAATATAATTTAGGCTACCATTAGGAAGTGGATAGACTAATGATTACAGGTATAGGTGTTCATATTATACTGTTGATTGTTATTATTGCAAACAATACCATGAGTGTCACCAGAGAATTATGGCCAAACTATTACATTATGGCAGTCATATTGTGACCTGGCAAAATACCAAAGAAAACTAAACCAATTCAGATAGCCTAGATATATTTGAAACATAAGGAGACATGTTAAAAGCTAAATCTTTTGTCGTTTTTGATTCAGCCTCTCAGAGCTTTTTCTAAGTTCTATTGTTCTTCTAGGGTACCTTTGTAAACCAGATGAAAACATCTACAACATTGACTTTGTCCGCTTCAAGATAAGAGACTTGGAGACAGGGACAGTGCTGTTTGAAATAGCCAAACCCCCCCATACAGGTACAGTCAGTATTTCCACTTTGCTTTCTGGTGTAGTGATTGGGTTTGAGGTTGCTAGGATACATTCAGTGTTAAATGTGTAACTTTCAAACAATATGCAAAAATGATGCATACTAACATTATACATTGCAATGTTTCTCTCACTCAGTCATAGAAAATTGTTTGTAATCATGCAGTTTATGTTTATTTGTGCCACGAGAATTAATGTCATCTGTAGGAAAGGAAATATATATTTATTTAGCTGAGCACCACTTATATAAATATTGTTTGTGTATGTGGGTTTTGCGCATGCACACATCTTTGTGGGCAGAAGAAGATGAGGAGAATGGAGACAGAGACTTGAGCACTGGACGTTTCGTGCGCTACCAATTCACCTCAGCATTCTTGCGATTGAGAACTGTGGGAGCTACGTGAGTTAACTCGCTTTAGAAAAGTAAATGTTAAGAAAATTGATGGTTGGTGCAGTAGTTTAGTTAGCCTAACTTTGGAAACACATTGTTATTTTATTCATAAACTTCACATTGCAGAAATAAGAATAATACAAATACATTTAATCTATGCATAGATATTTATTCTATTTCTATCACTTGGTCATTTTCTGTCCTACTCCTTTTCTTCCTGTCAGTGTGGAATTTACGGTTGGAAATCGCCCTTTGAACAACTTCCGAATGATAGAGCGACACTACTTTCGAGGAAATCTCCTGAAGAGTTTTGACTTTGACTTTGGCTTCTGTATTCCAAACAGTAGGAATACATGTGAGCACATCTACGAGTTTCCTCAACTGTCTGAGACGTTAGGTAATACCCAATTAAAACTGCATGGTTTGTCTTCCTTTTGTATGAAAATCTTTTCCTCATCTTTTCTTCTATTTCTTTACCATTATGATGAAAAGCAATCATTTATTAATAGTGAGGTTTTATATCTAATTGTGTTATCAGTAAATGTAGACAGGCAAGCATGTCTCAAGAAAATGTAATCCCTAGTCTTCTTCCCAGTTCGACAGATGGTGGACTGCCCTTACGAGACAAGATCAGACAGCTTCTATTTTGTGGACAACAGACTGGTCATGCACAACAAGGCCGACTACGCGTATAACGGCGGGCAGTGATTGTACATGTGTTCACACACACACACACACACACACACACACACACACACACAAACACACACACACAACACACATAATTACAGACACCTCCTACTTCCACCTATTCTCATGTTGAGTTCTTATTTATACCAGAACAGAGCAGTTCACTTTAAAAATAGAAAGTAATCCTTGTGCAGAATCCAGACACTAGATAGTCTTATTGTATAGCATGCTAAAATGGAGGGCGGACTGTGGTGGCAGATGTGCAAGATGGGAGTTAATTTCCATATTGGAATAACAAAAGTCAGTCAGGGAAAAGGGCACATTCCTTGCCATCGAGGTGGTGACCTCAATTGAATAGTTAGTCAAACTTGTTTTTTTCCAAACTGGGGACAGATATATTCTTGTTTGAATGACCATGTGACAGTAAATATGGTGTACCCTATATTAATCATTTTCATACGTATATTTCTAACAATGTACAAGCCTGTTCTAAATTTTAGAAACATTATTTTAAAATACATACAGGTAACCGTCTAGCATTCATAATTGTTGGATGCACACCTTAAGTTTACCACCAGCTTATTCAAAATTGCTATAATAAAAGTATTTAAATAACAATATACCTTGTGTGTCAAGCAAAATAATGTATAAGAAACCCTGACATTTCATATGAATTGAGTCTGCACAACATTTTGTCACAAATGGGTTATTGCTATCTTTATCAGATTCTAACAGTATCACTGTGATTTGTCCATAGATTTATACAAATGTATTAAAGTGTCACCTCTTTTTCTAAAAAAAAAAAAAAATATGCACAATGGTTGGAAGAGGAATTTCTTTTATTTTTTTTATTTTTAGGTCTTACATTCTCTGTAAGCCCTCCACAAAGAAACAAATCTTTTCAGCACCAAAGCTGGCTTAAATTTAAACTAATAAAATGTTTTGGGTGACCATATGAAAGCACAATGTACTTTTGTGACAGGACGCAGTCACAAAAGTGATATGGATGAAATAATGATAAAACATTAGCCATGGATGAGCACAATTAAAAATGAACACATCAATAAGACACGTGCATTCAAAACCACCAAGAAAATATAAGAAATACCAAATAATTACGTAAATAGAAAGATTGCCTTTTTACTACTGGCTGTTCCCAGTAGTGCTCTGCTTTATTCTGCGTTTAGAATGAGTAACAACTCCCCTATAGATAAGATGTAGATACTGCACCCATATAGAAACAGACAAAAACACCCACACATATTGTTTCTATTTGTCGTAAACAGCTGTGCTCAGGTCTTAGGCCCACACTATAGTTTTAGAAAAGAAAAGGAGAGGAAGCTCCACAAACACACTCCTGCAGGCCCTCACTCAATGTCAACCCCATATGGTCATTCCCATACTGTTTCCACGCCTTACAAAACATACTCAATTGTTTTCCTTCGCCATTTTAGGAAGATGAGACACTGTTTCAGAGTAATTACAAGTATCAAAAGGTCAAATGTGACTTTGCTTACACACATTTACACTAATTAAGACACAAGTAGTAACTGCATACGTTTAAGTCACACGATTGTACTTGAAATTGAAACACTATATTTGGGTGCTGTCTTCTTGAACAAAGAAAAGGTCTGAAGGGTCGTTAGTTGATATATTAAAGAATTTCCAAGGGTTTGGTTAAAAATACAGAAAACACATGTGTAAATGAAACATCGAGGTTGTTTTTCTGTCTTGGCACTGCTATGTCCTTGTAGATCCACTAGGAGGAGTAATGCTACAGCCAACAGTTTGGCTGTTTCCACCAATAATATTTTGTTGCAGAATACATTTTTCATTTCAGAGAGTAGCCTAAAAACGCATACATTATTTATTTGTATTCATACAGGGTCAACTGACTGGGACTATGTCACTGCACAAGGCACTAAATCAAAAATAAAATAAAGGAAATTAAACATAAATAATATAATAAACAAATAAATCAAATCTGATACGTTCCAATACCTACACGGTTGACAGTTCGTCCCAAACAAAACCACACATTCGATCATACACAGTACACAACCCATATTGTCGGTCAAACGATGGTATCGATGGAGGATTTCCCTTTGGATTATGGGCTGCTCCAGAGTTGTGGCGGCCTCAAAGGCAGGTCGTCTTTTCGGCCCACTTACCCGAGCTTCGGTGGAGGTCATGCCGACTGTTTCGCGGCGAGACTTTGGGCAGGTGCCAGTCGAGTCCCATCGCGGACGAGTGCCCCTCACCAGCAGAACACTCCAAACAATGCACTTTGCATCCAACTACTAGGCCGGGGAGTCCAGTTGAAGAGAATAACGTTAGCAAAGCTTGCAGGCTAGCTGACGTCAATCCAAACCAAAACAACATGGACTGTAGAATCATGATCGGACTCAGAGACTGATTCAAAACGTTTCGCCAAACCTGTACCAGTAAAACTATATTGCAAATGTGCAAAAAAAAAAAAAACATTAGATCTGAAGAACAAAACCATGAGAGTTCACTTCAGTCTGCATGCTAAGACACCATAGCAATCATGGAACTATAAGCCTAATTATAGGCTAAGTTGTCCATAAAATATTTAGGTTATACCTTTATGCAGTGAATCAGACAGCTAGCTATGAGTATGAACATTGAGAGGTAAAACGTTTTTGTTGTTGTTTTTGTTTTTTTTCTCTCTAAAAGTTCTAGTTAATTTTGTGAGTTGCCTAAACTTGCTGTAAGTGAGAAACTGCAGCCTGACATCGTGGGTTGCATACCATGGTTTGTTGTCCACTCCCTTGCCAGTTCCCAGTCAAAGCCGGTCTTCTGGGGGTTTAAAGCTAAATCGCTCCCTTTCTCTATCCGTCCCTTTGGCTGTTGCTGCTCTTATCTCCATGTTCCGCTCATGATCTCGCTCTACCTATCTCAGCTTCCACCGCTCTCTTCATCCTCGTGCACAAATCGCGCTCTCTTTTCTCTTTGGCCTCCCCCGCCGATTCCCTCTCTCCACACCTCGCGGGCCCTCCCTCGCTCTGTTTTCCCTTTCTTTCTTCCTCTCTCACCTGGTAACCAGACCTCCGGAGGGGAGTGTTGAGTTTCCACTTTCCCAGAGAAGGAGACAATCTGAGCCCCACAAAGAGCCACAATGGAGCCCCTGCTCTCAGGCCTGTTGCCTTTCCCACTGTCTCTGAGCCTCTGAGGGAGGGAAAGGGCCACACAGCCACAGCTATATCAGACAGGTACCCAATAGACTAGTCTAGCTCACGAATAGAGTTGCTTATTAACAATAACATGAAGGAATGTTTCAAGAACACCTCGTTTTGTCTCAAACACACTTGCTTGTACTTTTCTTTTGGATCTTCACTTCCGCCTTTGGATTACTGTATGTTAGTCATTGTAATTACTTATTTGGTCATGTAGGCTATTCCTCTCTTGCTCTCTCACTCTGTATTCTTCTCTCAATGACCCTTGCTTCCTTGCTTTTTATTCCTGCCACACTGGAGCTTTGATGCAGGAACTGAAACACAAGTCAAATGGGATTAGCCGTGCTTATTTGTGTAATTTGGAACTCAAAGCAGAGTTTTGAGCTAACCATCAATCTATCAATGTTTACCATAACATCAAATTGTTTCATGACAGTTTTTTTTTTTTTTTTGGTACCTGTGGCAACTTTATGTTTCTTTAATACTGAACATTTATGCTTTCCGGCCAATCAGTTGGTGTTGGTGACCTGGTGATCATGAGTGACAGTCATGGAAAAAGGCTCTCTCTTTTGTCCTTGTCGGTGTCCACTGTCACCCATTAATTCAATTATTTCCACTAGAGCCCAAACTAAACATGGTGGATCAAAATGTGGTGTTGAGCAGCCTTACATTATTGACAAAACGTATCTGAAGGTAACTGAGGGCACTTTTCATTGTGTCTTTGTTGAAATAGAACAGGCTGAAAATGTAGCAATCCCTGCTGAGCCCAGCTATTGATCCTGCACTTCAGAACAAACACTTTTACTCAACTGAGAAACTCATGTATCAACACTCAACACAGTTGGATTGGAGTGGCAAACTGATTATCTTTTAGATATAAATGAACTTTTTCGGTGTAGTCTGTATCTTCTTTAGCCTATACTATTACTTTAGTTCCTCAAAGGATGAGCAAATAATACCCATCCAACAAAGCAGAACACCACCATCCAGCAGGCCTTCAAAACCAGATCACTCTATGTGCCACCTCCCCACCAATAGAGTTACAAGTAACAATAGTATGGATACGTTCCTCAAACCGTGTGATGTAGAAAGGTTGATTCCTAATTGAAACAGTCATTGGCTTGGTACCGTAGCATTGACCACTACAGGAATCCAATCCTCGACAGACTTAGACACGCTGCAGCCATCATCTTCATAACGGCCCCGCTGCTTCGAAGGAGATGAGGGCCAGTTGAGCTGAGGAGAGATTCACCCCCATGTCTCCTCTTTGGCAGCCAGCGGACTAGGGGACAGTCGGCTCCTATAAATAGCTAGTAGGAATGGCGTTGATAGGCCTTGTGGACAGAAGTCGAGGGGGGAGTGGAAAAAGGATTAAAGCGATACAGATCCATATAGCTCAACTTGTGTGCATCTCTTAGGCCAGAACACCTAGCTGGCTCAGCAGGGGGGGGTTCTTGATTGGACATAGACTTTCTCAGATAAAACGTACACCTGGCGTTCAAATATGGCAACTCGGTCAGTGTTAAGTGTCCATGCAGTCATTATTTCATGTCATTTATACATAAAGTGAAACCTTTGATTTCGGTCTTGAAAACCGAATGTATACGTTTGAATACGTTTGAAAAAAATGTATTGACTAATATTGACTAATATTTATGTTCTCTGTTTATCATTATTAGGCAGTAGAAAGAAGCCTTAGATGAATATTGCTAAGCAACATGCTTCGTGGAAGTAACTACTATGTTGTTATTCTTAGGGCATGAACTCTAATTACTCAAAAGCCAAATGATTAAGAATATTGACCGGAAATGTAACTGATTATTTCATAACTACAACAACGGGATTGGTTACGATTCTGTAACTTACTTAGAAAGAGGTTATTGAAATGACTAATGGGCATGTGTTTACATAGCAAATGTCTTGTTCATGAATACTCCATTATCAATTGACAATATAGTAATTTTAGGCCTGTGTTGCATTGCTATAACCACGAAGACGCATCACATGCATACGTGGGTTTGTGTGTGTCCTTGTAATACATGCTGTTTTGTATTTTCATCGAACAGACAATCAAAATAGCCTCTACAGTACAGTATAGCAGGGTGAGGCATATTAAACGGAGATTACTACTTTGTAAGCCTAGAAATTGAACATGCTTCGAAGAACTCAAATGCAAAAGCGTCTTAATGTTAATTTAGTGAGGGTGTTGCAAAAAGCTAAACTCTTTAATTGTTATTCTTTTACATCAATATGGCGATGCCAATTAAACATGAAAGGCTTTTTTTCATCCTGCTTGGCTAAGGCAATTCACCTAAATGTGTGTAGCCTTCAGCCTAGGGAAGCAAAGAGCACCTAGCCACATCCATAATCCAAAACACACAGCGGGTCTATTGAAGCCCTACCAAGCCGCTTTTTCCGTTCATCCTGTGGGATGAATAAGGACCCAGCCAAACCACAACCAACTGTTGAAGAGCTCTCAATCTTAACTAACAATCTCTTCCTTCCTCTCTCTTTCTCTCCTCCCTTTGTCTCCCTCCCTGGACACGCCTCCCCTGGGGAGGGAAGCCACAGGGATTGGAGGAGGGACCAGGCGCTCTCGCCGCTGGCACAGGTGTTCACTGTTTTTTTTTTCTTCTTCTTCCGAACGCTCTCATGTAATGATTTCTGTTTCTTCTCTCGCCACCTGCCAGGTGAGAATACAACACCCAGACAGGGCTGGCTCGGATAGCTTCCTCTTTGTAGTGTCAACGTGGCCTTACCTTGCTGCAGGTCCTTTGACAAAACATGTTTTCTTTTATCCCCCTTTCCACATTCCTGTTGTATTATTATGATATTAAGTAGCCCGGTGTGTGCCCTCAACATTACAGTACATGTTGCTGTGTACCCATTTTAGGTAAGTTATAGGAATAACACAATGGTCAAACCCTAGACTCTTTTGGTGTGGCTAAATGTTGCTTTTGCCCTCTTTTGACTTCTCTCTTCCCCCATCTTGTGCCTTTGGGCCATTGTAGAGCAGGTCCCAGGACCTATAGGGCCAAAGGTGGCTGAAGAACAATAGGTTGCCTCTCTGGGTCAGTTGTGGTTTAGGGAACAAAGAGAGAGAAGAATCGTATTGGACAAACTATCTGTGGAAGTGGCAGAGGGAGTGTGTGTGTGTGTGTGTGTGTGTGTGTGTGTGTGTGTGTGTGTGTGTGTGTGTGTGTGTGTGTGGGGGGGGGTGGGTGTGTAAGAATCAAAAGTATAAATATCTAAAGATCTCACTCCCCCTCTCTCTCTGTCTCTGTCTGTCTCTTTCTGAATCAAATACACACAAACACACCCACAAACTTTCTTTCTCTTGCTTCTCATCCATACACCCACCTCAAACAACCACTTCTGGAAAGAAAGAAGGGGCTAAAGTTTGAAGAACCAAAGGAACATGGGCCATTCCACTGTATATCTGTTGAACAGAAGTAACATTTTCTGCTGTGGAAACCCGAGAGGAGAAGTCTGTCCAAGAACAATACTGGTACTAATTATGCCTGATGACACTCCTGCTCTTGAAGGATGTGGCGTCATATGGTTCAGGGTGAATAAATGAAGATTAGAAATAATATTAGAACTTTTCAAAATGCTTTTTATTGATTCAAATCTCAATCAAAATTTTTTTCTAATTCTTATCTGTCAGGCTTTGAGAAACTGCTGCCCTGAGGACACAAAATCTTACACATACAAGTATTACTTAACTACATAATAAATGCCATGTCCTAATGACACTTTCACGACCAACATCACCTTTTTTCTTCGTTTTCAACACATCTCAACTCTTACTTTCCCTTCCCCCCTCGCTCACTTTCTCCCTTTCGTTTTCATCCAGCGCCATTGATCATGCATGCAGAAATCCAGCACACCCATGGCTCCAGCTAGGATAAGCACTGTCCTATATACTGTTAACTCTCAGTGGTCCATAGACACACACACAACCACACACACACACGCACACACACACACACACACACACCCTATTCTTTTCTCTCATCATTCACTCCCCCACAACTGTTGGACACACATACATACCCTTAGGCTTGAATCAAAATGTACACAAACTCGTACACACACAAACACACACACACACACACACACACACACACAGCATATTATGTGTATTTTCCTGACATTGCATTGGACGGAGTGGTTTTAAATTGTGCTCCCTTTAAGAGATAACACTCCCATACTCAACTACACACAAGCACACACACACACACACACGCACACACATACATACATACACACACATATTCTAAAACATGTGACAACAACTGTCAACATGTATATTTAGCCTTTTTTTTATAAATACACTAGACTCCGAAAACCATAATTCAGATCAAGATGACCAGTTTTTGATTTCCAAGTGGGCAGGTTGGCCAATGCCCTGTGCTGTTGCTGGGCTGTGAAAAGCAGGTGACCTGCCTTGGCCAGCCTAGGGGTAGGCTACTTAGAAGCAAAGCTGGTAATCTGGCATTTAGTAGGTTAAGGTAGTCACGTGGAGGTGTGCTGTGTGTGTGTGTGTGTGTGTGTGTGTGTGTGTGTGTGTGTGTGTGTGTGTGTGTTGGGGGGTCGTTGAAGTGTCAATGTAATAGGGTTTTCAGAGCATACAGGTCTAAATAAGGTTAGGGGAGCAAATTAAAGTTTTAGATATTCACTTACCAAGACCACATTAGCCTTAGGCTATTGACTAATGAAATGTAACTTAAATGACTAACGCGTTTATTCCTGTGATCACCCCATGAACGGCGGGGAAACACTACACAAGAGCGCCAGTGTCGTGCAGCGTGGGGAGGAAAGCTTGAGTCGGGAGTACGAGAAAACCGAGGTATGGGCGGAGTCTCTCAGTATGTGTGTGTGTGCGTGTGTGCAGCGCTCGTCCCTCCTCCTTTAGACAAACCACCCCCCACCCCCCACCTCTACCCTCGGCCACCCACCCCTGTGTCTGCAACACACTGCCTTTCCTCACCTCATAGTGCGGGAATAGAGGAACAGAATGGATACGGAAGGGAGCCAAATCAGCCTGTCCTCCGCGGACTCCCCCCACGACCCCTGGTAACGCTTCTTCGCCGTCTCACCTGCATCTCTTCCCTGCTGGTTCCCTAGAAGAGTTTACCCTGGAGTTAGTGTGTATGGAGCCATCCGGAGCGCGGAAACAAAAGACAAGCATGCTTGTTCTGATGTGCTCCCAATGTGATCCACTGAACCGTGTATCACTACCGCTCATTGGCGCAGGACCGTTTTCTTGTTTATTTGTCTTGGACTACACCAAAGGCATATTCATTTTTTTTTCTCCGTCATGTGGAAAGCGTTTCGTTTTTCTTATAGGGATTATAACGGACCAACCACAACTAGTGTTGACTGTAACCTACATCATGGCTGATCTCCCTAGCCTACTTTATTTGCGTTATTAGGCTACATCTAGGATATGTCTTCAAATGTTCATTGGTTTTATGTACTTAATACTAAACACGATACGATGTAATTTCATGTAATTCATTCTGGCCTCTGTCTTTTTCGTTTAGCAAAATGTTCATCGGGGGTC
>CM030173.1:24513303-24543404 GCA_017639675.1 Aplochiton taeniatus
ATCTCGTGTCGATTTGTAGAGAGAAATGGGTGGTTAGTTCCACTCTGACCAGTCAGAGAAAGTGGTAAGGGAACCATTTAATTTAAGCCCTACTGCCTCACAAACTTTTGATTGTGGAAATAGATTGATGGTGAGTTTATTACAAACATTTTCATTGTGTACCAAAAGATAATAGAAGACAAGGGAAAATAATGATCGGTTCCTATATACTGTATACTGTCCCTACAAGAACAGCCTTTTCTCTATGTGAAATTAAACTTGGTTACTGAACCAAGGTGTGTGTGTGCGTGTGTGTGCGTGTGTGTACCCAAGTACATATAATTCCTTATTGTATACCGTATACATTATTATTGAATGGTACAAAAAAAGCTCAGACTAGCTCTGTGGGAGAGTGGGTGAATAATTTATGGCAATTTTGCCTCCCACTCCACCACTGTGATCCTCTTTTTGTGGAGGAGTTTTTAACAGTTTCTCGGAGTGGGGGGTTAAAAAGGCTGCGTCACTTCATCTTCACATGGGCTTCCTTTTCATGTAGCAGGTGGACAGCATGTGTGTATTACTGTGTAGCAAAATCTTTTTATTCAAAGGTTTAAAAAAAAATGTATGGTTTATAATCATAAATAATCATTAGACTAGTATTACTTTTCACATTGTTTATATTTTCCCTTTATTCTATAATTTATTGCCTTGCAGAAATTGGACACTACTGGTCATTCACATTTTATTTATAACATACAGGATTAAACTAGTGGAATATATTTGGAGAACATGAAAATATGATATTAAGACCTGACATTGACATATATGACATTACATTGCTGTTTCTTTTGCATTAGTGACATCATTTCTCAAACATTGGCTTTTTACCATGGAGAATCCCTGCTTTACGACGTGCCTCTTCCCATAGATAGAAGACATCTGCTATCTGTGACTTCTATGGCCCAAAAGCTTCAGCGTTGCTTGCTTCTGCGTGGCTCATTCCAAAAAATCTTCCAAGCTGTGATGGATTCTGGGGGGAGTGGGGCCGGACTGTCGACAGCAGCAGTGGTGGCGATAGCCTGCAATACACTTTTGGCCTTTCTCCTGCTGGTCCTCTTCCTCGTTCTCTACAGAGCCTGCAAAGTGCCCTCAGTCCAGGAGAGGCTGCCAGTGCTGGCTCCATGTGCGGGACAAGTCCTACAGAGAAGTGAACAGAAGTATCTACTCGCTTCCTGACTCAAGATGGCCCGAGAGACCGCTTCGAGGAGGACAGACTGAAAGCCGAGGGAGGGACAGAAGCGGAGGGAATGGCAAACTGCTTAAGTTGCAGAACTGTCACTGATGCTTGTGGAGGTGTACCACCCATAAGATGAGAGCATTCACAGCCTGTGCTTCCTCCTCCTTATCTGCATGAATGGAGTAATTCTCCAAACATTTAATTGTATCTGAAACTGTACTGTGCCGACACAGACATTAACACGATGAGCAGTGAAGGTCCAGGAAGTGGGACATAGATAGCCAGTAGGCAAATGTCGCGGTCAGGTGCATGGCCATGCAAAGTAGTATCCAAGTAAATGTGTTACGTAACACTGCAGAAGCCTCTCTGGCTCTATCTTATCCATATTGCTCACAATGGCTGCCACTGGCATGACATCCCACACATTGTGAGTTAAAGCCTTCACACAACTTCTAGTATAGCCCTTTCATAAAAACGATTGTCTAGGGAGATTTAGATTAGCAGTACAGCCACATTGCAGATGCTGCCACTTCCCTGAAGGGCAGCATTATTAACAGCAGACAACACTAGTAACCGCAAAAAGATGAGGGAACTCTTTGAGTGAGGGGTAAACATGAGTAATACTTTAACATTTCTACATGGCTAATGGGACAATCCCCTTACAGGTGATTCATTGGGAGAATAAAATAACCCAAAAAGTGGAGTGACTTTCAAACCCACTGTTGATCTATTTAAAACTGTAGGGTTGATTTTGATTTTAAATCCAGTAATCATATATCTCAGCTATCAATGCATAAACGATCACTATTGTTATGATAACACCTGAATCTCTGTTGAATTTATTAAACTTTATGTTGAATTAACAAAATATTCAGCGAGAGATGAACAGTAGGAAAACAAATGGAGACATTTTTGTTTACTTCCATTCTAGCCAGTAAGGGGCCTGCCAAGTTAATGCAAACCCTCAACCAGCCAAAATCAATATTTATGTCCTTTCCCTGCCAACTAATCAACTCTTGAGAGCTAAATCTTATCTTAAGCAGTATGTAGGTACACATGAAACACATTTTCCAGCACAATAGCATTGTAATATTGTAATTCCTTTCAAATCCATTGTGACTGAAAGTTACCTATAATTCCAAAAGATGTGGGTGCCATACAGCACTACTGTGGCAAAACCGCATCAACTTGTTCTATTTTCTGCAACTATGAATTGGTGGTTTCTGGTTATAATTTGAATGCATGAAGAGCATGGTAAGGTTGATAAAGGCACAGGGGCTTGTATTAAGCAACAACTTCCTGTAGACAATTATTGAAACAATTTTGTTTAGCTTTTCCAACAGGAAAACAATATAATGGCCCCCTTTACAATTCATCCTAGATGTTCAAAAATGTATGTCATTCATAATTAACATTCATCCAGACTAAAGTACACATGTTTTCCTATCAATACAATTTTATTTTAATAAATGTTTGTTAAATAGGTATTTTTGCGGTTTCCTTCAACCAAATCTCAACCCCAGTGAATGAGGCGGTCCCATGTGAACTGCTCTCTGCAGCATCGTCTAGGGGTTTGGCTCCGGCTCCCTAAGTAGGCTGAGCAGCTTCTCCATCTTGGCCACCTCCACCTCTGGGCCTTTGGGCAGCTCCTGGCCCTTCTTCTCCTGGGGATACAAACACACATCATTGAGCCTCTGAGAAATCAAACTGTTGAGAAGCATACCACAATTCTGCTACCATCATAGATAAAAGGTTATGAACTTATCATTGCAGTTTAACAACAATGGACATAAAGACTAAAAAAATCCACCATTAGGAAGATTATAGTGTTGACAAGTGAATCTGACTGCTGCAAGTTGACTGCTTTTTCACAAGCTTGAAGAGGTTTTTCAAAGTTCTGCATTATTTATACTTTATTTGTCACAGATAGTAGAATTGGTAAAAATATAGTTTTCCTGTGCACTTGATTCTTTCAGTAGATAGCCGCAAATCCCAATACATCTTTTCAAAATGATAAATGCCATCAAGATGTGTTCATAACATAGGCTAGTCGTGGTCAACAATAGCCTGAGATAACACATGCACAATAGTCTAAGCCAATATGTTGAACAGCTGAAATAGAGCTATCCAAACAGGCCTACACAAAGGTGACATGTACCCAAGGTTTATGAGAGAGAACTGAAATGAGGAGGCCTTTCTTTCTCGCCCAATGAAACCTACAGTGTACTATATACCTCTAATAATTTGGGCGTCATGTTATGTCACGAGTGTGCTGTATATTGATTTCGCAAGAGATTTGTAATGACCAAAATTGTACTTCTTAAAGTGCATGCTGTACTTATGTGTTGCGTCACCAAGTATCTTGTTAAAAAGGGAGTAGTATGTTAGTAAATAGGAAAGGCCATGTTTATGGAGGAATATGTATATATACACCAGTACATCCTTTATTAAACCAGGTATTAAAATCATTGAGATTAAAATCTCTTTTTCAAGTGTGACCTGGCCAAGAGAGCAGCATAAGCATTTCACGACAACAAACAGAAAAATATAAAAACAGACAAATACAACTGTCATACACAATATCAAGTAAAATTCCAGTTGGTGAATTGACCATGAAGACTGGCCAATAAGGTGACACTAAATGCAGACTTCTGTTAGGGTGACATCTTAAGCTCTACAGATACACTCCACTCGGGGGGTTTAATGCCAAATTCAAACGTATAGGAGGAAAACTTTGAAGAAGAAGAAAAAAAAACTCAAAGCATATGCCTTGCACTGAAATGACTGAGAGGACACACTTTAAAAACCAGGCAAATATTTTCACATTTTCAAAAATGAACTAGATGGCTGATGAGACTTCACAAGAGTACAGGTTAAGAAAGTAAAAACCGCAGTCAAATTGCCATTTAACCTGAATAAATAAATTGGCATTATTACACACTTTGACTCAATCCAGACTTTTCCTTGTTGACAAAGCGCACCCGGTCAATTCAATGTGCCCTCTCTTCTACAGTGCCTACCACATAGCCTGTGTCTTTATCCGGCTCTTTCTTCAATGTCACTGCACTTTTAGCCTGCCAAGAGCCTGTATCGACAAACCTCTCTCAGCTTGATTGATGATTGTTGATCTAGGATAACTGAAAGCTAGAGCATTCATATGAACGTCAAAACTGGCTGCGTATGCACACTTACTGACTACATATGGCAATGATCTATTCATTGTGAAGGACCATTATTTTAGCAGTTGTAAGGAAGGGAATAAAAGGATGCAAAATGGTGAACCTGGCACACCATTTTTCGAGCCAATGATGACAGTGATGGCTAAATATATCTACTTAATGAGGAACAACCTTTCACTGTGTAAATGCCCTACCAGGAACCAGACCCAGTTGACCCAACACAGCCCTGATTAAAACTAATGCCTCAACGGTACTTTTGATCAGCTCCTTCTTCCCCATGCCCTGGGGTTACTCAGAGCTCAGTGATTATATCACACTACACCGGCCATTCCGAACAGCAGCTGGAGGGAGAGGCTTCAACACAAGTCAAGTGGATACATTCATGGTGTGTGTTTTTTCATGGACAGCAACCTCAACCTAACCGTTTTGTTTGAGAAGTGATACCCAAAAGAATACAATGTTAAAACGCTACAGAAAGAATACAAAGTGGGGGTTCTATTTTACATTGCAGTAATTTATTTAAAAACAGCTCATACAGACAATTAGAGTGGAATTTATGACTCATTAGTCTGCAGTATCCGTGCCAGTGGCAAATGAGTGAGTGGAAGCCTGATAAAGACAAGCAGAGTGAAGTGCCTGTATTGCATCGTCATTAGGTAAGGACTTCAAAATCCATGAGCTATTATCATCAGATGCACAATGATTTGGAAGAATAAGCTTAAACGAATACTGCTAAAAGGCCAGAGACAAATCTAAAGTGGTTAAAGATGAATGGAAAGGTTGGCCTTTCCAAGACGGCACTCTTTCTGTTTTTGGGCACCAAAAGTTATGCATTGGAATTGTATTTATTTATTTTTTATCTTGTTTTCCATGTTACTTTAAAGTCCCCCTCTAATAATTTTATTAAATACTTAAAATATTCTGCTTAAACACATAAATCATGTCTGTTGCGTTTTTTTCTGCTAAATATGTTCAATTATCTTGTTAAAATCCTTTATATGTAATCTCTTGCCTCATTAAAAATGCCTGTAACTGAGTCGACCCGCCCCCCTCTATACGAATACCCACCCAGCCCCACCTCCTCCACTGTAGATCAGCACTACACACTCACCATTGAACCCCGCTATGAACGAAATTGGTTACTTAAAAATTTGTGACGTCATAAATCTGGCTTGTCTGAACTCGTCCGTTTGAGACTGTCCTTGTTGCACTGCATTTTCATGCATTTCACAGCAGAAATGCTCCGCCATGGCACTGGCTGCTTATTTTGCTCCTGATATGTCTTGTATCACATGAAAATTCACCACACCACAGGGACATGTTAACAATGTTCAAAACTTGGTTTTCATGGGAGGGGGACTTTAAGCTTCAGAAATTATATGTTTTCTTGTTACTGTAATTGCAGTTACTTGGGCATTCGTTTTCTATGAGCTATGGTGTGATTTACCGACTACGCCTTCAAATGTTCCTGTTAAATAAACAACTGAGGAAAAGCGAAAGCGGTTCATGTATCATCTATTAAGCTTAGCCTGTTGACTGCCCTTTATAGGTCGGCCCACCACGTAAGTGGCCCCAGTGTTGAAGTGTACTACATGATTAATTGAGGTCCATTACCTGTGCTGTTACTTAATTACTATTTTGGTTGTGTAGACATGTTGGGGGCCGTTACGGGGATCTTTATGCAGCCCTGAGAATATTGTCTTTAACCCAACAGTTGGCTAGTGCTCAGTTGTCTTTGGCAAGACATTGGTTTTAGAAAGTGAAAACTCTACATATGTGTAGCAACACTGGAAAATTCTGCTCTGTGGGTGGCAATGTTTTGTTTTGTTGTTTGAATGGCTACATTATTTTTTCTTTCAACATTGAGAAGTAACAACTTCAGCTGCACTATTTTAATTGATGAGACTGTATTTCAAAATAGCAAGGACCTGGAGATCGGTCGTGGTACAAATGTCAACATTTCAAAGCAATATCTGGAATTGTATATCAGCACTGGTGTTTTGGGCGAACAAAAGTAACAATGTTATCAAATCTAAAACAAGCCCTTGCACCTTAAGAGTCACTAAGGTTTAATCCTGCACAGGTGCAGGATGTACTGGCCATGCACTTCACAATCCCAACAGTTGTTCATGATACTGCACATGGAACATGTGGTGTTGAGAAACACCTATAGGACATACAACATGATTATAAACGCTCAAGGTCTTAAAAACACTTACTTTTGGCTTCTTGCGCAGGTTGGGAGAGAGCTTGAGGCTGGTGACAAAGCCACGGTCGTCTCCCACGATGACAATCGGGTGGACGGGATTAAACTCAATGTGAGTCAGCTTGGTCTTTTTCTTAGCCACTACAGGCTGGCGGCAAATGGCCTCGTATTTGTTGACACTAAGGTCAAATATGTGAACCTGAACGAGGGTAAATTAGTCAATGTGATGCACAGTGATACAAGTGAGCAGCAGTGTGCATTTATTCAAACTGTTCTATACATTGTACATCTACATAGACATAACGTCACTTTCTATTGAATCTGAAAGCTTGAAACAAATTTTGTATTGATCTACAGTCATCTGTCTAGACAGGAGCTTGGATATAGCCCATAGGTTCCGAACAACCAATGTAGTGTTGATCTACAGTCATCTGTCTAGACTAGAGATCGGGTATAGCCGATAGGTTACGACCTAACAATTTAGTGATGATCTACGTTAATCTGTCTAGGCCCCAGGAAAACATTGCACTTGCACAAACCTTGTCAAAGGGATAACAGATGTATAGTTTATAAAAGCCATAACTACTCCTGTTCCTTCATTACACTATCATAACTTTATAAGTGTTCCATAAGGCTCAAAGAGGGTAGTTCAGTGGTTCCCAACCCAGTCCTCAAGGACCCCCAGCCATTCCAGGTATTTGATCTTCCACAGTGGCAGCACACCTGGTGCAATTTGGTAACGCCTTGCTGTAGGCCTTGTGGGTGTCTAATTACAACAGGTGTGCTAGCACCTGGGAAGATCAAACACCTGGAATGGCTGAGGGTCATGGAAGACTGGGTTGAGAACCACTGGACTAGCCAATTGCTGGGGTTCATCCTCAGTCCTTACCTTGCCATCTGTAGTAACAGCAGCAAAGACTGTGGAGGAATATGGAGACCATGCAACATCTCCAACAGCTGCATTTAGGTCAAAGGTGAACATGGGGGTTCTGAAAGAGATGTGAGCCGCTAAGATGCCGGAGAGTGCATACATGACTCCAGTATGTATGTATGCACTTAACCTCGCTGTTTTCTACTGAAAGAAACAAAATTCTTCCCTTGCCTCAGTTAGCTCAAAGAGTAGCCATTATATGGAGATCTTAGATTAATCAGATTTACCATAAGTAGGTCAATAACTCTAACATTCTAACCCTACATCGTTTTGATTTGAAGCAGCGTCATCATCCTTTTTTTTTTTTTAAATATGTTTATCATTAGGTTGACTAAATGAATACTGTCTTGAAAGAAAAGGGGCAAACTGGATTCATCCAGGATTGAAAAAGAAGTGGAAGGCCCAGATGCAAAACCACACAATTTGATGTTTTTCACAATAAAATGGAAGAACCTTGCATTCGAAATCAGTCTGTTTAGTCCATAAAGCTGATATGATACTTACTTGATGGTGTGGTCCCAGATTCTGACAGTCCAATCGGAGCTGCATGATATAAAGACCTTTGAATGGAAGACGTTCCATCGCACGGCGTCTACTGCCATGTTGTGGCCTTCGTAGGTCTCCAGGAACTGGCTGGAATAAGCCTTGGAGCACTGACAACCCAAAAAGGTTTGTGCAGTAATGAAAATAACATATGTTATGCACCTTGGTTTGTTGGTCCCAGAATAACAGTGAATGAAAACAAATGCTAAGTTCGAATGAATAAAACCAACTGGGAGTTCAGTTCAAAAAAGCTTGCTGGTTGAAGGGGAAGGCTGGATGCACTTCCAGGTAGTCCCACACTAGCTAAGAAGTCAACAACGTGCAGCAACTTTTACAGGTTAGACTTTTTATACGCTTCAAATCATCTTTATTTGTCATAGATTCATGCATTTTTAAACAACACATTATGCATTATGTTTCATGGAAAGCCAAATTGGGTGCAACCAAAAAGATCAAAATGTCTTGCTTCCACTTAAAAGCAAAGAAAGCAAAGAAAATAACCTAGCTTCCCTTCAGCCCAAAGACACTGTTATGGGGAAGTTAATAGTTGCATATTCTAAAACATAGATAGGTCCTTGACATCATGGTCACAACAGGTTTTCTGCAAAAATGTACTGGGTCATTAGTTCACTAACTGAAGCAAAACTGTATAAATGGATCCCTAGCCATAACATGGTAACAGCATTGTGCCTTTTGGAGGGATATAATCCAAAGTATTTTAGTTAAGGTTGCAGTCTGATGAAATACGGCTTACGTTTCTCTGCTAAATCTCTTTTAGAAATGACCATACTATCTAATATCCGTAACTATAGCAACACAAATGTTTGTGTATCCGAGTTCCTGTTCTTGTTCTGGTGTTCAGGAAGTTGTAGTGGAAGCCAGAGCCCTTCCATAACTGCCAATCAAGATGCTAGCCCATGTTGACTGAAGCTAGACCCCTTCCATTACAGCCAATCAAGAGGCTAGCCCATGTTGACCGAAGCCAGACCCCTTCCATAACAGCCAATCAGGAGGCTAGCCTTTGAGTGAAGCCAGACCCCTCCATAACACCCTATCAGGAAGCTGAACCCATGTTGATTGCATAGAAACTGACAGCCCCAATAACAACTAAATGAAGCCAAACGTGGGCCAGACTCTGTCCAGGCTAGTCAGCTACGGTCCAGCTTCCCATTCATGTTTCTGTTGCAGTGGAGAGCTGTTTTATATGTCATGATACGAGCAAACTCTAGAAGTCACTGTGTAGTTGGAGGCCATTAAAAGTCATGTTCCACATTTTTATGTAAGATCAATACAACAACCAAGTGCAACTACAAGCATTCAAAAGAAGATATGGTGGGCATACTATAACTAGAGATAAATGGACCACTTTTTAGACAGTTATGGGAGAAAATATCAAACATATCCGAAGTTTATTTAACATTTGAAGTCTGTTAGTCATTTAAAAAGGGTGACATTGGAAAGAAAATGTATTGAGGAGTTTGCCGAGATTGATAGCAACATCATCCCAAAAAAGTAATAGGGGACAATGAGTCAATAACTTACTTTGTGTATTTTTCCTTCCTCAGTCCCGACCAGAAAAAGGTAGTCAATCTGTTTGTGAAAGTCAAAGGATGTTCCACAAGCTGTTCCACAAGAAATAAAACATTACTAAGAAGTCCCAGCACAACACAAACAAGCATTTTAGATGTGGAGATGGAGTCTCACCGATGGTGGGCTGCTGCACGCCCTCTAGGCCCTCTGGAATGGCTCCTTCCAATGCGAGTTTGATGATGTCGGTGAAGACCAACTCATTCTAATAGAACCAGAGCGTAAACACTATAGTCATGCAGGGTCATACTGTGAGCTTTTACCAGAAGACTGCTTGATAAGTCAACTCTTCTGAATGTCAAAAATATGCCCAAGTGCTCTGCAATTCCTTTGTGCTGTTTTTCTTAAGAGTACTGAATTCCTCCCACCTTGACCAGAGTCCAAGACACAACACGACCATCAGAGGACACCGAGAAGAAATTATGATTGTTGTCCATGTCGTCCTTCTGCCAACGCACCTGAGAGGGAAGACAACAAATTGATTCCACAAATAGTTATCAATACTTAAAGACACTAAAAGAACAGGAGCTAAGGGCAAAAGGTAACCAAGCTAAAGGATTGCATCAGAAGTATGTGCGTCCTTGGAAACAAGGTTCCTTTGGGGAACTTTAGATTCTCTCCCTTGCTCACACGCACGCACGCACGCACGCACGCACGCACGCACGCACGCACGCACGCACGCACGCACACACACACACACACACACACACACACACACACACACACACACACACACACACACACACACACACACACACACACACACACACACACACACACACACACACACACACACACACACACACACACACACACACACACACACACACACACACACACCTGCCAGACAGGGTCTGTGTGCTTGCCAGCCTTAGCCGTGCTCTTGTACACAGGCAGCACACTGTCCTCCTTCAGGTTGTAGACGGCCACACAGCCATCGTAGAAGCCGACGGCCACCAGGTATGGCAGGCGTTCTTGGATGTCCAGGCACATGATGCCTGAGTTGGTTGGGTAGATGTACTCCGGGAAGGTGGAGTTCTTCAGAGAGTAGAACACCAGCATCCCCCGGCCCTGCTTGGTGAAGTCGTCTAGAATCCAGAGCATGGTAATTATCCATGAGGATATGGAGTGAATTCAACAGCAACTGGAAAGATGATCCTATGAAGTGACTTAGTCTTACATATTTACTTATTTGTAGGTGCGCTGCTGTAAGAGCCTGAGACCTAAGAGTTTCATTACCAATGACTTCTTCACATAACTGTTGTGTATATTACAATGCGAATCTTGAAAAGCATGTTGTACAAAAACAACAAGAACAACAACCCGAATTTCCCAAAAAACTGGGAAAGTAAAATCAACCGTCCAACTCACAGGAACCAAGTCCGACAGCAAACAAATCTTGATAGCTTTGATTCCTATGGAAAAGAAAAATTCACCGGATCACAACACATTTTCCAATGATGTACTGAAGGTAAGAGTATTTGGTTGACAGTGTTTTCAAGACCAGATGTGAGAATACGGACCAGCAAAGAGCAGTCACAGAGAGCCGTTTCGCCTTTTCATACTGGAACTTCCACAGAGGAAGGAGAGTGCCCTCCTGCTCTCGGAATTCATCAGATGCATCCTCAAAGTACTTAAAGTCTGGAAAGAGAAGTTGACAAAGGGACATGGGAGATGAGGAAAGGTGTAGAGGAAAAGGAGTAGAGAGAGAAAGGGATGAAAACAGGACAGTGCAGAAAGGTAAACCTTATGTTCCATAAATCACATTTGCTACAGTAAAGATTTGAGTATTGTAAAGTTGCATCCAAAACACATCTGACCTTGAGCAATGTCATCAAATGTATTTTGGTTGACCATGCGCTCGATGATCTTGGCCACCTTGGCAACTTTAGTGATGTCATCGCTCTGAAGAAATTAGATAAAAGAGCCTTTTTACCTGTTGTTTGATCCTCATCCTAAATCAACCACAAACCCTCACCCTTCCCCGTGCGGAGATCTCTGACAGGCTTGTAGAGCGTAGGCTTTACACCTTTCTGATCCTTAGCAGTTGGTATTCCGCGAGACAAGGAGCAGATTTACCTGTGTCTCCATCATCATCATCTTCTTCCTGGCTCTGATTTAGCTGTGTCTCCATCATCATCATCTTCTTCCTGGCTCCGATTTACCTGTGTCTCCATCATCATCATCTTCCTGGCTCTGATTTACCTGTGTCTCCATCATCATCATCTTCTTCCTGGCTCTGATTTACCTGTGTCTCCATCATCATCATCTTCTTCCTGGCTCTGATTTACCTGTGTCTCCATCATCATCATCTTCCTGGCTCTGATTTACCTGTGTTTCCATCATCATCATCTTCTTCCTGGCTCTGTCCTCCTCTTTCTTGGACGGCGCCGCTTTCTGCTTCTCCTTGTTCTTCTCCTGCTTCTGAAGCTCCTCCACATAGACATCATAGATCTCCCACTGGAGCAAGAGAGAGAGGGAGGAAGAGAGAGAGAGAGAGAGAGAGAGAGCGAGAGAGAGAGAGAGAGAGAGAGAGAGAGAGAGAGAGAGAGAGAGAGAGAGAGAGAGAGAGAGAGACATGACAGAGAGCGAGAGAGAGACATGACAGAGAGCGAGAGCGAGAGTGAGAGAGAGAGAGAGAGAGAGAGAGAGAGAGAGAGAGAAAGAGAGAGAGAGAGAAGTCTAATTGATGCATGCGTAGTACACTTGCCTCTTTGATGTTAAGGTTCATTCAAATGAATGGACTGGAGAACAATGACAAAGACTTACACCACATGGCAAATAGACCTCCTCCTTACAATATGAATCTGATTTAGCATTAATACTCACCGGGCAACCAAAACAAGGTGACATCCTGTCTATAATGATGATGTGCTCTTCTCACCTGATTTGCAGTAGAGGAAAAGTTGGACCGTGGAGGGGGTTCTGTCTGACACCCCCTTTCCTGAGAAGGGATCCAAACATTCAGCTCAGGGTTCGAAACCCGCTAACTCCATGTAAACATCAGACAGAAAACTTTTCAAGCACAACTCCGCGTTCCCCCCTTGTTTTAAATAGATAAATAAATGTTTTAAATTGAAGGTGTATTGTTCCAATAGTATAGTGTCCCTACCCTCAGTGGGTTATTAAGGGTTTGAGAAGCCCTCTCACTGTAGTTGAACTGGTTTGTGAGTTTCTGCTCCTTCTTGGGCTTCCCCTTGGAGGGCTTGGCCTCTCCTGTCTCCTCAGAATCACCTCCATCGTCCCCTCCTGTCGCCTGAGGAAGACGAGTCAACACACACACACACACACACACACACACACGGGACACAATGAACACCAAGTGCTATAGAGAAAGCCACCCTTCATAAATGTCTCAAATGCAAAAATGGTTATTATAGTAATTAATGTAATAATATAATATGATGTAATCATTAAATGGGTTCATTACCGAGGCATCTGGTTTCTCCTTTTCGGTTTTAACCTCAACTACTGCTTTTGGGAGGGAAATATCACAGACAAATGTAGACATCTGATTATTGCATAATTTTGGAATACAGTCTATACTCAATGCCTACATCTCGATCGTAAAATCAACACTGTATAGCACTATGAGATCCCTCCATCTCCTTTACAACAACAGATCAAATAGGCTAAGGGCTTATTTGAGGGGAACCTGTCTCAGTTATTAAGGAGAGCCCTACCTTCAGGGAGGCCCTGCTTGGCTCTCTGTCTGCGGGCCTCATCTGAGTCTTGATGCAGCAGGTTACCCTCCAGAACAAAATGGACCGCCATCTGATCCACACTGCTGATCTGCTTGAAGGAGCGTTCCTGGAGAAACGCAGTGTCATGCATGACGGAAGAATACAAATATCTCCTTTAAAGTAAGTTCTGTTAATATTGCAGCAAAATGTATAACTCAGCTTTTAGCAATTAAAATCAACTTGTTACTAACAAACTGATGAGCTTTAGCTCAGCAAACCCCTTCACCTTGAAGCTGTAGCGAACAATATTCTGTGGAGCATGTGGATTGTTTGCTGTCAGGATGCGTGTAATCTCCTCCTTCAGCTCCTGGTAACAGAATGACAAGACATAAAGGTCAGGGTGTCAAATGCTGCATCAATTATGTAGGAGCCATTTAGTAAAAGATATGCCTGCCTTTTAAATGTAGAAGAAGAAATACCAAGGGAACCTTGCCATTGGTTCGTGACTACGTTGATGTATTACACGTGCCATGCGTAAAACTGATTCCATTTTCAAATGAACATGATCTTACTTAAAAAAAGGCAAGCGTTTCAGAATATACTACAATTTTACAATATTTTTGTTTGTCATATCTTAATGCATGGGTAAAATACTGCTAAATAGTCACTGAAGCTCCCACCTTATCTTACTTACTTATTATAATTTTTACTTAACAGTTGCAAAATTAGGGAAATAAAAAGCTTGATTCATTTGTTTAATTGTGCCTTGGACCCAATTTAATATTTTTTTCTATATGATTTCTTTTTATTCTATATTCTTTTTATTTCACCACACTTGTTTGGATTGTTATGGCCCTTATAACATTTTTAAGAATAGTGTAGTACTGTACAAACACCCAAAGATTGTTACTATTGGTTCTCTCCTCAGCTTCACCCCAAGCAATAGCCTTGCAGAATAAGACAAAGAGATCTAAGACGCATGTGGCCTCAGTCTCAGAGGCTGGCAGCAGGAGGTGCAACTTTTAAACCTCAATGAGGCACTAATCACTCCAAAGTATACTTGCCCTATCAGTCTGCTTACCTAAGCTAAAAACGTTGGTATCCATTCCAACAGGAAAAAGACTCAATTTCCATCAACACACTCCTTTATAATAAGTGATGTGTGCGTGCACGGTGGGATTAACAAACACAAAGCTACTCTTGTTTTAGAAACGTCCCAATTATTAATCCCAATGATGAATCTATCTTAACCCTGAGATAATCACATTGCAGGCTTCCTAACACCACTATTTATTTCTTATCAATATAATTCTAGATATGTAGGGGTAATATGTAATCCTGATACCATTCATTGGAGTTCCATAACTTTGTAAGTGCAGGTAAAAAAAGCATTTCCTGTACTACTTGTACCAGCTTGAGGTAACTCCAAAGTGAGACAATGTTTGTCTTTGGCTAATCTAAGAAAATGGTCTAAAAACTCTTTATAAAGAATCACCATTTTATAAATGATTCACTTATTGACATATAGCAATATAGTAATTTATTAAGATTAAATTGTTCAAATGTTTTTTCAGTCTCCCTTACTGCCTCACTGAGATCCAGCTGATCAGGAGGCTTGATCAAAGTTTTCCCTTGTGACCACTCGTCTCCCCCTTCACCAGCATCTGTGCCATCCTCCTCATCCTATGGAAAAAATACAATGTTTAAAGTATTTTCTGGTGTAAAAAGCTAACTAAATAATCACTCTTTGGTTGAATTTTCACATCAAAAGTGAGATGGACGTCAGGTCTCACCTTTTTCTTACTGGCAGTTTTTGTGGTTTTAGCAGCAGGTGCCTTTTGCGAACGTTGTGCATGTGTACCCAGTGGGAAATAAATGAACAATTCTAAAGATTTCCTCGTTAACAACAGCTAGGTTAGGTTAAAATATAATTAATTAAGTAAAGAAAGAAATTATACAAAATGGCACAATCTATTAATGTCTGACAATGCATTATTGCACTAGCTGGCATACTCGAATACAACATTAACGTTAACCAACCCCGGGCCCTAGCAGTTTAATTTTAAGTTTAGTCGGAAAGTAGTAACGTCAACAATAGACAAACTAACGCTAACGTAGCAAAATTAATCATTGAAGAGGCATGTTAACAATAACATTTCAGGTAACGTTAAAACTACCTTGGTTTTCACAGGTCCTGTTTTCTGTGGTACAGGCATAGTGTGAAAAAGACGATCGTGAACCCCGTTGGCAAACTATACAGGGAAAATGTGTCAAAAAACACTGCAACTAACGTTTGCTAGCCACTTTCCCTAGGTTTGACTGTTGACATGAGTTGCCCTGGTAACCAGGCACAAGCCCGTTGCTTTTTGGCGTGTTCCTTTTACTAGGTTGGCTACATCAGCGCCCATACATAAGGGACTTTCTTAAAATGATAACTTGAAAATGCAAATGTGATTCCACAATAGCATTATAATTTTCCACATATATGTGTTATTTGTGTAAAAATTGAAATGGAAATCCAATAACCCTTTTCACATTTTTCAAAGTCATACACCGCTCTACTGTGGACAATATACAAATGGTAATTTGGAAATGAAAATGCAATGTATAAAATGTAACTTCATTTTCCATTTGTGCAAGCATTATTTAAGTCACAATTAAAATTAAAATGCAGTGTTCTAACAATTTGAAAATCAAAAGGAAAACGGCATTGACATTTCATTTTCAAAGACGCAATCTGCTCTACAGAGTACAATATTCAAATGCTATAAGCGAATCAGCGCTTACTAGTGTATTGCATTTCCACAGTGGCCCCCCCAAGGGGTGGCACGTGCTACCCAACAAAATGTACCCGCCACCCCAAAGGCCACCGCACGTCCCATGTTTTTCCTCCGTTTTTTAACTTAAGATTCTGTATATATAGGCTACATTTATATCCTTGCGAAACTATCAATTGAATTATTTTTTCACAAAATGGCATTCAGTCTTAACAGTTTGCCCTTTCAAAAATAATTCAACATACTCAGTGATGTGTTTGTGTGCGTGTGTAACCCTCAATTGTGTCCCATTAGCCATTGTATATCAAAATGTCCATCCTCAAGTTCTGTCTCTGTTTTCCTACTGAAGATTGAAGTTCAGGTTAAGAAAGGGGCAAAGGACGCAGCTGGCTGGTAGAAAAATGCTGGTTATCTTTAACAGAGCTCATTTTTTCATGCAGCTTGTTGTGTCAAACGCTTCCGTGAAAAACAGTGAAGTTTACAATGCTATAGCCTACTTTGGTCGGTGACAACTAGCCATGCATTAGTAGCTATTCAACTTCGATTGAACCCAAGAAAGATCTGTAGCCAACGAGATATCATTTTGATGGATATGATGGACATATAAGCCAGATAAGTTTAGCAAAACTCGGCTCTATGATCATAAGGTAGTGGTCACGATCCTAATTGTAAATGCCCTTGCATAGCTTGACAAGTTATCACATGCTCTCAGTCTTACTTCCGTTGCCAAAACGTGTGCGCACCCTTACATACGTCATCATTGATTAACAATAGTCAATTATTATTATTCCTATTTTATAGGATCTTTTAAACAATTCATTTTCTCCACATAAAAGTAACGAGTAACAACAGATATCACACAAAAGTAGTGGAGTGAATGTGTTATATTTTAGTGAAAGTAAAAAGTCTCCAAAAATGAAAACACTTGAGTACAGTACAGATACTTGAAACAGGTACTTAAGTACAGTAATAAAGTACATGTACTTCGTTACTGTCCACCTCTGATACATAAACAGTATATATGTGCCCTTCTTATATACAGTATGTTTTTTTTTGTAGTTTTAGCAGTATGTGTGTCTATTTCTGTGCATTGAGAGCACGGAAAAAACGGAGTCCAATTCCTTGTGTACACATGCCTGGCCAATAAAGATTCTGATCGTTAGATTATAATGAGAAATTTGTAAGCACTTCAGCAACATGTTAATTTATAGACTGCTTAAGAACGTTTCAATTTAAATATATAAATTTTTTTGGTTTCTTAAAATTATTTATAATAGCATTACGAGCTTGTTTAGTACTAAAAAACCTGTATTAGGCAATTCATTTATTAGCAGCTGCCGGATATAAAGCGTGGAAAATGCCTATTAAGGTTAATCAATCCTTTGTTATATAGTATGCACTTAACCATATAAATATTGTCTCAAAAAATAGCGTCATGAGTGACCCTCACACAGGGGTATCTGCATAATTGTGATGTTTTTTCCCCCCACTTGTGTGGTTGGACGGTGACGGGTACTTCCATACAATGTATAGACCCGGAAGTGTTAGATAGCTTAGGTTGGTTGTTTTGCTGTTTGGTTGCAGTTATATTGGTGTGTCGAGTCACCTCTGAGTCTGAGTGACAATAACGCTAACGCTACTAGCTAAGTGAAAACGAAATAATGCAGGACACCGTCGGCAATATACTGAATAATTAGGCACAAACAGTTGTTGATTATTATTCATAGATAACGTTATTGCATTAGGTTCAGCGTGCTCTTTTTTTAGATGATGGAAGAAATTGACAGGTTCCAAGTACCTCCAGCCGACAACGCCGAGATGCAGCCTTTGGTAAGATCAAGGAGAATATTATCGCACATCTGGTCTTCCAAACGCATATATATAATACGTAAGGTTGGCTAATGATGTAGTTGGCAAATGCCTTGCAAATGTTGTTCATCCACCAGCACAACACAGCTCGCAATAGCTAGCAAGCTAAACTCGCTTACTTAATGATAGCGTTATTACCAGCTAGCAAGCTGTGTGGTACTGTTAGCCTGACATAACAGGCTCATCAAGCTTCATTTAAATCCAAAAGGCACTACGGCACGTCATGACAAACATTACAAACTTAATCTGCGTAATGTAGACACTAGGAGCTCTATAAAGCACAACCGTCAAGAACATTGCGCTGCGTTGCTTTATATACAACTAACGTTATTTGAATAAACACAAATATAAAGTCTTGTTTGTCAGTCTTCGAACTCATTACAAAGTAATACTTAGTGTTACAACATACAAATACAAGTATTAATATCTAGACAATTCTAGTCCTCTTGCTATTTCACAGTTTAGCTACTTTACAAAGATCGTGGGTTTTCCTACTTGACAATATCCTTTACTTTAATGAAAAAATATGTAAACCCAACAATGGATGGACAGGTTTTTTCTCATATTCTTAAACCACTGACAATTCAATGTTTCCGTATGTCTATTGTTCAGAATGTCGTCTTGTCATTTTAAAGCCACTGCGCGCTGGTGAATGGTTGACTCAGTTAGAATCTAACCTTGCTAACCTGTTTCCATCAAAGTTTTACTTTATCCCAAATCACATACCCATACTTATTAAGTTTCATTCCTGCTGCCCATACAATGTACTCTTGTATGCAGAATCCATGAACTTAAACCCTCTTGCTCCTACAAAAGGCCGCGCCCCTTTTGGGGGGATGGAAACTGGTCTTCTTGATTAACTGTGACGACAATTTGTCATTTTTGTAACAGTGTAAATTCCTTTTTGATGACAATAAATATGAGTAGTATTATAACATTAAGTAATTTGTGTTAACCTGGCATACCGTTAACTAGGCCTACTTAACAATCTTTCTGAATAAGTTAACTGATTTACACAACCGCTTAGTTCGATGTACCAAAAGAAGCTAGCTAGCAATCACCGAGTGACATGATCAGTAAACATGACCGTCTTCAACTAAATCACAGCCTAGCAAACAATTATTAATTAGGCTATTAGAAATGTGGTTATTTAATTATTATTTCTAGACAGCACTTAAACCTAAATCTACCTGGGATTCGATCAAATAGGTTCAGATGTCTGGGTATACGATGTCTGGCCACTTGGGTCGTTGATCCATTTGGACGGCTGACCGATCAACCTAAATCTTACAAGATACCGGGAATGCTCCGGTTCAGGCAAGGTCGCAAAATAATTGTAGACATGTCTATATATTTTTTTTTTTATTCAACTAATTCAATATTTGTGTTAACAAAGTATATACAAGAGCACAAAAGTGTGTTGAAGCGGGAGGGCAGAGAGCATAGCTTATAAAAGATAGCCCTCCCGTAACTTAAACACTTACAATGTTTGTGGCCATAACAACAAATCTCATGGCGACTGACAACAATATTATAATAGCTACATTTCAAATCATATGATGAATTTAAAAAAAATCTCAAGGTCAGACTTTAGGTCACTCATGTACAAGGGTTGAAATAATAATACAACAGAAACAATAGATATAACAAACGTTTAATTACATCGATTACAATACATATACTTTGGTCAGAATTCAAGTTCAAAAACTGGTCAAATTGCATCGACATCCATACCATGGAATATTCCAGTTTCTATCCCCCCAAAACGGGCGGGGACGTGTTAAGAGCCAAAGTTCCCGAAAGTGCAGTGTCTGGTCTATGAGACCACATATAGGTGGTACTGGCGCACTTGGTGATTGGTCAGGTATTTGATTGACATGTGACGTCTTAGTTTCGTGATGCTTGCAAAGTTTGGTAAAGTAGCTAGCCTGCGACTGTTGATAGGTCTGTGTTGGTTGATGTTAGGCTACTTTCATCATAGTTGCCTTTTAATGGCATTTATGAGCTACCTAAACTTAACGCTATGAAATACATAGTATCTTACGGAAAACCTAAACAATACCGAACGTTTTGTCACAAGACATATATTTGTCATATGCGAACCGTGTAGTAGCTGGAGCAAACTTTTAACATTGTTTACACTACAGCAATTAAAATGATCGGAAGAGAACGCATGCGCAGTCTAGACTCTAGAGAGCATAAGTGCACACCTGTGTGTGTCTACATTTGAGCGACAGCAAAAAAGTCCAATCCCCCTTTCGCTCCCCGTCCTACCACTTTGAGCCTGTAACCTCACTTTACCCCTTACTCCAAGGGTCCAGTAACCCATACTTAAAATGTTTGCTCTGCCGTCTGTAGTCATTCTGAAGTAAAACACTTCCGGATATTTCCCCAAGTGAAACAACTTATTAGGCAATATTTAGTTATTTAAAATGCAGGACACTTGAATCGCTGCTAACTGAAATCATAACAATCGGGGCCTTTCAACTCCGGAAAAAATAAATCGTTTTAAACAACCATCAAAATGAGTAAAAAATTGCTTTGTTAGTAAACATAACGTGACTTTATTGGAGTCGATCCAATTAATTAGGATACGTTTGTTTGTGTGTCCAAACTCACACAAAAGCCCTGTTGTCTGGACAATTTATCTGACTACTTATGTTAGTTGCAGTTTTTTTTTTTACTATGCTTGCTGATAAAGAGACTGTTGAACAGCTACCGGTTATGCTAATGGAAACTTGAGGAGGTAGTGTTTCGTTCCTGAGCAAAGTTGTAAATCCTGCCCTTAGCCATTTCTATTTGTTTCTACTTCTGCACTTCTTTCAGGTATTGTTACTGTTCTGGTCTACTAGCAACTCCACATGACTAACCAAATAGGTTCATTACTAGGAGCAGCTTCCATAGAGTACATTAAGTAATGCTAATTAATCTAAACTATACTGTCAAGACATTCAGTTTTGTTTTCAGAAAGCATTTTTTAAAATTTGTTCTCTGTTAATGCTACTGCCTGTTGTGCCCGCAGCATAATTTTTACTATGAAAATATAATTTCAAACATTAAATTGAATAGAATGTATCATTTTTTTCTCTTCCTTTTTGGTAAAAGTAATGCTCTCTCTAGAAACCTGTAGTCGTCCCCAGTGCTAAGTATGGGCTCAGTCGGTTGATCACCTGATTGATTAGTTTGCATTTCCATTGGTCAAGAGGCTGGATAATCCCTGTTCAAGAGCTTGCTGTCTCAGCGCCTGTGTGGCTCATCTTAATGAGATGAAATGCAGAAATGAGAACTGTTGGATGCAAATGAAATGCTATGGCATTTCACTGTTCCCCTTAGAGCCATTTTAGAGAAAGGGATCATCGGGGGCTGGAGGCATACCAATTCTGTCGCCCATTGATTGAAAATGCACATGGTCAGATGCTATGAATGATTAATTTGGCTTAGGGAATTTTCTACTAGGAACAGAACAAAGACAAAATCAGAGGTCTGTTTCGTTGCTTTAACGAACTTCAAGATTGGCTGTGTCTGTGTTGGTCTAGCTTATTGTTGACTAGCTGAGAATGAAAGCTTTTTCAGATCAGAAATCAGACTCATGTTTTCCTTGCTGTCGTTGGACTACGCCATTGCTGTATTTGGCTCCTTTGCTCTATAGCAGGTGCTTTGTAAGCACTTCATTGTCAGCTTTGATTGATGGTTGCAGCTAGAACACTACTCCACTTGATAAAGTGCTTGTTTCTAAACAGGACTTACTGAGCACTGAACTGGAGATAAAAGATTTGTGTCTCTTACAAAGTTAGATTGACCAATTCTTATAAAGAAAGAAGGTTGAAGACACTCTCAGATTTAGCTGACAGATCTCTAACTTCTATGTGAATTTGAGTTGGGTTATACTATCATAGTATATATAGCATGTTAACATACCACAAACGTTTTAGAATGAACATATCACACTGCCTAGTAATAAGATAGATGTACTCTAAAAAGCTTGAGTCTCGTGAAGTAGCCTATTCATTCCAATCTGTGGAATCCCAGCAATGTGTTTAAATTAAATACAAATTGCAAATATTGAAATACTAATTATCTGAATAAATCTTAACATTTGTAAGATTCAATCTTCTATTTATATTTAGCCAGGTTGGTGCAAACTTGCAAAAACAATGAAGTGTAGAGCAGTCAGCTCTGTAGCCCTTGTAAACCAGAGACTCAAGAGGTGCATTGGGATTGGCCCTAATACTCTGCATTACGGAGCCCTCACCCATGCGGAATCCGTAGTTGGCTGCCAATAACAAGGCTAGGTTTGTGTGCTAGGCATAATGCAGGGCTTGTTGGTAGAGTAGCTGGTCCCAGCTCTTCTCTCTCGGGAGCCAGAGCTGCAACAGGAAGCCCTTGTGTTCTCACACAGCTCCCCATAATGGCATCAGAGTCCTGCAGGCCAGAGTGACGGCTCCAGCTCTTTGGGGCACCATGTTACCTCTGGCTGGTAGCCTGGTAGCAGTCATTCCTCTAACAGCAGACTGACGTCATGTGGTAGATGGGTAACCCTGGAACGTTGTCCTTTACGTGCTTATTGGTTTATTAAGGCTGGCTCAATCAGAATGATCCTGACACCTTAAGATCTGGGTGTGTTACCCCTTTCTCTTTAGGACCCAGGGGCGACATCCACCTCAGAGGCAGACATGGACACCAAAGAAGGTGAACTACAGACCCTCCCCTCTACCATCAACTACAAGCCCTCCCCTTTACAAGTCAAAATAGGTAAGAGACTGTTCACTGTGGTCCCACACTTCTGGAGGAACTCAACTACCAGCTATGTTATCCGACTTTTCATTATTTGGTTTAGAAAGTATTCAGTCGAATGTTTTGATGAATAATCAGTTCAATCTGCTATACAATACCAGTCAAAGATTTGGACACTTCCTTTCAATAGCAAATTGTGTTCAAACTTTTGACTTGCACTATATATATATATATATATATATATATATATATATATATATATATATATATATATATATATATATATATATATATATATATATATATATATATTAGAGATGTAACTGTATGAAAATGTCATATAACGATTAAAGTATCACGGTATAGTTAAAATGTACTGAAAAGGTTAAAAAAAAGGATAGTATACACAAACACACTTTAATCATTTCACCAGGTTTTATATTGAAAAACCAAAATAAAATTTGTATCACTATGCACTTTGTTTACATACAAAATAACTGTTATTACATAAAACATATCAAATGTGGACATAAAAGCAACACAGCCATTATAAACAAAGCAATGTACATGTAAGAACAAGGCCACCATGTAAACAAATTCAATGTGCTGGTGTTGGTATTAAAATAAGACAAAACATGTAAAACTAGTCAAATGAAGAGCACTGATTGTACGTCCATTCTCTGGGCCTACTTGTGCGTACTGTGTTGGCAGCGCTGTTACGAATTACGGCTGTTTACGAATCAAAGTAATATTTTGTCCGTTTGTTGCGTTCTTGGTATTGATAAATAGTAGCCCCGCAACCCGCACTTTGGGCCGGGGAAAGACCGTTCACATTATATACACATTATATACTCATTATATACACATATTTATACTTTTATTTCCTTTATGTTTTATAATATGAAGTTATGCTCATTTTATATTATGAATCCAACTTATTCTAATCATGTCACAGATCATATCTCACACACACCCTTTCCCTATGGCATTGGTTTCTTCCAAAACTTACAGGGTGAAATTGGTTAGCCACAGCAGGTGCGCACGCACAAAGCACTCTGTTTGCGATTCAATGCGATAGATTTAATCAACAGTTTAACTGTGTATTGCTGAAGTGGTTAGTTGAACATCAATCCATTTTTCAAAAGGGTGAAAATGAAATTTAATTAGTTATACACACTTAATTGCATTTGAGAAATATATACAGTTTGCTTTGCAACATCCCTCAATCCCGTTGTTAAGCCTTCTGGCTCTCTTGCTAGTCGTGATCAACCAAGCACCCTATTTAAGAATGTTCTCGACTTTTGTTGATCTGTCAAAAAGTTTGTCAACATACATGGACCAAATCGGTCTTAAATTAAAGCTCCAGGCCTCAGATTTATCATACAAAAAACAAATATTCTCTCGGGCAAACAGTTTTTTGCAATGAATGATTAACTGACGCACCCCCGCGTCCTTCAGTTCCTTTTGGTAAATGAGAGCTGTGTGAATCATATGGCAGTGACTGATAGATTTTTCCACAACTATCACAGATTATAGTTAGCAAAACACTGAATTCCATTTGATATGTCCTGGTCAATATGCAGAGGAAAACATAAAACTATAAACAACAGAAAGCCAAGCCCTTCATCAGGCAGGAGGTTGTTAGTGCAAGAGGTAGGTTATCTTAGGTGAACTTTATAGTGACAGGCTATTTTTTGCCTTAGTGGAAATGTGTTCAGATGTATTAGGAAGAATTGTTCCCTCTTTCGTACAATTTCAGACCAATCAAAGGATGATGATAAGGCAGTTAAAGTTGCTAACCTGTGTGAAGCAGGTGAAGATGCAGTGCCGGTCAAAGGTTTGGACACACGTTCCCATTAAAGTGAATGGGACACACTTTCCCATTCAAGTGAATTGTGTGTGTGAACTTTTGATTGGTACTGTAAGTGAATAGCCTAATGATCATTCTGACAATAACAACATGATGAATCCTATTGAACTTGGAGAAAGTAAGGGATTCCACATGACCGGACTCTCATTAAAGATGATGATGGATCTTTCAAGGAGGCTGAGCAGTTTGGAAAATAGAGTAACTACTGCTCAGTCTGAGCTTTTATTGGAGCAGACACTGCTATGTGATGTCAGCACAGTCTCCTCTGTACTCGGGCAGCTTCCAAAATACAGCTATTACCATGTTTGCAGGATCCTTTCATCTGTGACTTTATTTTCTATGTTCTCTCAAATTAAATCTTAGTTTGTTTAGCCCCCTAAAGTTTTGGAGTAAAACAGACAAGATTTAGCCCTTTCAAGAAAATGGCATCATTGTACAAGCTAGTGTAGAACTGAGTGAATAAGTGAGTGTCATTTTCAATAACATAATAGCACAAGTGATCTACGTGGACATTTCTAAATACATATACCCAAGTGTAGTGGGAGATTACTGAACAACACAAATTCAGTTAGTAAATCTTTAAAATAAAATCTCCCCAAAGTAGTTGAATATATCTCGATCTCTGTCTGTCTGTCTGTCTGTCTGTCTGTCTGTCTGTCTGTCTGTCTGTCTGTCTGTCTGTCTGTCTGTCTGTCTGTCTGTCTGTCTGTCTGTCTGTCAAATTGAAGAGAATTGCATCATTATTTTCTTTCTTTTTCTAGGGATTGACCCCCCCATTCTAATTGTCTGGAACGTTGGCTTTAATGTTTGCTAGCCAAAGCTGTAGTAGCTCGCTAGCTAGCTAGCTAACGTAAACCAGTCAGCTATGTGCGGTGGTTGATGTCGTACTACTGTTGTTGAATAGTACTTTAATGTGCGTGTCGTTTGTATTTTTTGCGTCTCATGCACATAACCTAACCAATAAGGGTTATTTTTGATCATACCCGGGTCGAGTAACTTTCATACCGCAGCCGAGCTGTGTCCGACCCGGGAATAACCAAAGTCTCAACGTTGTCTGTTTGTTGTTTGTTGTTTACCATGCGTAGATTCCTTTGGTGTTCGAAAAGCGCTATATGAATGAAATGTATTATTATTTGTATAGTATTCATGGATTATTGGTAGGATAAAAGAGTAAAAACATTAATAGTTTGTAATTCTAAATTGATGAGATCATGTGCTGTGGTTGTCAGAGAAACAGAGGGAGCTAACCAGGAAAGGCTCGGTGAAAAATGGCACAGTGGGAAGTCCTGTCAACCAGCAGCCTAAGAAGAACTCCAGAACACGGTAAATCCAGTCTGCAATATTTAGTTTCACCAGGATTAATAATATTATCCAAATTATGTTTACATGATCCTTGTAAGTTTGATAATTGTGAATGTTAAACTAGTTGATGACCAATAAAAGTGAGAAGACAGAATAAGTACAGACATGGTCAAGTCAGCAATTCAAGTCCTCAAGGTTCCAGATCTCGTATGAGCTATGACAAATAAAGTCAACCAGAGAACAACTACAACATTGAAAGTGAACAAGATAGATTCTTAGAAAGTCCCTTGTTCTGTTCTGCAGGTGTTGAAACGAGTATGAGCATATCGGGGCCAAATGCCAGGCTGGCAACAGTTCCTTATGATATGGGGCAGAAGTAGTGCCTCTTACGGCAAATTTGTACACCTGCCCGTGAAAGAGCTAGCTGGTTTGCCACCCAAATTATCAAAATTATAAAGAGCCTAAATCGGTTGTGTCACCTTTACCCATTTTGATGCACAATAAAAAGCCACCTTGGACTTTGCTGCCTTTTTATATCTGAAAATGTTTACGGAGGTAGGCCTTCTTTAAACTGTATTTGGGCATTACTTCCTTTAGACCTACATTTTGTGATTCGAGCAGCATGTTAGTTCATTCATTCTTGGATAAAGAAAAAATAATCTGACAAACCCTCTAAATTCAACCATGTGAGGTATATCTGAACATGAGAAGTGCACATACTGTGTGTTAACTTCCACTGAAGTCACACAAGGCAAGACTTTCACCTATCCTCTGGATTCTATTCCCACAGCCTAGGTCAAGGTTTGCCTACCTGCCCTGTGCCCTCATAGTTGACAAAAAAAAATCTCTCCCTGAAGTCCGGCTCAGTCCCTTGCCGTTTTAAATGGCTGCAGTCACCCCCCCCCTCTAAAAGAACCAGAACCAACTCACAAACTACCAGCCAATCTCCAACCTTCCCTTCCTCAGTAGGATTCTGGAAAGAGCAGTCGCTGCTAAACCCAACCACACCATATCAAACCATGAGTTCCCTTCAGTCTGGGTTCAGAGTACATCACAGTACAGAGAGTGCCCTCCTCCAGATCTCTAACGACCTCCTCGTTGCGTATGGCTCCAGCCATATTCAAATTCTCATCCTGGTAGACCTCAGATGCCATAGACACGGCTTCTCCTGGGTCATATGTCCTATAATGGAATACCTCAATGGAATACCTCGGACTCACCGGTACTTTGCTCACCTGGTTCTAGTTCTACCTTTCCGACAGGAAGCAGTGCAGTTTGTCACCATCAAAGACTCCAATTCCGCCATGGCTCATATCAACCAAGGCGTGTCACAAGGCTCTGTGCTTGGACCTCTCCTCTTTATCATTTTATATGCTCCCCCTTGGTCAGATCATCCGCCACCATAATCTGAGATTCCACTGGTATGTGGATGACACCCAACTATACCTCAGCACCAACCTTCCACCTAACTCCCTCCCGAGTCCCTTGTCAGCTGCCCCCTCCAAATAAAAAAACGTCTCCAACTCCACAGCAATAAAGCCTCTAATGGTTGTGCCTTCCAAGGCACTGCTCCGGAACTTTGGGGAACTTCTCATCACTGTCGACGCTGCACACGCGCGCACCTACACTGGCTCCCAGTCAAGTCCCCTGTCACCTATAAAATCCTCCTCCTCACGTACAAGTCCCTCCACGCCCTAGCCCCACAATACCTTTCTGACCTCCTACACTCCTACATCCCCTCCCGGAATCGCTGGTCTGCTGACTAGTCTCTATCCGCCATACCAGATTGCGGACTTCTGGGGATCGAGCATTCAGTGCTCAATTTAGTTACTTTATTTAATCAAAGACAGCATTTTGCTTGTTAACTCTAATCAAATTGCTTTTAGAGATGCTTGATAAATAGGGGCATGGTGTGTAATAAAACACTGTGCTATGTAATCTGTGTTTCTGATATGTTTCTGTTTTTTGTTCTAGGTTGGTAGTGCCAAACAAAGGCTACTCCTCTTTGGACCAGAATCCGGACGAGAAGCCCTTGGTAGCACTGGACACTGACAGGTATAACCCCTGCATAGTATACAACAGTGGTCCTCAAGGAACCTCAGCCCTTCCGGATATTTCATCTTCCCCAGTGCAAACCTGGTGTAATTAGTCAAAGCCTAGCTGTAGGTGTCTTAATTACATCAGGTGTGCTAACACTTGAGAAGATCAAATACCTGGAATGGCAGGGAGTACTTGAGAATCACTGGTATACAGTATGTCTATGACACATGGCTGAAAAAATAGGTTCAGCATTTACATTAACAGTTTCAGACGTAAAATTGTTTTTTAGCAGATGCAACATTACCAACCTTTCGATATTTTTGTTCTGGCAGATTTTATACATTTGGGTGGTCTTCCTTCCAGAAAAGCAGTTTGCAGAAAAGATGTTGGCTTAAAGACAACACAAAGCAAGCAGGCACACAAACCCTATCCTGTCAGGAAAGCTCCGCTAAGTCTCTCAGCAGAGGGTTCCCAAAGGACAAAAAGCTGCTTCAAAAAGCTGAAGGCTGGGGGCCTGTGTGAAGGCAGCCCGTTGTTGTTGTTGTGGCTGGCCCCTGAAGAAGTGCACTGGGAGTAAAGGGCCCCTATACAACTAATGCAGGGAACCCCACTCGCATGAATCAGCTTTCTGGAGCCCTGCCAATATTACATTATTAATTATGTCATGCACTCTTGTCTGACACACGTGCTGTCTGAATCCCTCACTGGCTTATTGTGGCTTTTTGTGGCCTCTGTTAGCATAGGCACATTTGAGACTTTCTTAAACTCTCACATAATCCAGGGGATGCGATGGAATGGAATGGAATGGAACGGCTGGATCCATAAGAAATATCTATCCTCTGAAACGTCAGTTCCGTCCTTGTTGATTTTATTCCAACATGTGATTTGCTGCTTTTTGTGTTGTCTTTTCTCTGACAGTGACGATGACTTTGACATGTCCAGATACTCCTCATCGGGATACTCCTCAGCCGAGGTGAGATGTCTGAGGGACCAGGTATCTATACAGCCACTACAGCTAATTTCACTTAAACTCTCATTTGCATCCTCTTTCCAACACGCCATAACAAACGACAAATTTCACTTTCATCGACAATCAGTACATTCATTCGTCAAATAACAGTGAGGCAAAGCAGAATATTTTTTATCCTTCATAACAGCAAGGCTTTGAGTTTGTCATTCTGTTTATACTGTGGACTTCCCAACTCTTACAATCCCCCCCCCCCCCCCACAAAAAAAAAAGAAATGTACACTGAAGTCTTGAGACTTTCTAGACTCCCACATCACCATAGCTCAAAGTGTTGCAAAGCATAACTTCCAGCTAATTAAAAGTGAGTATTTAACCATGCAATAGTATAGCATGAAATAAAAGACCCCACAATCGTAGGTTAACATTAATAACCCTGTTAACGTCAGTAAAGGCGGTTTAAGGAACAGAGTAAGGAATTGTATGTGGTCTTTCATTCTGCAGCACTATTGATCCTACATTTGTATTTCTGCTATATATCTCTGCTGCTTTTGTAGGTACATTGCCCAGTTAAGTTCTGAAAGTCAATGTTAAGTAAAAGTCTGTCAATGTTATCTCTTCTGTAGCAGATCAATCAGGATCTGAACATTCAACTATTGAAAGATGGCTACAGACTGGATGAAATACCCGATGATGAGGACCTGGATCTTATCCCGCCAAAATCTGTTAACTCCACCTGCATGTGCTGTCAAGCCACACCCTCTACCGCTTGCCAAATCCAGTAGCCCTCCCCAAAACATCTCCCTGTGCAATGAGTTCAACTGGCCACCGAAGCGGTGACAAAAAGGGCAGCACTTTGCAAAAACACAAGGGGGGGGGGGGGGGTTGTTGTTCTGTTCAAATCATTAAGAGGACACGATAGAAAAGGCTCAGATTCCTCCTATGGAAGGACGTGTGTGTTGTATTCTTGCTACATGATATCAGGCTGGATCATGTCTGGCAAGCATTCAGATGCAGCTTTACCGGGGGGGAAAAGTGATAATGAAAAAGACTCAAGTCTGCTGTGGATCATTTACTCAATTTATTGTTGACCATATTTCATTTTTTTTTTCTTTGTTCTGGTGTGGTTGAATCATCCGAGCTCTCCATTTTGAGGAAGAAGAAATGAATGGATTAAAGTGGATAAAACAAGTTAAGAGT